>WHYT01014908.1:265818-353940 GCA_009806455.1 Tetrax tetrax | reverse complement strand
TTATTTTTTTTTTTTTTTTTTTTTTTTTTTTTAGCCCATTAGCTGAGTCTTAAAATTAAGTGACCTAAATTTTAGATCCAATCTTATTAGTGAGCCTTCTCTTGGGAAACTAATTTATAATCTCATTGAGTGTGTGTGTCTGTCATGAAAATTTGTTACCAATCTGCTTGTTCCAGGACACTAAAAATGATCAGTGATACTTGCTTGAGACCACTAAACAAGACGGTGTGTCTCTAATTTGGACTATTGGAATATAGTGAAACGCTAACACTTAGAATAATTGTCCTATGTGACTTTATATTTTGCTTACATTGAAGATTACTTTGAATGATTTTTTTGTTGTTTGAGACAAGATGCGTTGTAACTAAAACACACCCAGCTGTAAAGTTCATGTATGGATTTGATTTCAACTTTCCTGAATTTTCAGGGTGTATATCAATGTGATGTTTTGACATGGTTTACAACAAAAATGGGACAAACTGGAAGTTGCAAATATCTGCAGACTCCAGATGTATTTAGGGCTTTGGGTTTGTTTCAAAACCTTATACACTAGGTGAAAATAAATTTTTGTTATGTAAAGAGTGTTGGAATCATTACAAATGTCTAGTAGTCAATTGTTATTTAATTCTAATGAAGTATTAAGGTTCATACAAGTTACTAAATCAGGGAAGTTACTTCAGCTTTCCATTCTCTGAAAGGAGGATTTGGGTTTTTTGTATGTCTACCGAAAGATTTTTACTGTCACTTTATTTTTAACCCTATTATTTGAAGGTTATTTAAAAAAAAAAAAAAAAGTTGCTCTACTTGAACAAGCACAGTATTTATACTGGCTAGGACTTTTTTCATATTTCATTATCTCAACTACATAAATACATCCTGTAAGGCAAAGTGGATTTTTTGATTTTTTTTGTCATGTCATCATTTGGCAATTTAATGTATTATGGAACAGACTGAAAACATACAAGGTGATTGTGCAAGAGATGTTACACTGAGTATTTTAAATTAACTTTCTTTTTCTTCTTATTTCTATTAATGTTTTAACTTGTTGCATTATTTATCACAGTATGTAAATAGCACAAAAGTTCTTGTTTTGTATGGTTGTCTAATAGGCATTGCAAAACTTGATGCATTTACTCAGAATTAAACAATTTTTTTTTAGTGATTTCTGATATGTTAGAGTTAAACTATTTGTCACGCATAAGGTTATGCAGAAATTACTGAAAAACCATCCAGGACTAAGTCTATGACCAGTGTAATTACTAAGACAAGTAATTTTGTGTGGTTTTAGGAATTCATCTCATAGGTATGTCATCTTATATCTTATTAAATACTCTGCATTTATAGGTTGTACAGTAGTTGTCATCTTGTGTGTCATCAAGGTAAAGGTTAAATATTGTTTCAAGGTTTTAAGTCATAATTCAATACTGAGATCATGCACTCTGACCCAAAGTAAAAGTATCTGAATCTTGGCTGCCATCATCATTGTATTGTATTGCATTTTTGTTTAATTGGAATTAATATATTTGATCCAGAGATGTTTAACCTTGTTTAACTCAACAAATTTCCACTGAAGTCAATAGAAGTCTTATTTAAAACAGAACTTTTGAGATTTGATCTCCAGTTTTTATTTTCTTTAAAGTTTACAGTATATTATGTAGTTGACTTTTCAGAAAGTTTCTTACTCCTTAGGAAGCTCCTGCATCCTTACTTCATGGGTAAGGGTGTGATGGCATTTAGACAACAGCTTCGCTTGCTGGAAGATTTGAAATGCTATTTTTTCTCTGTGATTTCCTACAGACAGAATTGTTTGTTAATGGAATAGAAAAAAAAAAAAAAAAACCAAAACCAAACCATAATATATTTTTCCAGAAACAAAGATAAGGAGTTAAAAAAGCTAATCATGTAAAGCATGTCAGAGAAAGGATTAACCGTGTTCTGTCCTAGTACATTCTCCCATTGTTGCTAAAAGGAAATATAAATGCCAACAGTTGCAATTTCTTTATGTTGATGTCAGACATAATCATTCTGGACCCATTCCAAACATATTGATAGCAATCTTACCATTGATTTCTTCAAGCTTTGCTTCAGTTCTGCAATGAAGCTGAGATTTTTTCCCTAGTTTTTTTTACATTCATCATAGTTCTGAAGTAGTGCATTGCACTTTATAGCTTCCTGCCTTTTTCCTAAACACTGATAATCTCAGGTTAATAGTACCACTTAACAGGTTGTCAGTGTGGTGTTTTCCACTGCCATGTGAGTCAGAGGCAGTGATTTTAAAATCTTAAGAATCTATTTATCCACTCTTATTTGCATAATATTTCATATTTGCATGAACTAAGAGGATTATTAGTCCATACCCAGCCATGTGCAGAACTTCTTTGATTGAAGGAAAAATGGTGTTAATGCTACTGTTATCATTCAATAGCCCAGTGATTGGACACAAAGAAATTGGGTAGTTCCCCCCCGTAGTTGATATGAACCCATATTTTCCTCAACAGTAATTCATTGCTTATCCTCAAGGCATTTTGCAGTTGACTTTCCAAGTCATCTACAAAAATTGTTTCACTTGTTCATGGAAATCTCAAAATATTTGCAAACTTAAGAGCTGAAAATGAGATTCCCTCACTTCCAGGTGTGTGTTGTGTGTTGGACTGTGACTTCCTGTTAGCTGCTGCACTGAAGCAGTTTATGGTGTGCCATCCTTGGATGCCTATTTCTTCTAATGCTTAGGGAGCCAAAACTATCTTGACTGAAACAGCATTATAGCATATGAGTTCTCCTGGAATTGTGTGGCTCAATTTTTATAAAAAGGACTGGAGGTAAAAAGAAAAGCCTTACACTTCTTTTTCCTGAGAAACAAGAAAGTTACAAATTATCTGGAAAATGCAATTTCCTTTCTTTGTCCACTGTTCCTCTTATTAGTGCAAACATTTCAGCCAATAAAAACATAAGGTTTTTCAGATGGAACTGAAGTTTCGTGCTGTTGGAAAAGTTTGTGCACATAATAAAATTCATTAAACTATTAGATGTACTTCAAGCTGTTTTTAAAAAATTCTCTAGCCAGCTAATTTTGTGTGTTCATGCATTGTAAGCAGTGTAAGAAAAGATTGTATAATCAACATTTCATCACTGTTAATGAGAATGAGATTCATCTGTAATCTCATTTCAGTCTGTGAAACAGCAAACCAATTAATATAGCATTCGTTTGATGAATGGACTTTGAGTATAAGCTGATGACAGCAGTAACTTTCCTCTGTACTGAATATGCATTAAAAATGAGTGTATTGTGTCCTAGTTTCACATTACAAATATTTCCAGTAAAAGAATACAAATCAATGTTTTATATTTTAGCATCTAACCTGCGGTTTAACTATACCACTGTATCATGTCCTATATATCCAATTAAAACTGTATTTTGATCCAGTAGTCTTTAATATTAGTGGTCAAGTACTAAAGGAAGTAAGCTTAAAGACTCATTCTAGAACTACAGATTATTTCATTCCATGCGTCATATATTTTACTAGAGAACTCCTTAATGTAGCAGAAATCAGATTTGGTGTGTATTTTTACACAAAATCAAATTGTACAGGCGCCATCTCAGACTCCTCCAAAACATTAGGAAGGATAGGATTCATGGTCCAGGAGGCAGTAAAGATGATATGTATTCTAAATTCAAAAGCCCAATATAGTTTGGACAACTTTGTTTTGTATGTGCTCTTTTCAGTGTTTACTGAAAAGGAAGAATCTCTAATATACCTTCTATTTAGATATTTTAAAGTAACTACTCTCCTTTTTTTTTTTTTAGGCTCTTAATACAGACATATAAAATTATCATTGATTATCATCAAGCTAGATCTGTTTAATGAGTTTTAATTTTGTCAAAAAAAGTAGAGAGAACAAAACTTACTGGTTTTTACCCTGCTTAGGTTATGTTTTGAAGTTTGTACTG
Source organism: Tetrax tetrax (assembly GCA_009806455.1). Lineage (NCBI taxonomy): Eukaryota > Metazoa > Chordata > Aves > Otidiformes > Otididae > Tetrax > Tetrax tetrax. The sequence goes on along the minus strand of WHYT01014908.1, from coordinate 349,991 downwards.
CTACTATTTTAACTTAGCAATATCCAGAATATTTAGCTGCTCAGATTCTTTCCTGTCCACACTGTTAAGTAACTCACAGGTCTTCATTGTATTTTGCTGCTTCATTCTTTATTTATCCTTGTTCCACTCACTCAGCTTCTATAAAAGCTTGTGAATAAAACAGCAAAAAGGAATATCTCAGTACTAAGTGTAACACTTCTTCTGGAATTTGTTATGCTAATAATTCTTGCAAAGCTGGAGATTTTCTATTATGGGTGTGTTATGAGAAGTAGATGTGGGGGAAAGTACTTCTATGTGGAGTCCATTATTAGTACTGGAGCCTAGCCCTGGGTGAATAGCCATAGAGCAGAGCAACACATTATCAGAATACTTTATATTAATAACAACACTCCATCTAGAATTTTCCTGTGTTGTATTGGTGTTCTGTAATCTCCAGCCTCCTGATACTATTTTTATTAGTTTCTTCTTATAAAATTTCTTTGCTGTTCAATGTTAATGTACAATGTTATGCGTATGTGAAGGTCAGGAAAGACTTAAAAGGGTCCTATTCTAGACGAACTAGAGAGCTGGATGCCTTTCTGAGAAAGGAGTGGTTCAGAAAAGAATGGATAAAGGGTATGGTCTTTACCTAAAGAGTTTTCTTCTCTATATTACATGATTATATTGCTGCCCTGCTTGGAAAAGGTTTACAAGAGTTCGGCAGTATTCTTTTATTTGGGCTATGTTGCCTGGCTTTTGCTTTTTGTGGGGAATAAAAATCTTAGTGAGAGGTTTTGATTGCAGTTAGCTATGGCTTGTATTGTCTTGGGCTGTTGGGAAGCCAGACCAATCTGCAGTGGGCAGTTAACAATTTTTCCCATGCTTTGGTTAGTCTTCAGTTATGTGATTAAAATAGCATTTATTTGATAATTGTTTTGGGGTTTTTTTAGGGTATGTGAAGCAAGTGACTGCATACCTCCCAATTTTGAGTCTTGTGGTTTTGAATCTTTAGAAGATACAGAATTGGTTCCTGAACCTAGTCTGTAACTGTATTTGATATGTTTCTGTCCTTGAATTTTGGAATATCTGATTCCCTTGACTTATATGAAAGAAAGTTATAAAATTAAATCAATTCAAATATTGAACTAAACAGTACTACAATAATTATCTGGTGGTAAGACAAGTTAAATGCTTTAATAGTATTGTTTATTAAAAAAAAAAAAACCTTGCAGAAAGAGAGAAATTACTTCAAACTACTGCTGATTGTTTTCAGTAAATGGAAATTTTCCATTATGCATTTTGTGAAAAACACACCGAAATGGAGAACTACTTTATTTGTACACGTCTTCGTTATTAGTATCAGAGTTTAGAGCCTAGCTAACACTCACCCAGCAGAGCAACACAACTGGACAATGTTTGTCTCTAATAATAAGAGAGCAAGACATCTACCTATCTACTTCAGCAAACAAAAAATGGAAATAACTCAAAATAAGCCTTTCCTGCCTATCAAGCTTATCAAGAAAATATTGAACCAGTTGGAGATACATATATATCCATCACTATGTAGAATGTAAATCAACAGAACTGTTAAATGTCAAGATGGAGAATGTTTTCATTTGTGTGCACTTCTGTACCTTTACACATTTTAGAAGTTGTAGTACATCAATTTGCATTTCATGTCTCTTATGTAATCTGGAATCTATGTTTTTTCTATAAAAATGACCTCACTGTTTCAAAGCAGATAAATGTTATTAGTACAGTATTTCATAATTAGATGCTATGTAGAGTTAATCAGCACAAGATTACTTCCGAATTCTGAAATGTAATAAGTATATTTTCCAGTACTTTTTCCTCTCATATCTGGTTCATATTTAGTGTTTTAACATATCCATTATTTTAAGGCCCAAAGTTAGATCCCCTAAGTACCCTGTCTTGCTTTAGCATTATATTTTAGTTCTTCAGTTGTGCTTACTAATAAAGACAGCAATTCAAATGTTAATGAATGTAGAAACCTTTCCAGTACATCTGAGGAATTTTCTTCTCAAATACCAAGTGCATCAGCAGAAGCTTCCCCCCGCCCCCCGCCTTCTCTTGGAAAAATTCAACTTGTATCACACTTAAGATACCTATCACTAATTCCCTAAAGACCAGGTGCCTGTATTGTTCTCATATGATGGATGTTAGTCACATCACCTGCTGCACTACTAGAAGATGCTCAGATAGCCTAGTGAAGAGGTTGAAGTAGGAACCTGAATCCAGGAGGTATTTTCTGTAGCATAATTAATAGCTGGTCTGTGTATTCTTTTCTTTTCTACTACCCTTATATCAGTATAGGTTTTGGATTTCCTTTTTCCTTTCCTTCTTTCCTTTTTTCCTTAAGCTCCACAACTAAATTTTAAAAGAAACAAAATACATGTGATATCAGTAAAGCGTGTCAGTTTTATGTACTGATAATATTCTATTGTTAAATTTTGTTTCTTCTGGAAATCGAGTGCTGTCAAGATTTTGCGTCTTACCAAACCGGAGAGTTTAATGCTGACAATTAACATAAATCTTTGTCCTGACTTAAAATACAATCTATTTTTTATTGTTACGCAAGTTACACAGGCACTGGTTTAATCTGAGTTTTCAGGAAAGAGTAGCATTTTGATATAATTGAGGAAGATCTTTCAAATACGTGTGTCCCAGATAATGTTAGCTGATAAAGGCCATCCTCAACTCACAGGAAATAATTTGTTATTTAATTAGTACATGCCTCTTGGAAGGTTTAAAAGGAGTCCCTTTCTCTAGTGACCATTGTTATCCATGTCAAGGTATGATATATAGTATATTATACGAATTACACTCCTAGCAATAGACTATGTTAAGGAATAGTGAAAAAAAAGATCATCGGTGTAAACCTGTGCTTTTCTGTAATGAAATTTAACATTTTAGTTGCATGGTTAGGAATGCTTTAAAATAGGACTTCTATGTGGTTGAGAACTTAGGTCACTGACAAGCTTGCTAGAAATAAAACTAAAGTATCAATAGCAAGTCTAATCTAACAGGCATAGCAAGCAGACCTCATGTGGACAGGGACAGCAAGGATGACACAAAACAGAATAGACTGACGGGGCAGGAAAAGCCATTGTTTCCAGTCTTCTCATGCTAATTGTATGTAGCAGCCATATTTGGAAAACAATTTCTCTAATGGTCTATGGCTTATAAGGGAGTAATTTTCCTCAGCTGGGAGTAAACTATTTTTTGTGAATGGTCTTGAATGGTTAGCACAAATGTATGCTGATTTTAGTGATGCTCTAACATAGCTCACAGATACTGTAAGGTAGTAGTGGTGTTCACTCTTTGACTGCGCCTCTAAAAATGTGCCTTTCACCATTTGTGCTCTACTACCTAAAGGGGTAGAGATGTTCTAGGATACACCATTCTCTCACTGCCTCCTCCCTCCACCAAGTCCCACTGAAGCTTGTATTGCAGTTTGAACCTTAACCATTTTTTCCTGGCCATAATCTACTTTATGTAGAAGTGGGATTGATAATTTTGAGATCAGTGATCAGATATATTACAGTATGTTTTCTATCTTAAAAATAGGTACTTAATATTTTATTACATTTATAGATCCATTAGATAAGAATATAATAATACAAAATTAGTAGTTTTCAGTATTTTTCCAGCTGTGTGTGACATTTGCAACTATATATGAGATTTTACAGTAGAATGTGAGGGGGAGCTGTCCCTCTTATAAAAGATATTGTTGTAGTGCTCAGTGCTTTTAGGAGTCAAGCAGTAAAAGCCTTGCAACAAAACAAAAACCCTTAAGAACCTTGTTTATTGAATTCTGTTGGCTAAAACTGCCAAAAATAAATTAATAGCCATTACCACTGCAGTGCTTTTTTTGTTCACAAGAAAAATATCTTGACATATTTTTTTCATTTTGTGATTGGTGCACATTTCAAGGGTATAAATTAATCTTCAAAGGATCCTGGGGAATATCTTTCCTGGACACTTCACTTATACATCAAGTTGGCCATGTTAGCAATCTAATCACAAACCTGTAATTCAGTGGACAACAATTTCTTATTGTGAACAGCATAGCAGCTTTTACTATCATTTAGGTCAGCCTAAGATTGCTGATGCACCATATGTTTCAGGCCATGGATGATGGATGGTATCCTCTGGTGCCCATCCCTAAGTGATTGGAAAGATTGAAGACACACAGTTCACTTAAGCTTGCTTACTATTACATCAAGTAATCAGCATGATAGGCAAACCTGTGCTCTTTATGTCACACTGCCCAACTTTCTGCAGGGACATTGTGTCAAAAAAACAATCTAAGAACATTTCCAGATGACAGGCCAGTTACTAGAACAACCATTTAACAACTGATTCATCTAAAAAGCTTAATAACATGGAAAAGTCAATAGAGGTTTTTAAAACACCTTTATTTATATGAACCAGACATGGTGTTTTGTTTGTAAAGGGTTTTTATTCCAAGATTGAACTTATGCAACAGAAAGATGCAATAATGCAATCCTTGTCATAGGTCAGCCTTTAAGATGCCAAAACATAGTATTTTCAATGTTAATCACATAAATGCTACTGTGAAATAATTTTAAGTGCTGTAGAAGCTTGTTTAAAGTTTTATGGTTAGAAACACACAACATTAGTTTAAAGTTTAAGACAGAATTATTTTTTTTATTTAATGCCTGTCTCTACTGGTAGTAGTCAATGATATTTTCAGTTTCCCGAAGTCAATTGGACTGGTATCTAACCCAGAAAATTGAGAGCATGTTCCTTTTTTATCAGGTTTTACTTTGGTGAGAACTTTTACATGCTACAGGAAGAAAATCCTGGCTGATACTCTAAGAATTTCATTTTGCATAAAAACCCTGCAAGACTTACAGGATGTATGCCATCAGTCAGAATAAATCCAACCAAGTAATATCAAGTGATGTGTTTAAAATGTCATAATTTGAAACCACTACTGGAGTATGTTACACTATACATGGAGTTTGTTGCTGTGAAATAACTGAGCTGAAAGCTGAGTACATCGGCCAGAGTATCTATATACCTGCATCAACTGTGAAAAAGGAGGTAGGCAGTTCTGTGAATTCAAACTCTGTCAAATGCCTATCATTAAGGAACGTATTTTTGTGTATGCATTTTCTAATTAAAAAGCATAGCTACTGCATGCACTTTGATTAAATAGCTTATAGAATTACAAAGTGTTTTCCTGAAGTAAAGATGCTGTTTATTTTCAACACTAAATTCTGGCAGATATTCTGCTACTTTTTTTTTTATTTTGTCTCAGCTTCTTTGCCTTACTTGATTAGTTACTGGTTTCACAGTTGTTATATTGACCTAGTTAGGAGACTGTGGCCTAACATCAAAATAAATGCATTTTTCATATTTGAAGTGTGCAGTTAGTGAGAAGTGCTAGTAAAAATAGTTTTTAAAGCATTTGACAACTTGCCACTCCGAAGTCAGAATTTCAAGGCAAGCTTCCTCTTGTCTGTCCTTTGATAGCTGAGACACTGAATTCCATAACTAGAAACAATTTAGGCAGCAGCCTCTAAAGTAAATATTAAACTAAGGTAATGGAAAGAAAAAGCTATTCTGAAGAAGAGAGTTTGGGGAGCAGTGACTAACACTGACTTTAATACCAAGGCAAAGAGGTAGGGAGGAAATGTGTTGTTATTAGTAAGGCTCATCACGTAGCTGCAGAGCAGAAACTTTTAGAAAGCTGAATAAGAAAAATTATTTTAGACATTGGCTGAATACATGAGCTTGTCCATGTTACAACTGTGCTTTTTGCAGTCACTGACACTTTGGTTGCTTACTGAGATATCTGGGGAGAGAGAAGTTTACTGGGCTTTACTATAACTAGTTCTAATATGAGGATGCTCCCACTTAAACCCCTGTAGTGCTCAGGCTGGAGCACTACAGCTGAGAGAGTAAAACAAATTGAAGCATACAAATGAATGCAAGGATGAATGAAAGCATTTCGAATATAAAATGTATTGGACTAGAAGAGTTCAGTTGGAAGAGGCCTACAATAATCCTCTAGTTCAGGCCACTGCTTTGGTCTTGTCAGTGAGGAAGAGACCTATAATTAAGGAAAAAGAACTTTAAATGTCTGAAAACACATTTTTCTTCTAAGGAAAGTTGATGACAGTGAATGAGAGCAACTTCTGGAAAGTTAGTAATGTCATGAGCCAGGTATACAGTAGGAACTTTAATTTAAATAGGGCACAGAGTCAAATTCAGATACTCTGGAAAAATTATTCGTGGAATTCTGTTTTTCTAAAATCAGAAGTGTCAGTTAATGTGAAAATGTCTACAGGATAAACAGTCATAGTCCCCACATATTTTCTTTCTTCTTTCAAGCTATTCTGACTTGGATAAGCAGTGAAAACACACTGGTCATCTTCATCTGAAAGTACCCTGTAGAAGTTAAAACCAGCACCTAAAACTGCATTGGGGTATCCAGAGTGAGGTTTAGAAAGAAAGAGTGCCAGAATCCCTGTAAACAGGGTTTAGGTATTTGAGCAGTGAAGAAAATCTCATTAGGCTCCTATACTTGTGTTTATATCAGAGAATAACATGGGACTGAAGCCCATGCATTTCCCTTACATGTTGTGGTCTACGTTTGCTTCGTATTATGACTGTTATGTGAGAATAGTGACAAGGATGAACTGGAGTCGGAGAACCCATGTCCTGTGTATAAGAAGACTGGAAATGACTGGGTCATAGTATTTGGCTCTAAGTTGAGACTTTACAATTAAAAAGGCAGGTAGAGCCCCAGCCAGTGTGAATCACAGGCAGCTAAATACCATTAAAAATCTGAACAACGTATCCCCAATTCCTAATGTAAAGAGAAGTCACTGTTCTCACCTGAATTTAATAGTGCCCCACGAGTCAGGATTGTTTAACTGACTGTAAACACTATATTGTTCAGGCAGTGTTGGCTCTTTTGCTTAACAGGAGTGTTTCCTAGATATCACAAGCATTCGATTTCTGCGAAACACAAATGCAGTCTAATAATACTCTTATTTTGGGAATATGTACTCTATGAAATCAGTAGCATCATGTCAGTGAAGAATGGAACCACACCTAAGTTATTAGGAAGATAGAGATTACCTTTTGGGAAAAGTAAATAACTAATTTCTGAGGGAAGCAGCACAGCAGGTAGATTTTGGTTGTTATGCACAATGGGGGTTTTTCTGTATCTTTTAAATGAGGCACTTATCAGACCTATCACTGCAATCAGAAGCCTGTGATAAAACTGATTATATTTTTTTCAGTCATCGCAGTTAAACAGAAAGGAGGTGAAGCTTTTAACTACTGCAATTTGCTGTGCCTTTTCAAATCCTGTAAAGATGGCAGACACTTATGTTAAACACAGTGGATTGTTGGTAAAGTTAACCGTGTGCATCCAAAAGTGGCAGAATATGAACTAAGGTGCAACCTCAATCTGTGCTGTAATAAAGTAGCTGTTCATCTGTGGTCAGAGATCGTCATGAAAGACCTTGAGTTCCTTCACTTTATTTTGCAGAAAGGCCATCAGACAGCTTTGCATCATCTAACTCTATCAATCAAGGACCTCAACCACTGCTTTCTGCTGAAAGCTTTCCTGTTTGGCTCTGTTTTTCACAGACAGCTCAATAACTTGTCTGTGGAGCTGTGATAAATGTACCATGTGCTTCTAAACTGTCTCTTTAACACTGAACTGAATTTCAACTTGTAATGCTTGTGACTAATTGTTTTCATTAGAAACATTTATTTCCAATTATTTTTTCATAGTCCCTGATTATATCTTTTTTCATTTATTTTCTGGCAATGATAATATTTGAAGGCTGTCCTGCATACAATGGACTGCTATAAAACTAGATTTTAGACAGTAAGCTCCATAGTATAAAGAATAAAATTAAAGTGAACCTGAATGAACAAGAAGTATAAATTTCTAATACTTTATTTTCTGGCAAAGTATGTATTAAGCTCATTTTAAAATAAAAATTTTCTTGCCTCTGATTTGTGAACCAGTCCTAAATGAAACATTCTTTTGTTTTTTCAGCATATACAAAACAGGACTGGTATCACAAAACCTCATGCTATTTGGGCAGAAGTGTCTGTTTTTGCTGAGAAGGCCCAAAATAGAGCTATTACAGCAAATGAATAACTTCTCACTCTGAAAGAAGGTGGTTCTTTTAGATCAGGTTGTAGGTCAATGGCAGGGCAGGGTGAGGAAACTCATATTGCAGCTGTCTGCAAATGAGCCTCACTCCTGTTACAATATAAAAAAAAGGACTTCAAGGTTGGTAAAGGTTAAAAATTGGATACAGGGACAAATATGTAAAATATGGGAAGGCAGAAGAGTTTTCATATTTGGACACAAACTCCACAGGCAATTGCGTAGCTTATATGTTTTTAGCACTTAACTTATGATCTTACAAAATCTCAATGAGAAAACTGAAATTAAGTGCCGTGTAGTGATTGAGAAAGTATGATGATTTTTTGACAGAAAAAGTATGTGAAATATTTAGTAGTAGATTAAGGTCCTAATAAGGAATGCAAGTAAAACCTTATGTTTTGGGTTGTTGGATATCTTGGAGCAAAGAAAACTGTTCCTTTGAAATAAAAAAAATAACAATTGCAGTCTGTTTATCATTGTGATAAAGTGCAGGTTCTACACTGTAGTACACATTCATGATGAAAGTAAAACATAATCTTTTCAGGGGGAAAATGGGATGTGAAGTGACTCCTTAGTAGAAAATAAAAGCCACAGATAGCAGAATCTGTTCTGGGAAATGTGAATGTGGCTCCTATCAACCATAATTGTGCTAAAAACTGGCAACTAGGACTTCAATTTGGGCCAAAGCTAGATAAAACATCCAAAATGAAGAACTACTTTTCTGCTTTTCTCTGTAGTGGTTTTAGTAGGAGAAGGAGAAAGAGCATTAAAGTGTGTTAATTGCTTTGGGGAATACGCTATTCGGGTTAAGAAGAATAAATATTGTACGCTCTGGAAAGTGTGTTGATTTTAGGTGGATGGTACTAATTTACACATTCCTCATTTACAGCACAGAGGTAATACTAAAAATAGATATTTTGATGGATAAAGGGAAAAATACGTATATTGGGACAATTCTCATTGTCTGTGTCACTGCATAAATGTGTGGAGTAAAAAATGAAGTGGAATGATGTTGTACTGCATGAAAAGGAGGAGAACTGGTGGAAAACAGCTGGTTATGCATTAGCTGTCGCTACAACAGCATGGGGCAGAGCGTACATCAGAGCATGGCTAATAGATTTGTTTAACAAATTTAGTGTGAAGGACCTATCAGGGATGATTTTCTATAAGAGAATTATTTCCTGTTATTATGGTGCCAGTTGGGTACAGTAACCTTTTTGACTTCTCCTTCCCATACTTGTACACTTGCAAGCCTATAGTGAGATCTGCTCTGTGGTACACATTTTTTGCTCTTGCTGAGGAAAGCCTAATAGAATTTCCCCTGATAGGTGATCCCAATAGGCAAATTTTTTATTTTTTTTTTTTCTTCCTCTCTCTCTGATTAAAGCATTTTCAGATGTTGGTTGAGAGATGTATCTTAAAACTGTGAATCTTAATTCCAGACTGCGCTATTCTGCTTCACATTGTTTTACCTGTAAACAATTAACATAAGCCCAACTGATTTATATAACGGAGGATTTAGTCTGCCAGGCAGAAGCTTCTGCTGGTGCATAGCCTTGTAGGGTCTTGTTGGGGGAAAACAGATATTGCGAACAGCAATTTGTTGACTTCCAAACTGAGTTGTACTCTCATAGCGATAAAATAGAGCAGCCATAAAATAATCTGACTGTTTGTTATTTTTTTCTGTTATGATATTTTCCAAAGATCCCAGATAAGAGATGTGGCTTTGGAATACCAAGGCACTGTTTGGGAGGGGTGAGCAGGGAAGGCATTAAATTAGGAGCACAACTGTATGTTAGACACTGGTTGCCTGCTATAGAGCTCATGTCAATTGTAAAGCAGAGTAAATGTAATGTTCTTAAGGAAATCTAGTAGACTTACTAAAATACACATATTATCTAGTGGCAGGAAAGAAATGAAAGCAAGGCTAAGTACATTTTACAGATGCACTGGATGCAATAAGAAATTCTTTTCCTTGTGGAGGCTACTGCTGTCTTAAATATGTGAGGAAAAGCCACAGACAGATTTTTGAGCAACTTTTATAATCTAATCTATTTATAATCAAATTTTATTTCAATTGTGTGCAGTCTGGGAGCACAGAAGCTGGTTACTGTTACTGGTTCCCTAAATGAATACACTAAGATTTAGAAGCTGTATACACTAACAATGAGTTTAATTGGTATCTACACACAGTAGTGAAGTCCCAAAATTGTATTCTGGGCACACACTTGACTCAGTGAAAAACTGGGATAGATTATGTAGAGACAGGGTGTAATTCCCCTTGCAAAGTCCTCCTGAGTGCAGAGGGAGGATGTGTGGTCAAGACAATCCTTTGTGCTAGGTACTTGCTCTTGGCTGCTGCAAGGTCTTTGGAGTCAGTGATAAATTTGAGGGTAGTCATCTGACTTGCCTTAATCAGCACTGATTAAAAAGATCTAAATGGCTCCTGGCAGCTCCTGGATCAGAAGGATACAGATGCTCTCTCCCTGGTGGTGTGCCAGTCACCACTGTGGAGGTAAATTCCATCTATAAATGTCAGGGGTAACATTTCAGTCAGAAGTTGTTCAGTGGCACTCAAAAGAGCTGATACGCTGTGAAGGTATAAGAGGAATGTAAATAACATGGCAAATATTACAAAGTTATTATGTACATTGATTGTGGGACCTTTTGGGGAGGTCATGTTCTTTTCTGTTGACTCTCTCTGAAAAGATACAGAATAAATAGAGGAGACCTTAAAGATAGGCAAGAAAAATTACCAGGCTTCTGTATAAGTGTAATTTTTGAAGTTAAAATGGAGATAAACAAGAATGAATGTTGTAAAGTATACAGAATTACAAATTGTTTAGCAAAAGTATATTAACTACTCATTCTTCCTTATCCTTTCTCATAATCCAAGGACATGCAGACATGGAGTTAAACTGAAAGTTAAAATAAACGGAGCTAAAATAAAATGTTTCATCGTGACAGTTAACACATTAGATTCCCCTTCGATGAAATGGGGCAGCATTTTTTCTCCATCTCCACCAAATGTTGAAAGTTTCCAAGTTCTTAAACACCAGTTATTAAGTAAGTTAAAATTAGCTTATGCCAAGTAATACAGAATTGAATAGATACAGTAACTTTTCTGTAGTTTTTGTAGCGTCTAGGCATCAGTATCTAAAGGACAACCTCCATAAAATTATGGTGTCTTTAAGAAGACATAGAAAAGTTCCTGTAGCTTTTGTAGTTCCTGTAGCTGATTGTATTCACAGTCAAGTCTTTAGGCATCAGGAGAACCCAAGCAGTTATCTTTCCTTAGAAATCAGATCTCGAAAAACCTCCAACAATGGTATTTAGAAATTTAGCCTTACATTGCTAATTCATGCAGAACATGAGCAAACAGGTAACTATATTCCTGCAAATTCATACAAGCAGCTGTAGCATACCTGAGGAATGAGGTGGCAGTTTGTGGAGCTCAGACCCAGCACCCAGGGTGAAGTGAAAACTCAGTGTTTCCAAGGTCTAGAAGGGAGCAGTGACCATAGGCCATTTGCACAGTGAAATCTAACGATGAGTGAGAGAATGAGTTCTAGTATGCTGCCCTCTCTTCTTCATGAACCATCTATGCATAACTCCTTCTGAGTGGAACTGTTGATGAAGTGTAAGGAGAAAATCATTCTTGACCTTACATGCTCTAGGCTTGTCTTTTACTCATGCAGGAAGGAATACATTAGCTTGAATTTAAATAAATAAATTTAAACTGAAAAGTAGTTTTTGTTGACTTGTATTAAATGAGGTGCCAAACAAAGACACTATCAAAGTATATCTCTTCAAAGTACATCAACTGAATGGGAACCATACACATGTGAAGAGAAAAGACCTTAAAGGAAATGTTAGTCAGGTATTATATTTTGTGGTTAAAGGCCATCTAGGAGAAGCAGTAAAATAATTGCTGTAGTGAGGATTATGAAGTATGTCATATTATACCTCACTGTAAATATCACTTTAATTTTTTATGGCACAGATTATTTGTAAGTTTATTTTATATACTGCATAGCACTTAAATGTCACTGGATGTAAAACCCTTATCCAGGAAGCTCATTAGTTGAGCTGTCTGCGTCTGTATATCTGCCATCAGCATCTGGTGAGAGGGCTGCTGCTGACCCTGCCAGACTTGGGTCATGAGGTCAGCAGGTCTCATTTATTATTCAAAATTGCTTTCTGACCTTTTATCAGCTAGGTCAAAGAATGCTGCATTCTCCTTGGTTGCATTTTATAGTGAAATCAGTATCATGCACAGATAATATAATTACCAATTCATGTGACTCTCATCCCTCTCACTCCAAAAATGTACTCACTTTGAGGTTGATGAAGTTCCAGGAGTTGCCTGTACAAATACCTGTGTGCTTCAAGACCACGTGTATACCTTGTCATCCTTGTGAAATAAGACACGTAGCTTCACGTCTAATTCATGCTTCAAATTGTGCATCTAATTTCTACTGTTGTGCTACTGAGGCAGCTAAAGGCAAAGCTCCATGGTTAGCAGATGACCTCTCATTTTTACCACTCCCATTCTTTTGAATAGATTCCTTTTCATTATTTATATATTCAGTATACATAGCCAATATATTTTCAGTAGTAACTATATCTTCCCCTTTAGTTGCACACATGTATCAGTTGAATATAGAACTTAGAAGAACTGTAAAGCAAGAACAGCCAATGAATGCGAAAATGGTTTTCTTGGAGATTGTAACAGATTCTGGAAAGAAAAAACTCTGAGAGTCCAAAACATTTTTAAACTATTTTTTGATTATAGATGCGATCTTAATGTAGGATATCACCGGCCAGCATTATTTCAGTCACAAACAGAATCAAGAAGGAATCTGTTAAAATTAACAAAGAATTGATGATTTGAAGTTTTTGTTCTATGGTGAATAAATAGGAAGCACACATGATATTACAATAAGAAAAATATATTTGGAATTTTAGAATTTTGCTAAACTTTGAAGAGAAAATTAGCCATCAGATCTTAACAAGCCATACTACAGTATGGAAAATTGGAAACCATAAATAGCAGATTGATTCTTAAAGGGAGCTGTGCAGTTCAGCATTATTCCTCTGGAATGATTTCATCCTTTTTAAAAGAAGGAGCCAAAGGTCACATTGGTGTTGCCCTTGAAGCAGACAATATGAGATGTCAGCTTGTGCTTTCTGACACTGCATATGATGAATAACCTTGACACAGTAATAAACAAATAACCTATATTAATGTTTATAACCATAGTAAAGTATTAATGCAATAGATACTTCAATAATATATTGTGAATATGTAGCTTTCATAGAAGTGGATTTTCTCTGGTAATACTGTAGTAAATTTATGGTTTGTTAAATATTGCTGTAAAATACATATTCTTTAAGTAACAGAATGTATATGTATCTGAAATATGGCCAACTGTATGTACATAAACTAAGAGAAGTACTTTAAGTAAGCAGGCATTGAACTAAAATTATGCAAAAACCCCGAAAATCTATATTCATGGAGATAATAAAATTTTTGTGATTAGTTTCTTTTTAGTGTTTCAAATACCCCTAGTCAATTGTCTTTGTAAGTGCAGTTCTGTCATAAATCAGTATTCAGTGAGGTTATCAGCTATTCTGCTTTGGTATTTCAAGCAGCAGAGAAAAAGAACTGTACTGGTAAGATGTCAAGGTGTACATAACATTTGGTTGGAATTCAGTGTTTTCTTCTAAGTATGGGAAGCTGGGAGTCCAGTTGTTGTGAGGAGAGTTATAACATGGTGTAGTAGTCCTTTCAACAAATGCCTTAGCTTTAAGAACAGTCTTGTATTCCTTATAGCTGTCTTGATGGCACATTAAGGTTTTTTGTGAGTGGTTTTTCTTTAACTGAAATTTAAACAAAGCTATTGTATATTAATGAAATGCAAACTAACATGACAGGACAATGCTTAGCCCTGTGCAGAGTTTGAACTACAGCGTTTCTCTTGTTCGTAAGTAATATCTGTATCTTGCAGGTATTCTGTAACTTTATACATAATGTTTGTTTGCTTTTAACTACCACCATGTTCCCAAACAAGAAATCTATTTCTAGTGTAGACAAGCTGTGTTGAGATTTCTCAGTATTCTTTCTGAATCTTTTATAGACCTATCCATGTACTGTTACACGTGAGTTAACCCCAGGTCCTACTCCGGCCTTTATTATTATGCGAACTCTATTATTATCATTGTACAATAAATACTCACCATATGCGGCAGTTTGAGAAACACCTTCTGTCTTAACACTTGCAAAACACCCTAGCACATATCCCAGTGTACTTTACGAAGTGAAAAAAAGGCATTTGTCATTACTCCTTCTGCATATTATGAATGTTCTGTGTCCATGAAAGATATTTTGCAGGAGGTGTGTGTACCGAAGAGATCAAGAATACATTACATTTCGTAGTATCATAAAAACGTTTCAAATGTTCTAAAATTTAGATTGGAGAAATGTGGAGAATGGCATGTCATTGCCGTAGATTAAAGAAACCAGGACTGCTGGTTAGAAGTCAAAAGCAATGGTACAATAATACTGAAGAGATTAAATGAGAATAAAGATGTATAGAAAACAATATTAAGTAGATTAGTGAAAAAAGTTTTATCTTTCTCTTTTAACAAATATTTAACTGCTCAGGATTGACATGTTTTTACATGTATCCATCATTATTCCTATTTTTAAGTACAGTTAAGTGCTAGAAATAAATGAACAAAGAGAAAGGACAATCCCTCTATTGTCTTTACATTGAGTGCTAAGTGAAACTTCTTAAGAAGTGAAAGGAAAGAAAACAAATACATATCCAGAACAGTGTGCAGTCCCAAAGAAACTAATGAAAAAAAAATCTCTCTTTAGTGAGTGGCATTCTAAGAATAAAAAATAAGACAAGAAGGCATTTGCACTCAATAACTGTCTTCATGAAGTAAACCATACCAAGTGGTTGGTTCTTCTAAACCACATTTTCACTTTCCTTTAGCTCTGAGTGACTGCGTGATTCCCTTGGAATGGGGCCTGAAGTGGCAGCTGTGAATGCAACCATACAACTGTCAGATACAAATAACGTGTTTTATAAGAATACAATATGGTAGTACTGGTGTGATCCCAATTTTGTAAGTCCAGATTTAACTCTTCACATTGGTAGAATTATTTTTGTCTATTATTTAGCTTTTCAGTTTTTTCTAGGAACAAAGAGTGTCTCGAAGTGGGTTAACAAACCTAGGTACTACATGCCTTACACAAACAGCAAAACTTGCATACTCTTGAAGTCCAGTAGGCCGCATGCACTGTAGATATTCTTTCGTATACTGCCACAAGAATTCTTGTAATTCCATAGCAATGTAAAAATGTAAAGAGGAGCTTTCTTGGCAGAGGTGGGCTATTCCCTTCTGGAAAAAGCATTGGGCTATGGCAGCAGTTTATAGCTAGAAACCCACTTGTAGATGTGCAAAGACTGGGATGACTGTGAGCTTCAGTGGGCTTTGTGCATTTAATTAATCACTGGAATCAGGTGTACCACTGTGCCACAGCTGTGCAGTCTCAAGTCATTGGACTAAGAAGACTGAGGCTGTATTTTGGAGATGAGAGTTTATTTGGGTTATTTTCAAAAAGCTTATGTAGATTCCTGAGTGCCAGTTATATTCTGGTGAAAGTGAACTTGTCTTCTACTCTTTCGAATGTAGTTTTAGACAGCCATCTTACTTCTACAATATCTGCTCTAATCTCTTTCACATAGCCATCAGAATTGCTACACTGCTTGCTTCATTCCAGGCACTTTGGCTAAACTCAGGTTGTGGTAAATCAAGAGCAGCTCTATTGCTTTTTATAAAAGTGCACGTAGTTAACACAGAGATGAACTCAGCGCCCTGAGCAGGGAGTGAGCATCCTGTGATTTATTTTACAAGAATGCTGTGTTCTCTGTTAATTATGCTACTGCCATTGCACTGTGCTTTTGAAATTGTGCTCAAGGTCCTGCTGCACATTCATACCTTTTTGTGCAGGAGCCCTTTTGGCATTTCCACTTCACTCGTCTTACAAGCTGGAGTGCAACTTTTAGTGATCTCTTGAACCAGCAGTTTTGTTTCCTGAAACACTGCATTTGTTTTTATCCTTCCGTATGCAGAGGGATATATATGAGTGTCCCTAGATTCACCTCTGATTGTGCAGGCAAGCTTATAGTTGAAAGCATATAGGAACAGAAACAAATCAACCAGTAAAAGAGAAGAATACCAGCAATGCAATTTGAAGTACCTGCAGGACATAGGTAGGACACTTCCATATGGGTTTTCTTGTTGAGGACTGGATCATTTCCAAATAGTCAATGTACGCCTGCCTTTTCTATGTGTGAATTGGAAATAGATGTGCACAAATAAACAACACTCTGGAATGGGAAGATTTCAAAATACCTAAATAAAGATATTCCGATACTTTTGCCTAGGTATACTGAAAAAAAAAGCAATAGATTTTTTTTTCTTTCAGAATTAACAAGAAACTAATGATCAGACATCAATGAAAAATCAAATTCTAACCAGTGACTTGGCTGCCACTCTAACACAGCCAGTGAATGTAATGTTGTTTCCCCAACTCTTCATAATTTTATGGCAAATGTTATGGTTGTGTTTGTGTTTCTTTTCTGAAAGTCCCAGTTCTTATAGCAGTGATAATATGAAAGTATTAACTTTTACTAAAAGCAAAGAAACCCAGAGAAAATTACATCTTATTGAGGAATAAAAGCTTAACACCCAAAAAAGCTAACACTTGAAAAAAAACAAGTGAAAAAGCACCTAAATAAAACTTTAAAAAAAAACCCAACAAACCTCATACCTCTGAAGACCTGAGTCTTATACTGAAAGTGAGCAGTACCAAAACTGATTGCAAACTTTTGAGTTTGGCAGCACTGAGCAGCATGCTACTTTTACATTTGCCCAGCCTTATTTAAGTGAAGTGCAATGAATTTGACATTGTAAAAAATCCTACTGCTTCTCCATCTAGACTCTTTCTGCCTCACACTCTTATGTAGCCCTTGAATGCACCAAAGAGAGCATGGAAGAAGTCACACTTGTGTTACTCCTTGGCTCTTCATCCCCTCATGGTACTTGACTGCAGTAAAAATATGGTCTTGTACCACATTTCACCTGTCGACAGCAGATCATCTGCATTTTTTGGAACCATGCCTTCTAGTTCCTCGCACACAGCCTCTGAACCACAGAGAAACTTGTCAGTCCCCTCTTTAGATGCCCATCTTCTTGGAAGTGCCTGTAGTATCTGTCTTACCTGTTTCATACCCCTCTCAAAGTGGAGGGTCCAGGCCCTTTGTCCACTTACAGAAATATCTTGCTGATGGCCTGAGGAATTTGAGCATAGGTGAATGGAGTGAAGCTGCAGTATTAGACAGGGGTCATCTTTTACCTGTTGAGTACTTCACAGCTCCTTGCTTATCTACTCGTTTGAGGGAGTGCCACATTGGCTTTCTGGAGATATATGCTGTGGTCCTTGAAGGGGAGTCTGTTTCCCAAACCTGTGTCTGTGTTGTGGTTACTGAAGCAGATGGTCCACATTCATTACCAATATAATTATGTATCATCCATCAGTTCAACAATGCACCTTTTTGATACTTCTGTATATCAACAAATTTTACTTATTAATTTGCAGAATAGCAAGGCCAGATTTTGTTCTCAATTGCATCAGGAAAGTAGCTGCCTTAAAATTAATCTACATTCATGCTTCTGGAACACAGCCCATAATCATTGTCCATACATACAAAATAGATTTCCAGCCACAAAAAAAAAAGGGACAGCAACTCCTAGTAACTGGTGTTTGGGAAAAAAATACAAAATTAGATAAATTTGTCGGATGCCAGTTTGCTGCCCTAAACACCAGTTCACTAGGAATCTTAACCGTGTAACTGGAAATCATTAATTAAATCCTGTGCAGACAAGAATCATGCATAATGTAACATGGCTACTGCAAACAGTTCACTCCTGATCATTTAAATTTCCTTCCTGCTCTTAACAGACATGAGGAGCCTGTATTTGAAGTAGTCCCTGATGAGACTTTGCTTTTACATCCTTGGAGAATGTCCTTTTGCATATTTATAGGACAAAGTAGATTTTTGCTTTTATGGTATTAACTGTAGTCATTTAAAAAATACGTACCTTGGCAGAATATGATCACATTTGCACACCTCAGAAATCTTTGACTGTACAGAAAATAAGTGGCCTAATGCTCTAAGCCTTTAAGTAATAATACTATGATTGGGTCATGTGCGTGAGACAGCCACTTTTAAACTGAACATGCAATTCCATCTGAAAAATGGGATTTCTGTATCTTCTCTTAATTTTTATGAAGAGGATTTTAGTAAGCAGCTCACTCTGCAGGGCAGTGTTATTTCTATAGCACTGTCACGTTAGTGGTGAGAATAGATAGGTTACTACATCAGCACTGCTAATGTTCAAAAAGGCAATTTGTTTAAAGGACAGGGACAGACGAAGGAGGAAGAGGACTTCACAAATTAAAAACTGCACAGCAGTTTCACTGCAAACCATCTACTCGTCATACAGTCCATACTATCCAATTAATCCATTACTCTTAGAAGAGGAATCCCTGTATATCCAGGTACAATCCTTGCCAAATATCTGGACACAATCATAGGCTTTTAGGATTACAAGTAACATAATAAAGGATAATGATCAAAAATTAAGCACACCAATACGGAATGCTTGGGTTAACTGAGCCTGCCATGTGCATTATAAGGCAGCAGTCTGTTAGGTTTAAAGTGAGATTAAGGAGTTGTGTAACCTGCAATTATGCTGTTTTTCATTAAAAAAATAAGATGATTTGGCTCAGTAGGGCCCTTCCTTATATTTACCTCTGTTTAATTGGATTGGGAACTGCTTAAACATCTTTGAGTTGGAGCTTATAAGAAGATGATCCCAGCTGTTTTTCGAAGCTTAAGACAGCAGGCAGACAACATGATCATGTCAAGACTCATACTAAAGCCTTAATCCTACTTTTTCATCAACTAGCACTACAGCTGAGTCTTTAACCTCCTAAGTACTAAATGTGCTTTGGATCTCTCACAGTACGTTTGCTGTCAAATGTTATTGTCTAATAATATTAATTTTTGCTTCTTTTCTGAGAAGGACTTTAAAGAATAGTCTCTGTCTGTCTGAGTTTGGAGAGCTGTAGTGTAACCCTGTATTTTCAATCCTTTCAAAAATACAATTTATAAGCTTGCACCTATTGAAGTCTGTTGTTCTCTGTGGAGGCGAGGAGTCGCATTGACCTATACCTCCGCTTGTTATAATGCAAAACCCAGCATACTGGTAACTATTTTTCATTGTACATCTATTACTGGATTGAATATAGTTTTATTTTCAATAGAAAAGAAATGGCAACAGCTTTAGTTTTGTTCAGGTCTTTTTCCTAGGAACTGTTAGCACAGCCAAAACAAATTTTTCAGATTCCTAGCCTCAAAACTTATTAGTTTGATAACGTATTTGTTTGATAATCCTGGAGTTGCATAAAGATTAAATATTCTAATGAGTTTTTCCTGCATCTGTTAATAGTATCATGCAATGCAATAATCTCCTCTCCTCAGCCTTTTCTCTTTTCTTTTCTCTTCTTTTCTTTTGTCTCTTTTCTTTTCTTTTCTTTTCTTTTCTTTTCTTTTCTTTTCTTTTCTTTTCTTTTCTTTTCTTTTCTTTTCTTTTCTTTTCTTTTCTTTTCTTTTCTTTTCTTTTCTTTCTCCTTCTTTTCTTCTATTTTTTTTTCTCCTTTTTTTTTTCCTCCTTTTTTTTTTCTCTGTTGGGCAGTGCTCCGATTTGTCCTAGTGACACAGGGCTGCCAGCAGGAAAGCAAGCGTAGTTAATGCTCAGCTGCTCAAACCAGTCAAGCAAGCTAGCAAGTCCCAGCTGTGCTACTTGATGTTTTTTGATTGCACCTAGTCCTCAATCTGTGAACTGTTTTCTGGACTTAGATTCATCAAGCTCTGCCGCTTTAAAAACTCATGCAGGCAGGCATCCTAGGATATGCCATTATAAGCTGCTGCCAGGGGATCTTCTAGGAGATAAATGGAATCTGTGTGAAGTAAATTAGTGTGAACCAGTCAATCTGTGTGTCAGCCTTGAGCCACATCCATGGGTAACTAGCTTGCTGACTGAAAAGTCCACTGTCTTTTGCCAATCAGAGGTCTCAGCCAACAGGCAGCAGTCCTATACAACAGTAGTTTCTTGGAATAATGCCTGTTTGACCGGCTAGTGAAACTCTTCAGCATACAGTACTGTACTGCCCAAGTTTACTTACTGCTTACAATTGAACTGGAAATCTTTTAAAGTCAGATAACATTTTAACAGTAGGGAGCATCACAGAAATGTCGTGGAAATGAGTACTTCCACTCTCATACAGCAGCCATTCAGCAGCATCACGCTGTGATGCAGTTGGCTTTCCCTCCCTATCAGTAATACATCTTCAAGGCCATAATGCAAAATAATAACAATAATCTGGCCAGAAGAGGTTAATAAAGAGGCATTTTGTATATTTTTTCCCATGGATTGAGCTATTTGGACACCTTTGATCGAGAGGAGGGAAGACTATGCAAGCTGTAACATTCACATTATGCACAGGGATATGTCAGTGTCATAGCCGTGCTGCACACTTTTGTTTCATTTTGGTTTTAAAAGCAAATTGAGGCAATCTACAGCTAGAATTCCCCTGCAGAAATAGACTGAACCAGAATCCTCTGAAAAATGTGTGATTAATGATTTTAGACTTGAATACCAGATCAATCTACTGTCATGAAAATAATACTGTCAATACTGTCAAGAATGCAGTTTTAGAATATAAAGTATTTATTTGCTTATTGTTTTTATAGAATCTACTGAAACACTGATATCATATCTGCAATATGTACTCTCCCACACCACTGATCTAATGTGCAGAAACCAGGGGGAATTTTGCTGTATATTTCTAGAAAATTGGACAGGTGAGAAGATGCTATATACTTTAATTTCTAAAAGAAGTTAATTATCTAGTAACTACCAGAACTGAAATTTGACCTTCTTTATTAATTCATGTGGAAATTATTTTTCTATTGCCTCCCAGTTACTGGTTGAAAAAAAGAAAATGAGAAAGGGATAATGTTGATCAAAGGTGATCAAATAATTCAGTCTTACACCATGCTTGGTTAAAATATGCAATGCCACACATTTAGGGAAATTGGAAAAAATAAATTAGGAGTTTCTATCCAGAGAGAACATTGAGAAGAAAAAGCAGTGTATAATGATAGAAGAATTAATTAAAGATAGTTTAGGGTCACATTTTCCTTTTTAAAATCCTCCTAAGTTTTACAGGAGCATATGCTTCAGAGCTGTGCAGTAAATGTTGTGTGGGATTTTATGGGAAAGTATTTTATTTCTTGCAGCAGAACCCACTGAGACAAATTTAACTAGTTAGGTATTTTATTATATATACTACACAGAATATGTGGACAGATTCTGGTATAAATCACAACTCAGATCAAGACAACTGCTTTAAAATTGAGTGAATGTTTCATTGCACTAATGAAACAAAAATGGGATGTCCTTTGAGAGCATAATTTGTTACATGCCATTATATTTTAGTTGAGAGAAGTAGGGAAGTCCCTCTGGATGAATAAAACTTCAAGGTATATTGGGAAAAGAATCACTGAAAATTTCAGTTTTCCTGTCTGGAGTAGTGCTGTTCTCATAGATACGGGGAGGGAGGAAAATGGAGTTTTAGGAGTTTTTTAATTTACAATATATAAAAACCTGAAAGAAAATTTCACACTTGCAGAAGAAAAAATGTTCTTGAGTTGCAATTCACTTGGCAAGTGGAATGAGCTTCGTTTGCATGTGACTTCACAGAGTGCAAGAGCAAGCTCATGCTGCCCCAGGTGCATGGGTTAGTGGTTCTGCAAACTGAGCTCTGCCATGTAATCTCAGTTCCTATTTCTGCATTCAGTGTAACGGATTTAAATTACTGTAGCTTCCAGTTTGGCTTATTCCATACTGGTTTATTTCAAGGACAGTTCCAACTTCCATATGCTGCACCATTCACTTTAGAATCCTAATGTGTTTCTCCAGGTTAATTTCTGAATCTTCTTTTTGAAAGTAAAATGTAATGAAAACTGGGCCACTGTGATATTTAATCATCAGAAGATAAGAACAAGCCATTCTCAATTAAATGACAAATATGTACATCAGTGCAGGTTTTTTTTAAATGACACTAAAAATTATGAAATGACCGGCAACTGATGTCTTCTGTCAGTGAGATGAATTAGTGGTTTATATGGCCTGAGAAATGGTCTGGAAAAAAAAATAGGGTTCAGTTCAATAAGGACGAGAGCAAGGATCTAGACTGAGGTAGGATTAATCTTCTGCAAAGAGACAGGATGGAGAAGAAATAGCAAGGTAACAGTTTCTCAGAAAAGAACCTGGATCGCAAGCTGAGCATGTTCATGCTGTGGCATGTTCATGCTGTGGCAACAAAGGCAAATGCCATGCCAGGCTCTGTAAACAGGAGTCTCACTTGTAAAACCTGTGAAGTAATCCTTGTGGTGTACTCTGTGCTGGTGCCATCAAGGGCACGTCCCCAGCCTGTCTGACCCCTGCTCAGCAGCAAGTGCTGTCACCGCCATGGCGTAGGGGTGCTCCATGCTGGCTGGTGTAACTTCACTATCTGCTTTCTCTCCTTCTAGGTGATTGTGGTGAGTGCTGCTGGTATTTCATTTGCCATTTCATGAACATTTTCTGCCTTTCTTATAATAAATAATAATAATTGTGTCCTTCTATGTTGGCATCAAAATATATGGAAAATCTAAGTAGGATAGTAATCCTCAACCTGGAAAAGAAGTGATTGAAAGAGAATAAAACAAAGGACTCTTCAATCACAAGCGTCATGGAGAGAGTGTGCAGGGCTTGTACATGTGCCTTTTCTCATACAAGAACAAGTTTCACGTTAAGCTAACAGGGACGGGTGCAGACAAACAAAAGGAGATGCCCACCTGTGGGGTAAAACAATGGAGCTTGCCATGCTAAGGCAAGTTAGGGTGCAGGATGTTAAGGCTGCAAAATTTCTACGTGTTTAAGGGAAAACTGGAGAAGCTTGTGGAACAGAAACTTACTGTGAGTTATTAAATGTAAAAAAAAAAAAAATCCCCAGTTTCAAATTGAAGTTTAGGAGAAATTTCTGGTGAAGTATTACTGTATGCTTGTTGGGCTCTTACACTGATGATATTTGGTCTCAGCAAGTACGGGTGTTCTGATGGTTTTTATTACATCCGTGAAATGTGCTTTTCAAAATAGTACTCGAAGCATTTATTGCCCAGCTCTCCATCAAGCTTCTTAGGTACAATAGGGTAAGTGCCTGTAGATCACATACATCCCAGAAGTGGCATTGCAGCATGATTGTTTTACCCATTTGTAAAAATAAAAAAAAGAAAACCAGCATTTTGTTTTCCTTTTCAGCTTTTTTTTTTTTTTTGATGCAGTTTTATTTAGATCCAGATTGCTTTGTAATCTGTATTGGACTTTAAATGTATTTATCACCTATAGCCTATCTTGCCTAATATTTTTGATTGAAAATTTTTTTTGTTGCCCTATCCACTTGTTTTGAATGGCAAATAAGTTATTTTTTTTTCTCTGCAGACAGACTGTCTTTAAGTTACTAATCCACCTTATCAATAATGAAGGCGTCTTATCAGAAAACATTAACTGGTTTATTCACCTGCGTTATGCAAACGTTTTCCTCCAACATGTCTGCCCTCTGAAAACTAGTATACAGAGTAGGTTATTTAGAATTTAGCATATGATATTTCCAGAGTGGAACAAGGCTTTTCAGCATTTAAACAGAACATGTAGAAATATATTATATTGATGAGTTGTTACTGTAATTAGTTATTAGTGTATATTCACAAAGATTGTTCTTCCATAGGCTGACCATGGATCAGTCTGTGTTCTCTTTTCAGAAATCATTTCGTTTTATTTTGTGAAATTTGAAATATTTTGAAGCTGTTTACATAAATGTTTCATTGAATTCTATGATCTTATTACATTCTTTTGCTACTCTAAATTCCATACCTATTTTTTTAATGTCTTTTTCTGTTTCAATAAAGTGAGCGAATGGGTATCAACTTCAGTAAACAACTGTTAAGAGCTTATTAAGATGTATCAGAAAAAATTACCACAATTGTCAAGATTGATCCTGTACAATGAAGATTTATGTCATTTTTATATGCTAAGTTCAAGGTCATTTGCCTCAACGAAATCTTTCCTTTTACCTTACTTCCATGCTAACAAAGGTAATTTCTACTGTCTATGTAATAAAAGAAATTACATTGCACTGAATAGAAAGAAAATATCATTGGAGTTATTATACCAGAAATTGTTGTTTCTTAATTTTTTCTCTGACTTGTAGATTTAGGGCTTATTTATACTCCAGATATTTACATCACTTTGGCTACACGAATTAGCTTTCAAATGGAAGCAAAAGTAATTTTAAGGTCCATTTAAAGCCAAAGTAAGACAGAGTATCCTTAGAATGAACAAAGATCACACTGTTTATGTTTAAATAACTTAAATTCCGTCAGCATCCTAGGTATAAGCAATTCTGAACAATATTTCCCCTATCGACATTTGAACATAGAATCCTGTTCCCCTAAGGGAAAATACAGTGAAGTAGGTGTCAGTGTTAGGATTTTTTTTTCATGATTACATAATGCCATTTTTTACTTTCACTCTTTATTTGGGCCAGACTGTTCTTTCCTTATTTTTAACTTTTCAATTCCCTTTGTTCTTTTATGATGTTTTTAAGGAACTTTCCTTTTCAAATTGAGCATATAAAGTGATGTTTTAAAAAAGAAAGATCTGAAGATCTTTGCCGAGGTCCCTTTCCTGCTCACTGCGTACACTCATTATGTAACTTCATAAATCAGGGTACTGTGAAGTTTATTTGCCTGAGTTTTGTCTAGGGAGGTATGTGTACTTCTGAATAAGTGACAAGGCTGAGATACACCTCCCTTACACACACCAGTGACATGATCCTAGTCTGTCCCAGCCCGTCTCCTGGTTTTCTGAAATATTCACCTCCTCCCTTTACGCTTTCCTCCAGAACCTCATTCTCAGAAGGCTCTTTTTATACAAGTTGTCTAGAGGTCTATTTCTCTGTCCCAGAGAAAACCCTTTCCATCCATGATTTCCACTCCCTTTAAATCCTTCCTCATGTCTCCTTGCCGCCAACAATTAGTGCAAGTGTTTCAACATTGGGTTTTTGTCATTTGTCAGCCATATCAGCTCTGCCTGTGATCGCTTTTTTCTCATTTTCGTCTTTCTTGGCTTTCAGTGATTCCATCCTCTCCTAGATCTCCCTGAATCTCTACTCAAGCATATCAACACGGATCTTGCCAGCCTCTCGTCTTCTTCCTTGTTGACTTCACACCTTCCTTCTGATGTATCTCATCTGTGTATGCACCTGCTTCTAACTGTCTTTTAGTCATTATTTTCTGAGTTACTTCTCGGCTGAATCTGGTACCTTCCCTAAAAACACTGCCCAGCTCTGCTTTGTTGTAAAATCAAGCAGGTTAGTTTGAATTATATGACTTATCCTGATATGATCTGGGACAGAGGGAGAGCTCTTGAACAGGTTTGTCCTAGTCCCGTTCAAAAGCAATTACAGCACAGACGTCCAGCAAGGGAAGCACCTGCCATCTCCTAACTGGGACCGATGCTTGGTGCTGTGAATGCAGCTCCCCTCCTTGGTTCACTATGAGAGCTCATTACTGGGTGAAAACACACCGTTCGTTTTGAAAGGCTGATTCTGAATTTTTGGTCACTGCTGTGTTTTTTAGAGAGGACAGCTCTTGTGATTTTTCTCTTTCTCTGCAGAGGCAGAGCTGTACTTTTTCTCCGTTTTATCACAGTATACTCTGTTTGAAATTTTCCTATTGCTCTTCTTCAGAGTAGCTCTGACTTAAATTCACGCAGCTGGAATGACTCAATCTGTCACTCAGCACAGTGGAGCTGACTGCTTAATGGGAAGAACTGTTTTAGAAAGAAATAAATTTGGCCCAAAATATATTTTTGAAAATATAATATGCACACTTGTATTTTCCAATTTTTCTTTTTTGAAGTGGGAATATTGGCCTTCAATTAGTGTATTTGAAAATTATTCAAATGTTGTAAAAATCAGAGAAGAGCACAGATATCTTTGAAGACATTTCTTCCTGCACATATCATAGCATTTTCATGGGTGAACAAGAATATTTGTTATTTATTGTAAGTTGTTCTTTGGTGCCAACTCACCTCATGCAGATTATCTTGTCAACACTTCCGTGGCAGAGACAAGAACTAAAACTCCTCTTCATGTGGATAAGTTGACTGTTGATATGAGTTTACTGGCTTTTTGTAAGCTTAGAAATTTAACCAATGTTCCTGCTTCACCTGGGCAGGATTTTACATACTGTTTAGTTGCCATGCAAGGCAGATGTTTAGATCAAACTTACTGGCTTGGTTTTTTTTCAAGTGAAATGCATGGTGTCACTATCATAGATTCTATTATTTATTATATTTTAATATTGCATTTTGAAGGATCTAATTCCACAATAGTATTGAAGCCCTGATTGCTTCAAATGGACTCTGTGCAGATGCAGGAGACAAGAATAATGGAACCTTTTGGTGACCTGGGATCAATAGCTGCAAACCAATGGAAAGTGCAGAGCACTGAAGTGGAATGTGTGTCCTTTGAGCTCTTCCTATCTGAATAATGCCCTGAGGCCCTGTTGATTTGCTCATAATTTTGGAAAATTTAAACGAGTTTTTAAAATAAGTAATACTTCAGCAAATACTCATTTGGTAAAAAAAAAAAAAAAAAGTTATAAGGGGACAAATTTCTTGTTTTGAAAACAGGCCAAAACTACACTGAGATTGTATATAGCCATTGGTATCCCCATCCACATGGAAGTTTGGAACCTTACTTCATTTTCTAGATATTAGAAAAAAAATAAGTATTTTCTAGTCACTACTATTTTCCTAAGAAATGGGATCAGGTAAGAGTTTCAATGGGACTTAGAAATTGAGATCTAGTCTTTACTGTGCTACTGTGCTATTCTATAATACATTGTTTAATAATTGTACTTTATCTTTAAGCTATATTTGTGACTCCATATGGAGATGCGGAGCAGAAGAGAGGGAAAATGGACATTGACAAGGGAAATACCTCTCTTCTGTTCAGGAAAACTTATGTGGGATTTGTTCAAAAGCCAAGTGAATTAAAAAGTCATATACAGACAAATAATTGTTTCCATGAAAATATTTTCCTGTTCTGAAATGCAAATGGTTGTAGTAATTAAGTAAAAGAAGAAATCAAATCTAAACTTCAACTCAGTCTATTTGTTGCCACACTTTGGAATTATCACATATTTCATTACACATTCTAGCTTGTTACATGCAGCATATTTTCATCTTAAAATGAACACCATTTCTCTCCCTGGTGAATAACTCCAGTAATTACAAAACCACCTAATTGATCTTTTAGGTTGTTTACTGGCTTCTTTGGTGAAACAGACAAACACTTTTTATGGCTTCCAAATTATTTTATTATTTTAAGATTCTGCAAGGAAAAAAAAATGTTTCGTTTTTTTTTACTTCAAAGGGATCACATTTAAGCTGATGCCTCAAACTTCTCCCAGAGTGAATTCATGTTTATAGATTTTTCAGCTGTGCTATGGTTGCATATAAGTACTTTGAGTTTCTGTTTTATTTCAATCTATTATTTCTGTTTACAAATTATGTCTTCATCATTGAAAGCTCTGCTGAAAATCAGGAAGTGTTTGTTTCTGAATACATTACATTTCTCCCTCCCCCTGTTTTTATTCTTTATTGCTCTAGTCAGTGCACTGAAGCATGAGAAGAGCTCAAACTCGGCAAACTTCCAAGATGTGCAGGATACGCCTGACAGATGTGTCTTGGAAGAGTCTGAGAGTCCAGGTGAGAGACGCTTAAAGACAGTCACCAAGTATCAAGTGATAAATCTGACACAGCTTTTGGGTCTGTAAGAAAAGCACATTGTAATGCTGTTTCCTTTTTAGCAGCTGCAATGTCAAATTAATGGTCACCTCCAGGGGTCACAGTGTGGAGCTGTTATCCTTTCCTCTTTCATCAAGAATTCAGGTCTTAGAAAGGATAACGGCTTTATGACCAAAAAGAAAGCTGACACTACTAGTTCATTATAATTAGTTTTGGACTACACTGCTTACTTAATATATGTACAATGTCTGACCCTTTGAAGGTAGCATGAGAGTATGAAAAATTAGAAGGACTGTATATACTGCAGTTGAATGTAGCAGCGAAATTCAAACACTGTATTTCTGGAGGAAAGCAAATTGGTGGCATTAAATAGCTGGATTCTTTTCTTTAAATCAGCTCACAATCATTATTTCATTTTAATAGCTCTTAACATTGATTCAGCTAAATAGAGGAACATCCATAAAGTGCATCCTTTTTGGTGACTAAAAGATTTATCTTCATGTAGTTTCATTATCTTTCTCATTATGGAACATCTACAAAATTTATTAAATGAATACCAAAGGGAAACAATTAAATATAAAGTGTATCGAGTCACAGCTGATTAAAAATATTCTGTGCAACTAAATACTGAGGTCTTTTAAGCAAACTGTGAGCTTGACCCACATACACCATCTATGTAACCTGCATGTAGTCCTCATTAGTGAAAGAGTTAAACATCTTTCTTCACTTGGTATTTTCCTTCCCTGCTTTATCTGGTTTCTGTGTACCCTCTTGCATCTTTGTGTGCTGATCCATGTATCATATTTTTGATTCATCGTCTCTGCGGCCTGTCAGCTTAGTTAAGAGATTTCCAAATCTTGCAGCCCGTGCTGACAGGGGGCAGCTGCCAACAGTCCCCTGATCCTTCCCCAAGGAACACTGCTGAGATTTAATTTTCAGTCAAAGGGTGCAGTCTGAAATCCATGTCAGGTCCCCGAAGTCATCTCAGAACCCAGATAGGACCCATGTCTGGGGGATTATATTTCAGCACACTCCACTCCTCCAAGATTCCTTGGGAGTTCAACCGCTGTCATATACCCGATTTGAACTACATTCCCTTTTCATCTTTTCCACAGAAATGAACACCAGTATGTGTTAGAATAATTGAAACCAACAAATTGTAAATCCGTATTCATTTTAAAGCCGCCTAGGCTTGGACTCAATGCTGTACAGCAGAAACCAGCATGAGATTTAGAACAAATAGATAATCTACGCTGGAAGGAGCAAAGCTTAATTCCTTACTGCACCTACAATCTGTGGTGCATGGCACCTCCTTCAGAAACTGTCTGTGGTCCCTTCAGCAATGATTATGGGCAAAAACATGGATTGTCCAAGTTCGGATCTGTTCTGAAGTGAGAAAGAATTAAAACGAGGTAGTACCAAAGTGTTCAGGTGAGAATTAATGTACCTTAAAGATAACATTAATTTTAACTTTAAATTAATTCTGTGTGGCAAAGTGTACACATTTGGACAGGAACTTGAATATCCAGTTTTGCACTCTGCATATCTCTGAAGTAATGGAAAGAATAAAAGCCTGTCAGGAGGTGAATATTGACTGGAAAAATACATGTTGATAAAGCATCTAAACTTAAAAACTGAGTTCTATTTGGTCCATCTGACATCATTAAACTAGTAATAAACAATGAATTACTCTGGCTTTTGTTTCTGTCCATTCCTGCATTTTAAGACATCTTGTCTTATAGGTCTGAAAACCTCAGGAGATTTCACTACTGGTCTCACTGCTTTCCACTGAGAATTTGTGGCTTGGTTGTCATGGAGACATCGTATTTCTCCAAGAATTGCTCATATTGATCCGTGGACAGGCGTAAATGGCCAGGCGAATGTGAGGAGTAAAGGGGGTTGGGCAGTTCTATAAAATGACCAGAGGTTATGGGTCGGAAATAAGCTCATAGCAAACACTTAGGTAAAGAGAAAGAAACAGTTTCATTTTGTTTCAGGATTTCGTTTTTGCACTTTATGCCATTGTCTTCTTTCACTATAGACTGAAAGAAACTTGTTAGTCACTTGTCATGTCAAATCTTTGGTGCTTGTCCTGACACAGCTGTCAGCCTTCCAGCTCTGTGCAGTTCAGGGACACACAACAAAGAGCTAGGAACATGAATTATTTATTGCTCCTTGTGCGGATGAAATTCTGTGATAAGAAATTAAGACACTTCTGACAGAAGTGCTTGTTTGAAAGGAAAGATTTGGTAACACAATACATTTACTTAAAACTTACCACTTGCTTTTAGTAGCAAACGTTGAAACAAAAATGTGACATTCAGTTGGCTATGATTTTCTCTCGTATTTCTCAGGTGCTTTACCTTTGAATTGTATCTTGGAATTTGAGAGTGCCTGGGAGGTCAGCATTTGGTTTGGTGAAACTTTAGAATGTGACTTTGTGATTTTAGAATCTCTCCCACACATATTCAGAGTCTGGGCAAACTTACAAACTTCATTTATAAGTTTTTATTAAAAAGTCTATTTGTGTGTTCTGCAGAGTCTCTTGCGCTTCACTTACAACATGTTGTCATATGTGCAAAAGCAATGTTAAGAAATATATTGATTTTATTGTCTCTTCTGATGAGGAAAAGGTGAAAATATGACAATATACCTGCAAGGAATTCCAACTATTCCTAGAAAGGATTCTTTATTACAACTTCTCCCAGAATCAGGAGGGCTGTAGAGCAGCCGTTAACAGACGTATCCGTGCTTTGTGTCTTCTATCGGTGAAAGGTGCAGTCTCTAACCTTGACATTAGAGCTATTTTCAAAGTGATCTTAATTTTCTAAAATCACATAAAGCTTACTCTGCTTATTTTACTTTCATGTTTTCTATGTGTCTGCACATGTTCTCACTGCTCTGGATGTGGGCCTCCAGCAATTGAATAGCAGGAATCCATTTGACTACCCAAGACCCCAATCTGAGATTTACCTGTGATTCCTTGTGTTCAATGTGTGATCTGAACTACTCTCAGATAGGTAATGAAACCCCTCAACCTGCACTTTTCTCTTAGATAATTCACAGTAAACACTTTTCACATGTGATGGACACAGGTAAATATCAGACTGCAGTTTCTTGTCTAAGTGAAATGGATTTTAGTTGCTGCCTCCATGTGCCTACAAGCTGCCATTATCTGTGATAGTGGCTCATGTCTATTTTAGCCCACACACAGAGGAGATGCGGGGCTTCTCTCCCAGATACCTAATAGTAGGTTTCTCACTGCCATTTTCCCCACATGCTGAGGATCACTTCTGTTTGACATGCAAAGCCTTGACTTTTCTAAACTTGTCTCTGCTCTGGCCTTGAATATAATAATCAGATAGGAATTAGAACAACTTTTTGTAGAACGTGACTTTTAATCGTATCAACCCCTTATAAAGAATTCATTGTCCTTTACAGTCATTCTTTAATATAGGTAAATATACCCAGCAATGTTTTCCATTTTATCAGACAAATTTTCCACATTTAGGGAAACTGAGAAGAGGCTGAAACTGAGTGAACATGGATGTATAAGTTAGACTTCTAGATCTGAGCTATTCACCCAAGTTTTCTTGTACAAACAATGCTGGAAAATCCACACGTCCAGCAGGCAGATCATCATGTTCAAAGGGAGTTGCTTGAGATGGGTGGAAAATGCTCTGAATTTTGTCAGTCAGAAATCTAAGAGGATTGTAGTAGGACTTGACACAACTTGAGATATCTTTATCTGTGGTGCAATCCCACTAAAGGAGGGTTCTGCAACTATAGCTTTTATGAGAAAAGGAGTAGATTTGAGCTGAAGTCACAAGAAACGATGTAGACACAGATGCCCTTTGCCTTTTATTTCCCCCAACAGAGATAATGCAGTAGACTAGGCAATAGACTTTTGCTTCACTTGGTAATAGATGGAAATTGAGCCTCCCTAACGGAAGAGGGAGGCTGTAGATGAAAATTACAAAGTGTTTTCTGTCTTTCGGATGAAAACCATGTAAGTGGTAAGAATCCTATATGCGTATGGCCTTCAGTAGCCAGTCTCTGCCTGAGTCAGAGGTAGAATGTAAAAGTAAATATTCAGTAAATTTCCAATTATGAAGCACCCTAGAAAAGCATGATTTTCTGTATTTGCATCATCATGAAAAGTAGGTAGCAGTAACTGAGGACTGATTCAGGAATGGAGTGCTGGAGATGGTTGGTGATGATGCAATGAAGTGGGAGGAAGATGCAATGTAGGACAGTTCACTGGTCACAGACACTGATAGCCCGTACTGCTCAACCACTGTGTATGAAATGTTAGTGCCTAGGAATTATTCCACAAATAATTTCTGGAATTTCCAATGTAGGCATAGATGAATCCGTAAGAATTTCACTGTGGTAGATGTAGTGTCACATCCTATCACATTCTGGGTTACTAGTATCATGACTCATAGGGTTTTTTAGTAAATCAAACTGTAAAATCAGAAGACTATGTAGTGGACATCAAGAAAATGTGTATCTCTGTCTATGACACAGATAGACAGAAAGATAATAGACAATATAAATTTACAAGATATCCATTAGTGTGTGCTGCTTTCTCGATGTTCATGTACTCATGAAAGATGATATATCTGTTCAAGCAGTGTTTATAATATAAGTGATATTTTAAATTCAGGTTGTAAATATTACCCTGCATCAAATAAGAAGGAATCATGAAGCTAAAAACTGGTAATTGAGAGTGCTTTTCTGTGGAACTCTAATAAGCCATGGCATAATTTAAATATAAAGCCTTATTACTCTAACTTCCTACTATTTCTTTTTACAGCTATTGTAGGATTATTTCTTCTCAAAGAATATGTATATAATTTGAAAATTGTATTTGCAGAGTAAACATAAACAATCTATGAATTTAAAGCAGAAATTATCTTTCTGCTGATCTACTGGAATGTTTTCCTTTAAAACAAAAGAGGAAGAAGAAGGAGAAGGCTGTTCAGGAAAAAAAGTTTTGAGCAATGCCTTACATTCTCTGGAGCTGTTTTGGGTTCCATATTGCTTCTTGTAGTATAGCCATTGTAACATAAAGAGTCTTCTGGAGGTAAATTTGTGATATTTTTTAACACTAGCATGGTGGTGCTGGAAGTTTTCATTCCATTACCAAAATTACTCTATAAAAAGATTGTAAAATAACTTATTTTTTTAAAATTTTGCCTATTACCTCAAACTGTAACATCATTAAACCAGATTAATACATTTCTTTTCCAGATGATATGAAGCCACATCCTTGGATATCTAAGGTGTGCTCCTGTAAGGTGTGTTAGAAAACCCTGCTTCGCCAAAAGAATTAGAAGATGCACCAGAACTGCAAAGAAATAGGACACGTGCTGTGGATAAGAAATGGCTTGTTGTACTTATTATTGTATACCTTTAACAATTCATTTTCTGAAGAAATACCTACCATAAGATCAGCTTCTTTTTGCTGATTTATTGGCTTCAATTCACACTTCTATCACTAATAGATTTACATTTATTCCATTAAATTTAGATAATTCTAACATAGAAAATATCAACTTTTTATTTTTAGGTGTTTCTCACTAGTTTTTGTAGTGATCCCAAATCTTACAGCTTTGATTGACCACGAAACATTTGCATCAATTTTAATATTCTTTTACATACATCAAATTTAAACTTTTCTCTCTCCTTGCTTCTGACTTTTATTACCAATAACATTTTAACACTGAACAAAACCAAATGCATTTGAAATAATTAGAAAATTTGTTTGCATTTAAAGGAAAAATGCACTTTTTGAACTAAACACATTTTTAATTGCACAAACATCACACAATTTTTTTTAATTAAACATGGAATATTTTGAAACAACTATAATAGAAAGAATGTTCTGTGCACAGGAGAGCATGGGAAATTGATTATCAAACTGATCATGTCTAGGATGTAAATTTTCCTTTTCTATAAATAGTGCCATCACCATCATCTGCAGAAACATAGTACCAATATGAAGCTGGATAAGCCCATTGGAGTCCTCTTCTGAAATGGTATACTTAATGGAGTTTCTATTTGTACTCTTTGGGAAAAGCGGCTATAGATTATTGTCTTTTAAAAAATATTCATCATTATGTTTGAAGAATATTTGCAGCTTATTAAACTCATTTATCACCTAATATTCTGGGGGATTTATGCCGGTTTGACAAAGAATGGCCGCTCAGAGCAGTAAGCTCACTTTCTTTATTACCAATAGTTGGAGTGCTAATGAAGTCAAAGGGACTTGGGGATGCACTTTTCTGGATCTGTGTCTTATGGTGGAAATCATGATTTGCTGTTATCCTTCCTAACTGTCACGTTAACCATAAGCTGCCTTAACTAGGAGAGTGAAGATTTCTTCAGCTTGAAAAGATTCTCTGGCAATGAATCTTTTTCTTACTTGTGGGGAAATGTCATGGCTGCAGGTGTGAAAAAAAAACAGATTTCTCTTGCCATACTGTGGTTTGAATTTGGTTAAACATGAAACCTTCTTTCTTCTACTTTTTTTTTATATCACATGAGTTCATATGTCTACGTGCAGTGTATAGCAGCGAGGTCTTCAGAAACATTGAGTGGAAGGGCCTTCTGAAAAGCAGCATTTCAGTTTTTATTAAATTAAATAACATGTCATTAAAATAGGCTGCAATCCAGAGAAGATAAAGATGTTTTATGTTATTTTTCTGTAATTGTAAATACCATGCAGAAAAAATGACATCTTTTAACAGAAAAGTCACTGGTTTGTACACATTTGGTATTTTTCAGGAACAACTTTCCTTATTCTTGGAAGGCATTTTCCTATGTAAAACGTATATTTTGTTTATATAAGCTTGAATGACGTGACTAAATAATCTGGGTGTTGAGTGTTGTGGCTTCATTCTTTCACTTGTTGTGCTGGATGTCTGGAATAATTTCATTGACTTATTTATACTTGTACAACACAACTGAGAGCAGAACATGTCTTCAGCTGACATATATCCTCTTCTTAACTTTTATGGTTAAATCAGAGTTGCAAACATCAAGAAGGTAAAAGTAAAATTGCAAATAAAACTACAGGAACCTGGTAATACTACAAGAACCTTGCAGACAGTAAAACAAATGACAAATAAAGGATGGACCTTGCTGTCTCCTTTGTCACACATCCTTGTCAGCAGTCACCTCTAGTTTGCGGCAGTAGTCTCCCATTGGCATTGAAAAGTCCATTTCCCTTCGCAACAAACATTACTGCTTTGCAGCAGCATCTGCTCACTTGGGCCAGCTCTGTTCTTTGTGCCTGGGTAACCAATCTCCTTAAAACTATTTCTACTAGACATTCTGAAAAGTGATGTGTTCAGAGAGGTCTCATAGCTCAAGGAATTGGCATTGTCCGTAATACCCAGTACTGCTGTAGTAGCAATTACATTTGTGCAACACAATATTTGATTGCTTGTCTTTAATTCTGCAAAGCAGTGCACATCAGCAGACTGCCAATACAGACAGCCCTTTGGAATGGTTTGCGCAGTGAAGATTGGTGTTTGGCACATGCTTATGCGTGCTTTGTGCTAATTATAATGACAGTATCAGTAAGGTAAGGCAGGAACTTTTTTTATTAGGTACATTTATTTCCCAGTAAAGCAAATACATTTCCCATGTGATCTGGATGTCTTTCAAACAACCGACTTTACAGTATATGCTCAAGATGAGCTCTTGCTTAGAACAATCTTTTTGCATCAAAGTGACAATTTAGAGCCATATAGAAAAATACATATTAACCTCCTGCAACTGTTTCTTGTAAGCCATAACTGGAGAAACATTTCTATACTAATGCAGTCTGATGTACCACTGCATTCATGCTTATGGGGATTGATTTTACAACAAAGTTGCAAGGTAATTAGGAATGTGTTTTTCTATTTTGTTACACTGAGTAGTTGCCTAAATTTTAGATATAGGTTAAAAAAATTAATGAATACCTAAACTGCTTAAGGAGCAAGGTCTTTTTTTTTTTTTCTTTCCATCTGGAAGTCACAGGGTCCAATAAATTATGTGGCTCAGAGTGGTTTCATAGTTAGGGCAATTTCTCCCCTCTGCAGGCATATGCGTCTGTGTCTCCTCACTTACGTTTGCACTGGTGCTTGTGTGACCTGGC
This sequence comes from Tetrax tetrax, assembly GCA_009806455.1. Classification (NCBI taxonomy): domain Eukaryota; kingdom Metazoa; phylum Chordata; class Aves; order Otidiformes; family Otididae; genus Tetrax; species Tetrax tetrax. Next base: position 313,608 of record WHYT01014908.1, on the reverse strand, counting down.
CATGTCAGGATAAGCACTGGCCTCAGTGCAGAGAGCAGAGGAGGAACAAGCAAGCCAGGACAGGAAGAAAGCAGAGGTATCATCTAAGTGTGGCACATCCCACACAAACATCAGCATTATCTTAGCACAAAATTGAAGTTTTAGGGTGCTATATGCAGGGGTCTTTCTTGAAAATAGATTTTCAGCTTTCAAATCCTATAGGCATTTTTTACATTATGTGTATAATCCATTGTGTTATTAAAAAAAAAAAAGAAATTAAAAGGAAATTACTGGTCCTTTAGTATAAGCCCAAATGAAAACTCAATGACATCTCTTTGATTTGACAGATTTTGAGTTTTCCAAATGATTCATACTTGCTAAATGGGCACTGACCTAGATTCCTGCCTGGAAACGTCCCTAAACTTTGTACTGTTCATTTATAGCTCCAAATCCAAACATTATCTTTTGAAATATCTTGTGTTATTTACATATTTTAAATTTGATTATTGTAATCAACTGCTTCCATTGTTGGGTTGCATTTTGTTGAGCGGTGCTCTTCCCTGATCCAGTGAAAGATGTTCTGAAAGCAAATTGGCATAGAAGTTGAAATATGTATATATGAGATTCGGTGTTTCTTTAAAAAAAGAGACACTTTAACAAAACCACTGTGTAACAGGGCTACAAGCTCCAGACAACACCAGAAATCTAGCAAGGGAAATTATTTTCCAAGTCTGACTGAGCTGAAGTGTTGAAAATTCAGAAAAGAACGGAACAGCATTACCTCTCCAGGTTTTTACTCCTTCTGAGAGAGCGTGTTCTCTGAAGGCAGAGTAGGGCAGTGAGCTCCAGCACCAATCTCAAAGTCATTGTGCCAATGCTGAATAGCATTGCATGCACATTCCCGATGCGGGATCTGTGAAGACAAAATTCTGCTTCTAGCAATGGATATTTCTGCTGAATTTTGCAGGCCGTTCTTCTTGCATGAGAAAAGGATGCAGAGAAATTTCAAGAGCTGGTTTTCCACTTTTTATTTCCTCATAGGATATGCAGTCTGAATTGCTAGGCAAAGCTCTTAGAATTGTTGCTAGAGTTTAAGTTGGGTTATAATTTTAATTCATAGATCCCCAAAGTGAAAGTTCATCAATCTTATTTTTGAAGAAGTAATATTGAGCTTGGATGCGACATAAAAGTCACACAATAATCCAGGATTGTCTTACTGGGGACCATGGAAAGTTTGTTTCTTGAATGACCTGCTGGAAAGTCTAAAGTATGTCCGAGAGCTGTGCTACAGGACAGGAACGTCACGTAAAGACTACCTTCCCCATCTTCTGATGAATCCGAGTGTTCTGGATATGGTGTGATGGGTAAGTACAAATATAGCTGTCATGGTGAAGGAGTGCCAGTTGCTAAACAATGTTAAACATTATGAAACTTAAACATCTGCTGAGTTTTTTAGAGTGGACACTGCATTTGATAAAATTCTTACACAGTACCAATTTAATTTCACTTACCTTTTTCTTTCTAGAAACCTTAGCTTGAGAAGACAGAGTTGTGCAGCCTGAATTTACATTGTGTCTTGCAAACATAGGGATAAAAGCTGTTTTTCTTCCTCTGGCAATATTCTCAATGAAATAGCTGTGAAAAATAGCATCACTGGAGTAAGTAATATATGTTGTTTCATTAAGCACATTACTCCCTCCATTTTTACAGCAGCTGGGAGGTTGGTTTTTTTTTTAGCATTTGAAAGCTTAATACTCAGCAGAAAAATAATAACAATATCCAGCACTAGTAAAATAATAATATTTTCTTTACTTATTCTCAAATGTTATTTAAATAATATGTAGACTTCTTGAAAATAAGGACCTGGGGAAATTGTACTCTAAATCGTTATGAATTTTCCACACAGAAACTCAGGGTAATAAAAGATTCTATTCCATTTCAGAACTTTATTTTCTATAATCACAATGGCAAACAGCTCTGCCTAGTAAATGCAACATACATATTTTTGTAGTCTGTTTTGGTTTATAGTCTTCCTGCCATGTAGATGGCAGCAGCACTCAAGCCTTGAAATTCAGTCCAGCTTTTTCTTGATTTTTTTTCTGAAACACCATGTTTAAGAATATTATTGTTGAGAATGAACTTAAAGCATGATTACTTAAAGATGGATATCAGCTTACTTATATATTCCTTTAAAGAAGCCTGTAACTTCATAATATCAGTGTTTAAAAGGCAATGTGTCATATCTGTATGAATGTAGATGCCACTATTCTTTTTTTGTACATTATTACATATTTTCTTTCTGTAAATTAAATTGCTAGTATTTTTTCTACTGTGCTAGTTTTCAGGACACACAGGGTGTTTCTGAAAATTAAAAAATGTTAAGATTTACTAGGGTAGTCCCCACATTTATTTCCTTGCAGAATGAAAAGCAACTAGCAGGCGCTTGGGCAGGACAGCTGTTGACCATGGGCATCCTTGTCGATGATACAAAGAGGAAGGACAGAGAAAGGCAGTGCGATAGTGTAGGGTTTTGTCCTATAGGCTCTACTAATTATAGTGCTTTATGAAAAATATCATTAATTATTCTGCAGAAAATATTTTTAAGGTCCAAATATCTTTTGCGTGGAAGTGTCTGCATTCTGACATTTACTTTGGGTAAGAAGTAGTGAGAGGTTTGGAAAGAGAAGCAACAAAACGGAGACCCAGAGCCAACGCTGTCTGGCTGCCTCAGTCTCTCCAGCATCAGCTGAAACCTGAGCGAGGCTTTGTGGGATCATCTCTAGGCCCCGGGAGATAAAAGCAGGTGTTACACACATGACTGTGCACAGAGAAAAAAAAACTAGCACAAAAAAAGCATAATGATGGTCACTCCTTGAACTAGGAAATACTGTTTAAATGCTGGAGGCAAACGGTCGTCGTTTAGTGAGCTGTCGTATGAAGTAGATCAGCTCTAAGTCCCTCAATGCTTCTTGACCACTAGCAGCTGAAGTAACAGGGAGATTAAATATCCGATGGACAGCATTTCTCATTCTGTGGGATCCTGTCTGGGGATGCATTTGGTGGAGGTCTAATCCTCTGAGCATGGAATCAGCTAAGGTAACTGGGAAAGTGGCACTTCACCATCCTCGTCTGACTGCCTCTAATGCAGATTTGGGCAGATCTGTTCTAGCCTTGTGCGGAAGCTGGGAGAGAAACAGGAACCAATATCCCTCCGATGCCCTTGTTATGTAGTTTGGACACAGATGAACTGTGACCAAACAGGCTCCTGATGCCTAACGGGGCTATGACCAAAAAGCCATCACAGATGTCATGATACACGTCCTGGAGGGACAGCATTCCTCCTGCTTAGCTAGTGCTTCGGGTAAAGAACTAACAAAGAGAAAGTATGAATTTGTGGCTGATAAAATTTGTGACAATAGTAAAAGTAGAATTCATGATGGTGAGAAAAGAACAGCAACAGGGTATATGTCCTGCCAAAACACTGGGGTAGCCAGCTTTTGTTTCCCCTGCATACCATTGAGTAGGATGCTACAGCTGCTGCATCAGACAGTCCTAATGGGAAAAGCACTTCCCTTCTTAAATCTCTTCTAGATAAATACATGCCTAGAGCAAATATACTTTAACTGCTTATAGGGTATGTTTTGGAGATTTGGTGGTTTTTACTCTCCACTTCATAGCATCCTTTAAATCAGTCTTAAATTCTATTCCAGCGAGCAGATATTTGTCAGAAAGCTGCTTCAAGGTCTCCCAAATCCACATGGAGGGGGTTTTTTTTAACATTTAAAATGATGCCACTGCTTAAGTAATAATATCTTTTCACCTTTCCTCTATCATTCTGGTAGTACACTCAGTGTAGTTATGGGAGATGTCTGTGCCTTGCAATCAAAAATGCATTTAAATTCAAACAGTTCATATTTATGCTGATTGTCCATGACCTATAATGAACACATATTTAAAAAGCCATTGGAAACTTAACTTAAAATAACTTTGTGTGTTAGTATTTTGTCTGTGGAATGGATATCCTTGCAAGGCCCTACCTCAGAGAAGTTTTGTAAGGATATAGTGAGGGCTGTGTGGGTGGTTACAGCGTTTTGTAAGTAAAATACAAAACCAAAACTAGATTATAAAAAGCTTGATAGGGTTTTGTTATCCCTGCCCAAACTTGTTAGGCTGAACTAACAAAACTACCTGACCAATATGATACAGAAACTCTGAGAACTGCCGAACATAGCTTTCCTTAGAAATATTTTTTGCAGAATCACCTTGGAGTATAACTGCTCCTTAGGAATTTGAGATTTGCAGCAATAAGGTTTCAAGCTTTTAAATAAGTTGATGAACACTTTTAATGGATTGGATACTGAGCAAAACATCAGAGAAGACATCACAAGCGAAGACTCATTCCAGGCACTGTTTCTTGTATTTGTTGCTTTAGTGATATGGAGTGACAGCCCAATGAATCACTGGGCGGTCTTTTGGTCTGACAATTTGGGTATTGTCTGAGCAATTAACAGGCAGTCAGCCAGTTGCAGTAGCTAGTGATTAAATTACAGAGGTTCTTTGGTGGTTTCCATAAAGAAATCTCTGGGAAGAGTTAGGTGGATCCACCATCTATCATATGATGAACATGTGTCTTATTATGTTTACATGTTTATTCAACTAAATACTTAAGAATATTATATCAGTTGAGAAGATTTGATGTTTGAAAGATATTTCATGCTTTTGGTTTCTACTGTGCTAACCCTTTGCATGAGAAGAATTAATTATTCTGTTGGGGTAAACCTTTAGCTTTAATTTTTTATTTTTTTTTTGTAGATTTCAGTAATGTCTTTCCTCATGTCTTAAGCCATGTCTCTGAATAACTACATGAGCACATTACTGTTTTTGTTCTAGATTTCTTATTCAAAATTACTTTTGCTGTTATTTAAGTCCTTTTAGCAGGTATTACTGGTGTTAACTTTTTGCTTAGCCCACAAAACATGTAGCACCCTGTGTTACTCCACTTTTTTACAATGCCTACATCTATAGATGCTCACTGTGTTTCTGCTATTTGACTGTTTCTTTTCTTCCTTATGTGTGCAACAAATCCATCACAGTCTTCCCAGAATGTTGAGGTTTTTCTTCCTCGCATGATAGTGGTTAAACTTCCACAGGGAGAGAACAAGGTAAAACCAGCGATAAGGAAAAATAAAGAGAAGTAAACTCTATTAGCAAGAGTAAATATACCAGCATGGCCAAATTATGATCACACTGACCTCCAAGCTGCACTCTGATCTTTTATGGTAATTCTGAACAGAGCTGCTGAAGATAGGTGTAAATGTCAATACTCTAGGAAGACTGGGAATTTCTGGGAATTTGCATAGGATACACATAGCCATAGCCACAATCCAGATGTTGGGTACCGTACCCACTGCACTGAGCTCATGTGGCGTTCTTGAAAGGAGAATGGGACTATAAAATTAATCTCTGCAACATTACATTTTCTTAAGCATTTAGCCCTTTCTCCTGGGGGTAATCTTTCTGGATTAGCCAGGAAAGTGCCCTTGCTGGCTAGCAGGGAAGGGAGGAGGTAGTTCTCTATATTTTAATGCTTTTACAGCTTCTGTACTAAAATAGACACTGGGAATAAGAGGGTTTTTATCCAGCCAAAGCTGCTTCCAAAAGGGCTCAGGGGCATCACTTGGTCAGCAGCAATCAGTGGGTTAATACAGCCTGGCTTCTGCCTCTCTCAGATGTTCAGGACAAGATAATGAGGCAGGGATAGAACCTGCAGGTTAATGAGATACCCCAACTGGAAGGCAGAAATCTGAGAGAAGAGGCTGGGGAAGCAGAAGAGGAAGGGGGAATGTGAGGGTCTTTATATTCAGTTGTTACTCAATTGAGAGAAATGCTGTTTTCCAGTATTATAAAGACCATTTGATTCATTAGAATATAGCTGAAATTACTCGTCTACCTGGCAAAAATAGTCTGCCTTTTACGCTCCTATTAAAATCAATACTGGACTATGTTCAGAACTGTGTTATGCTAAAAAAGTGCCCCCTCCCTCCCTGAACCCAAAACAAAACAACAAAATCGAAAGGCACTCATGTTAGGATAAACACTGGAATCTCTCTAACAAATTCTAACTAGTGCTTTGGTAAGCATTGTTAGAAACATATGTCATGAATTTGAATAAAATCTATTAACAAAATGAATGAGTAGAACTTAGACAAATATAGAGAGGTCATACGGTAAAACAAACGGCCCTACTACAGGAAGCTGTTGTACTGTGCTGGTTTGAATATCATCATGAAAACTGCTTACCTTTTTGCTGAATCTTTTCAATAATTCTGGGCTGTAAATGATGAAGCCATGTAAATAAGTCTGACAATTGCACTTTGGCCATAAAATATGAAAAACAGCTAGATCTCCATAACTACATTGTCAAAAAATTCCTCCTTCTTATCAGTATGCGACCTCCTGTTACAGACAAGCAGAATACAGAACGATCTGCACAGTCTGCAGCGTTCAGGATGCTATTCGTACTGTTATTATCAGCAATGACAATTATCTCTAATGTTCAACAGTAAATCCAGAGGAATAAATGGAAACATTTCTCCTAAGTGGTGTGTAACAATACCTGACGTTTATATAGCACCTTTCATCTCTAACAATCCCAAAATGCTTTACAAGGTTTGCTGAGATCACTTCACCCACCAGTGAAATGTAGCTTTTTCTATGGTAAAATTCAACTTCCATTTCACAGCAACACCACTGCATAACAGTGTTTTTGAAAAAAAGTGACAAGTGAAATGCATAGAACTGTTCTTGTGAAAGCGATCATAGCATCCTCAGTGACAGCCAGTGCTTAAAGCTTTGGTTTGGCATCTAGAGCAAAAAGCAGCAGATACTTCATCCTCCCCTGCCCTCATACACTTCCTTCCCAGCAAACACACTCCTGTTCTCTTTCTGTTCTTCTCAGAACACTGTGCCCAGGATGAGAACAGCAGCTGCAAATATACTGACAGTGCCCAGGTTTGACTTTCCTTATCTTACCTTTTCCCGGCAAAGGCTATTAGTTGAAATACAACTAATGAAGGAAGTTCTACTAATGAAATCACACTAGTAACCCTGGGTGTCTGGAGTTATCCTTAGAAAGTAAGTAATACTGAAAATAGAATGCTTTAAAATTTATAGGAAAAAATAGGCATAACTAATCTACGACTGAGCTTCTCTGACAACCTGGTCTGTTTGAACCCAGCTCTCTGAAATTAAGTACTAATCTGTTTTTCCTTATGAGGTATGTATATGCTTTTTCACAGTACTATATCTGTATTTATCTGAGCAGGAATGCCTGGGCCCTCACTGGAAGGTGAGAGTAGCAACAGGTGCTGTATCTGTACTGGTAAATTAGAGCAAGGGAACATTCCCATGCATGGGAATTCATGTATATTGATAAATTGATGGAACAATCTTCATGTTCTTGATCTACAACAACTAATACACTCCTGATGACCATACCTCTAGGAAGTCTTTGAACGCGTCCTTGCTCTTCTGGAGGGCAAAAGAGTTTTTTGCTCAAGCTTTCTTTCAAGTCTTCCTCTGGCAGTTGGCTTTAGTGCCAGAAAACAGTCCTAAGCACATTTAATTTGCTATTACAGATATCTGTACAAATGATATGTACAGAGTAATAGAGTGTATGTTAAGTGTAGTATTTGTGCATTCCTGAATGTGATAAAAGTTGGTATAGAAGTGCATTGAATCCTCTTCAAGAGAAACACATGGTGTGCAGTATGAGTCATCCTGAAAGTGCTCTACCAATATTAATCAAATCATGGAGCTGAAAATACATGTTCTTGCTAGAGTTTCATGTTACATTTTAATCTCACAGAAAGATGGGAGCAAGCCCAGGCAGGAGATCTGAACCCTGCTGAATTTTGAAGAGCATAGCTCTTGCTGCTGATACAGATTTGATCCCTCCAACTCAGGTTTATGTCTGTAATGTGTCACTTAAAAAAAAAATGAAGGTCCCATACGGGTTCATTCTGCTGCAGTGTTACTACTTTGTTTTATATTTCATCTCCTCTATGGTCTTGACTGTTCTTTGGCAGAATGTGAGTTCCTTTTTTTTTAAGCCTGGGGAAACATTGGACATATGTCACCACTGAACTCAGAGTGTGTGGAGAGATCAGCTAAGTAGACAGAACCATGTTACCACTGAGAATATAGTGGTCTCTGCTCTTCCACAGCTACAGACGAGGAAGAGAATCAAAAGTGTTGTTTCAGAAGAAGTTACTGACCCTTCTAAACCAAGCTTTTATATTTCTTTGATAGAACAAATGCAGGTAAACCGATTCATATAAGTTCTGATTCTGTATATAAATGTAGACATAGGTGCTGTACTTGATAGGACACACTGCATATCTTGATAAAGGTAGCTTTTATTCTTGATATTGTTAAGTAAATAACAGATGAGAAAGTTATGCGTGTTTTGTTACAGCTTTTACTTGGTAGCTGTACAGAAATAAAAGTAGCAAGTCACTTTAAATGTAACCCAAGTGTAAGAACGGTTCATAAAGACATGCTGGTCTTCTGAACTGAAATTTAGAAGACTTGAGTTTGATTCAAGTTCAAACTTCTCATCTGCTCTTGAGCGATGTGAATCTCTTTAAGTCTCTCTTCTCACAGGTTGTAGTTCAGCCCCTACTGGCACCGGACTACAAAGTGTCTCTCTCTCTCCCCTCACCCTCCGAGAGGTGGGTGAGGGGCTTCACATCCTCTCTTCTTTTTTTTTTTTCTGTTTTCCCCTTCTTAAACAGTTATCGCAGAGGCATTATCACGGGACATTCTGCTACCAATTGGCTTGGCCTTGGCCAGCAGCCGGTCCACCCTAGGCCCAGCCGAGTCCACTGAACAAAGGGGAAACAACTTCTAGCAGTTTCCTACAGAAGCTACCACCTTAGGCCCTGCCCACTAAATAAAACCAGAACACCACATAAATTGAGGAATAATTTCCAGCTCTATAGGAGTTTTGTGAGTGTAAGTTTGTTAAGGTTTGTGAATCAATTAGATACTGTAGTGGGGAGGAGCTACGTAAGTATGTAGATTTAAAAAAAAAATCAGAGTTAGATGCTGTCAACCACTTATTATTGTAAAAGTAAGAGAAGCTTTGTGTGTAGTGCTTAAACATAATTTTTCTTCTCTCAAGAAGATTAATCGTACTCAAATAGAGACGAACTGTAGAGTGAAGCCTACAGTAACAGCAATAACTCTAAATCCACCATGAGATATTCTGAGTGGCATCTTAAGAAAGCACATTGTGAATGCACTATCAGAATTTATCTTGCACATAAATCAAAAAAATTATACTTCCAGACAGACAAAATCATATATGCTTATGATGAATGTTTGGTTTCTGAAACATATATATTAGGATGTAAAATATCTCCTATTAGAGATGTTAAATTAAAATATTTAATAGGTTTTAAGATGCATTACAATTTAAGGTTATAATTTTATATTAAAAACATCGCATTTATTTCCTGCAACCCCAGTGAAATAGGCTTACTGATTCGAAAGTATTTTCAGTCAAGTCGTGTATATCTATATCTGTGTGTATGTATATGTTATTTATTTGTATCCGCTACTGTATATTCCATATCGAGTCCTATTTTAAACGTGAATGTGAAAGTTGCAGTTACATTATGAAATGTCAGCTATAGGACTGCAGACAGAATGGATGTGGCAACACTTAACTCTTCCCACTGCACGTATGTACTGCACAGCAATCTGTATGTGTATTAGCCCATGTCCATTCATAATCAATAGTACTGCCTCATCAAACTCTTCTATACTTTTGTATACACATATGTTTAGAACTCTTAAAGATGTTTTAAAGATAAATGGGTCTAATTTTGGTCCTGACAATCGAACCAGAACAATGCAATTGATAGATTTGGCTCCACATTTGAAATGTTAACCCGTTACAGGGCAGCTCACAGCAAATAGGCCAACAAACAAAAAAACAGGAGAATCTTACCACTTATTTTCCCTGTCTTCAAAGACTTCATCTTTGAGGCAGAAATTTATAATTCTGCTTTTTATATTTAATTATTGTTTGAGTTACCACATCAGTAAAAGCTATATCCTCCTTAAATTTTCCAAGTTTTTTTTCCTTTAGTTGACAGACAGTTGCTAATCACACGTATAATACCCTGAGCAAATTTCAAGCCATATGGGGATAGAATAGCTTCCTGCATATTTTACCCCCTTCCATCCTTATTTTTTCTACTTTGTATGAGAGACTGGTTTGCATTTGTGAATGAATGATATGGTGTATATTGTCTGTGATAAGAAAAGGGATCGTGTGAATGTTAAGTCTTTACACATAGATGGTGAAGTTTAACAGAGGCTTTCAAATTCACAAGTACAAAGACAACATTTACTGCTCTCTCTGCCTTTTTTGAAGCACTCTGCAAAGAATTTGCCAAGTACACACAACAAAATATCCTTTATACCAATCGTGAACAGATCTTTTGCAGTTTGCCTGGCAGACAGGACAGGGTGGCACGCTGTCCTCTGAATGCTGCGCTGGGCTTTGCTGGCGAAGTCTCTGCTGTTGTGAGCACAGGGGTATCAGAGTTTTTACCCAGTATGTCGTAGTGACATGGGAGCTCCAGAGACATTATTTTGAGAAGAATCATGCACTCCAGAGGCTGGAGTCAGAGTTTTAAAGATTTAGCATATGGACTTTGACCTCTGAGTTGCCTTAACAAAAAGCGAGTTCCATAACTTCCTCTGCAAGGCCTGTTTGACTTTGCTGGAGGAAGAACGCATGTTCAAAGGTAGCCCAGCAATCATCATTCATCACGGTCAGTCACACTCAGATACCGAGGTACCTTCAACAAACATTTGTATTGTAACTTCTTGGTTGCTTATTAAATTAGTGTTTCCCACAAAGTTCCAGTAGTCATAGGACATTTTGTGAACTTTATGGGATTTATATTAACTCATAGCAATCTTTACAAGGTTGCCAGAAGGTGTGAAGAAACTAATGATTAGCTAGATTCTTCTTAGTAATTTAGAAATATTGATGAATGCTGGTTCAAGTAAGTAAAGTAAGTAAGTAAAAATAGTTACAATAATTGTCACTAATATTGAAAAAGTCTTTTTCTTTCAATCGAGTATCATATGAACTAATTTCAGAAGCAGTTAATATGACCTCATAATATGTATGTAGGTTATCTTGAACTATAGATCTAGTCTTGTTTTAGCATACGAAGAAAAGTTTTGAAACATTTGGACTTTGTTCAAACACTGTCTTGTGTACAGTTCAGGAAAATGTACATATTGATAACATAATGACAGTACCACATGCACCTATTCCCAGAGAAGGCTGTTTACTTAAGGCCTAAAGCAAGGTCCAATTTTGAAGAAAAATTGACAAAGACAATTTCTTATTTACCTTTACTAGCTGACAAAGCACAATAATAATAATGAAGTGTGGTTGCATTCCAAGCTTTCACTCACCTGAAACATCACAGAGCAATTTATATGTGTCTGTTGTTTGCTTTCGCAACATCATTACACAGCTAGGTGGGATCTCTGTGCCCAATCAGTTCTGAACTACAAATACAAGAGGCCGATGTTTCCTGGTCAGCTATTTCATGGATATTCAAAATACCTAACAAATTAAAGGGACGCTTATTTAGCTCTAGAAAATCTGTTCATAGGTGTTTTGTGTTGAAGCAAAGTATCTTTTACTTGCTTGTAGAGCTCCCTTACCAGAATCACATACTGATCCAAAACACTGAAATAACATAATTACAAGACCTGGGATTTCAGCATTTTTGTCCCATAATCATCTGCAGAAGACAGTTATATGTCCTAAGTTTAGACCGTTATCCTTTAGCTGGACAAACAGCCTTGGAGAGTACTTGGTTGCTTTCGTGAAGGAACAAAGCTTGTCTGAGCTCCCTAACTCACTTCTTGTCACATTCCAGCAGTAAAGTGTAGGATTTTCATATACTTTCCCACACTTTTCAGTATGTGTTTTTGTGGTTTCCCACATCAGATGCTAAAATCTTTCCATGGATTGAACATTTTTGTATGGCCAGCTTGTGTGCCCCTCTGACTTGCCCTCTGGTTTTGAGCTGTGGATCAGTTTTTCGGTGACGCCTTTTGAAAGACAGAGGTATCAGTTGAGCAAACCAGAGCAGGCAGTTTCCTGTAATCATCTGTGCCATCATCTGTGCTGGATCATGGCAGTGGCTGATCAATAGAGGAGTATTTAAATATGTTAGAGCTTGAATCTGATATTCTACATGTTTAACTGCATAAACAGATCAATGGGACAGGATTGATCTCCATTGATATTTGGCAGTTTTCAAATACAATTAAACCACATTTGGAGTACTGAAAGCACTTGAAATAAACAAGTGGGCACTATTTATAATTTAAAGAGCTACTCAAAAAATTTAATAGATCAAGTGGTTGTTTCAACAATGCCAGTGTCAAGGGAAAAGTTGAAATCCATACGCTATATATAAATAGCAAACTGAAATTAATGGCAAACTGAAATCCAATGTGTTCTTTAGCACATATTATTATATATAAATATTTCAGTATTTATGATGATAAGGATATGCAATTAAATTGTCATTAACTGATAGATATGAATGATTATGCCTGAGCAGAATCTGGGATTGGAATTATTTGTACAGTGGTGGTACAGATTCTTCAAAAGTATAAATGGTGCCATTAATAATTGACTTAAAGTGAGTACGTTGCCAGTTTATAAATGAGATACTATTGATAAAATGGCAACCTTAGCTTTCTCACATCCATAAAACAATGGAATGCAAGAGTTACCCAGCTGGTTTTTGGTTTCACTGATCCCCGTTGGCTGTATTCCCACTGTGTCTGACAGGGCTCCAGCAATTCCCTGTATTCCAGAACAGCTCTGAAAGCTGACACCGGGCATCTCTGTTCTTCCCAGAGCCTGACACCAGCATGTGTTTAGGCTACCATCAAAACCTATTTACTGAACTAGTGACAATCTAGGAATGTCCTTGGGTTGCCTTGGCAGGTAATGTCATTGTCACCACCAAAGGCTGCTCGGAGTGTTTGACTTATTGACATGCCAAGTAGCTAGATACCAGAGGTCATAAAAAGAACCAGTGCCCACAAGTTTTCTCCCTGGCCAATTCAACTGATGCGCACCAAAGTTTTATGGAAGAATATTCATTTGGGGAAATAAAATTTATTGGTCATTCAGGTCTCCTTCCTTCTGGGCAGTTTTACACAGCAACACAGATGCAGTCATAATGAAACCAAGTGTGAAAGCTGAGGAGCTGATCCAGAACATACAAGGCGATTAGGAGGTTTACTTTCTAAAGAATTCCTTGCAAAGAAAAGCTTATGGTTTAAGGCAATTTGAAACACATAAAGGAAACATGGATCTGTAAGACTACTCTCTGCTATAAACTCAGAGCACACTGCTGTAAACCCCAATTTCTGTAAAGACATAGACTTGATTCATTACAAGGACACCGAATGTCAGCTCAGTAGTACATTTACCAGCCAACTTCAGTGTGACCACAGGGAGATGTATTTTTGCACTTCATGCTGACAACATTCTGAAACATATCTAAGCAGTATCAACATGTTTTCCTTTCCCAGACACTTTGGAAGTAATCCCATATGTTTCTGCTAAGGTCCATATCCTGAAAAGCTGGGAAAGTGATTTCTGTGTGTACCATTTGCTTAATGCAATGCCAATGTAAAAATAATAAGGCTTTTCTTGTGATACGAATTGAGAAGAGGAAAATATAGCAAACTGCTCTTCCCCAGGAAGAAGGACTGGTTAAACATCATAGGGACAGTAGGGATTCCCAGTGTGTGTTTATCACAGTTGGGACACTTCAATCCTTGACTCTTCAAACCTTCCCAAACACCTCGTAGCTTCTGGAGGGTTCAGAATATGCATATGAGTGCGTACCCTTCTACTGAAAGTACCTAAGTATCATTCCGAAGGAAACTGCTTTTTCTGTTAGTGATCTCAGAAATACTTTTACCTAGGAGGCTTTCACAGGGTAAGGTTAAGAGGACATGTTCAGCATCAAACTGCACTGTTCCACTGGCCATGAGCACATCCCACTACCAAACTGTTTTGCACAGAGCAGCACAGTGAAAACTGTACAACAGAAATACTTTGGCATTTTACTTGAAGAGATGTGGTGATGACTTATAGTACACCCTGAATAATATTTCTTCTCTGTGCTTTATCTGGACCAATAAATGCTTATGCTTCTGGATGCAGGAAGAGCTGTTTGTTCTCCTCAGCTGACAATCCATTAAAAAGAAAATAAAGTAAACATATCAGAATTAGTTCCCTAAAGCTTCCATCAAGCCTTCTGCCATGAGCACTTTGCCGTTGGTTTTGGTTTTTTTCCTCTGCCAGCCTTTTGGCGCTCAGGGGCAATCTATCTTTGGGAGAGAGAACAGCATTGCTCTTCTTCCCCAGGATGTACCATCCAAGAACTAAAAAGAGAGGCTATCCAGAACAATATCAGAAGGCTGCATAACAAATAAGTACCCACAATTGTGGAAGAAATCTTCTTCAACTGGTGAGCAGTACAATATACTTAAGAAAAAAATACAAAACCTTACAGTGAGCAATTATGAGATAACTAATAAAAAGTTATTTCCTTACCCCACCCAGTAGTCATCAGTTTAAGTCCTGAACCTGGGGCAGTTTTCACAGGGTAATGCTGAGGAATTATCTGACTTCTGATTATATTTCCTAAAAATAACATTCCAGTTTTATTGTTCATCATGAGAAGGTAAAGAAAGAAAGAAGCATCACCAGCAGAAAAAAAACCCAAAAAACAACACTTTCACCTGAATTTTTCTGTAATGACTGTCAAGCAATGGGCTTTAGGACCTACTGAAAATGCAAACCCTCTAACAGCTTTCAGGCAAGCCCTTGTTTTCAGCTGATCATTACTAGTTCTGACCTTTTAAATCCTCTGCTGCTAAGGGAGAATCTGGTCTTTACAGAAAAGCTGTTCTGTATTCCATTCATAGACAATGGAGAACTTAACTATATTTACTGGTATTTAACATATGGAGCATATTTGCCTGGAAGGTAGATGAAATCTCCTGCATTTAAGATCAAATCAATTTGAATTTAAGGTCACATTTGCAGAAGTCAATGTTCCGTAAAATCAAAGAAGAGCTTAATTCTACTATTTTTTTCTCCGTCAATCAACTGTGTAGTTTCACACAGCGCAGTTCTGCGAGCCTTCCTCCCTGAAGGAATCCTTGCGTGCACAAACATTCGGACGGGAGGCAGTGGCAATACTTGGATCTTACTCACCTGAGCGGAGCTACGAGTGTTTAGGTTCGAGACAAACATGAACTGCATTCTGCAAACTTCATATTCTTAATTCTCACTCCCACAAATAGTCTCAGTCATATTGCTGAGACTACTCACACAAGTGCCTTGCCTGCTTAAAGTGAGGCTCTCAGAATCAAACCTCTTTGCTTAAGATGAGATGTATCCAATTTAGAACGTCTAATTCATGTGCTTCCAGGACTAAATAGGGAGAATAGGTTCATGCGATTTCAAGGTGAAACTGTGTGTATCTTCATTCATAAGCAAGTGCTGCTACTTCAAAGGAGAGGAGATTTGCAGGAATCAATGATCTGCAATATCTTTTTGCTTAAGGTGTAATTGCCATCTAACAGCACTCAGGGACTTTGCTGTTGCAGAGGTCTGGGAAACACAAGCCCAAAATACAACTTTCTGGTTGGGAGATTTCTAATATTGGAACATTGTCTTTGCATGCTACTAACCCACAGCCTTTTCCCCTGGAAGTCTAAACAGGAGAGGAGAGAGTGGGAGCTGCTGTTGATTTCCCCTTCCCCTTTCCCTGTGAAAGTGCAATACAGCAGGTCTGAAAATGGCATTAATGTTGTTAATAATAATATTTTTGTCTTTGTTTTTAAATTAAATTATTGATTACTTAGTCTTGATGAAGTAATGAATATATATAGTCAAAGTGCAGTGGAAAAAGAAAATGCATTATTAATTGCTCCCCTGTTGTCTAAAGAAGAAGGATTTTGTTTTTAACACAATGGAAACAAGAACAGAGAAATAGTGCAGAAGAGTGGGGAAAATTCACAAATTCTTTTTAAATGGATTTTTAAGTGACATCATTAATACAGTACATGGGATAGCCAATTGAAATGTCTAGCAGCATTTTCTGTTCTGATGAAAATTTGTCAGCTACTTGAGTAAATTATTTTGAAAGATAAAATAGAACAGGACAAAACACTATTATCACCAGCACAATACTGACAGATTCTGGAAGAAGTTAACAGAAGCATCTTGCTGGCTGCTACTATTTAGATCTTAAGTAAACACATGGCAAACTGTAAACTTCTCTTTATATTTCATGTTGCTTAGTTCTTGGGATTTTTACTAGATGAGATAACTTTTTATTTAAAGATAACAACTGTTTGAGCATATTTTGGTAAGATGTCTTGATGAGCATTTTTGAAAACCGATGATGTCTTCAATATTTGGAGGAAATAAGCAAAGAAATGAGAATTTCTGAAAGGAAAGGAGGAGGGATTTTTTTTTTTCCTGTATGAAATGTCCTATATTTGCAAACACATTTCTGAGCCAAGCCTTCTTCCTTTCCAGGTGCGCCATATATTTTAGGAAAATAAGGTTTCCACTTTTTCTCACAATAGCCCTTCCTAACCTAGCAAGGTTAGAAACATTCTCTCATAGAAACATTCTCTCATACTGCTCACTTCACAAACCACTCTTAACTTATCCCTGGCTGCTGGGATTTAAATCTATGTTTCCATGAAATCTTGCAGGACAAATTCAGCTCTAATGCAAATGAGCACTGTTCCATTGAAGTCAGCGAAGTTGCTTTCTCTTGCACCAAGGCTTAATTTGATCCTGGATATTTAGATCACTAAGCTATCATCTCTGGCTTAGCAATTCTCCAGTTGAAAGATTACTTTCTGACTGTGAATGTCTTTTTACTCTGGTAGTAATCAGTGCATATAAGGGTTTCAAGAAGTGATTCACAGGTGAAAGGAGACAGCCCATTGCATTCTGGAAGTGTCACTTATCCTTCAAATGAAGAAAGAGGAGGGCTGACTGAATGAAAGGTTAGTGTATTTTTGTGACTCCTGCATCAAAACCAAAAGAGTTTGGGCCTTTAGGTACAAGGGAGACCACTGTAACTTGTTTCCCTACAGCACTCAATTCAGCTCTGAATCAACAGAGCTTGTAAGCCTCTGACATATAGATCCACCTGAGGGAGAAGAGGGAAAGAAGGATGTAATTGTGCCAATTAATCTGGAAAGGCATCTGAGAGAACAATGTCTTTAACGAAAGCCTGATAATGATCTTGGTTAGACTAGAGTCAATCTGGAGCCATGTCACTGAAATCAAAAGTTCATCCTGTACTTGTTGGTTATAACCTGGAACAGAATTTGGCCTGAAATTGGTTATTCATCCTGGACTAGCCTGAGTAATTCTAGTCACAGCTCTGTAGGGAGAATATAAATGCCTGTAATTAATGTAAAATGTTACATAAAATAGCAAATATTTTCAATAGGCAAAAACCCCAATGAATTAACAATGCTGTTTTGCTACTTTTGCATTTTGCTACAAAACCCACAACGTATTTTGAGAAGGGATTTGTGTAGGGCTTGTCAGGAAGGGAAGCAGAATTGGTAATATGTACAGATCTGATTAGTAGGTTTATTCTAAGACCTGTTATGTTCTACAGAAGATTCAGGACATCAGAAAGGAAAGTAACATGATCTCTAAAGCAGAATGAAGACAATAAGCCATCTATCAGTTTGATCTATTTTACATTAAGAGATTAGCAAATCTGGGAAAGAAGAAAATATAGAAGTACATTCTCCTTCCTGAGAAATGGGGGCATGAGTGAGTTCTAGGGAGCTTTACAGCTAGAAGTAAGAGGAGTTCCCATGTGCTGCTCCCTTTGTGCCCGCTCTCCCATTGATGCAGATGGAAAGCCAGCCTGTCTGCTTACTCCTTTCGTAAGAGGGCCTGCAAGTCAAGGAAAGAGATGGAAAATCCAGTCTGTGGCCTTCGTATGTACCTACAACACAGAGGAATGTGAGCAGGTGCCTCTCATCTTTCCAGTCCCACTTCCTGATGCAGGATTTACTGGACTTAATGGAAGACACACTGACAGCAAAGCCATAGCTAACACATAATTTAAATAATCCCTGATTAACTAGTGAAATGATAATTTTAGGAAGTATTGAGTGAATTGGAAAGTGCGGAGTCCCACTGAAACATAATATTGATTTGATGCCTTTTAATTTGGAAGAGATTGTAACTAGCAATTCTATTCACCTATTTACTCTTCCCAAGTTATTTATTATTGAGCAGAAATTGGTGTGGATGAGAGCTCTTAATACAGAACTGCCAGATACTGCCTAGATCTGAATGGGGGAATGAATGGTTGGAAGTGAACCTAAAACAGAGCTGGGTTGTAGTTGAGGCTGTTCAGTTCCATCTTTTCCAAGTCTCTCCATTTTCTAACTTGCACATTGCAGTTTCTTGGAATAGTCTCGGCGTTAAGTATGGTTGTTCAAATGTAAAGCAGAACACAATGTCTTAGACCCAAGCCATTTCTAACGTGCTGGCAGTTATGATAGCCATTGCTGGAAATCTTAGAAAGAGAAGGCTTCTCATGTTTTAAAACAATAGTAAGCTCTTAAATCAGAGATTTGGTGCAGAGGAAGGCTTTGGGAACCCTAGCTTCTTGGCTGCCTTTAGCACGGTCACTTGTATGTGTTCACTTGCTTCGTGGGCAAGGGTTCTAACATGAAGTGCTATCATCAAAATTTTCCACTCGCCACATTGAGGATTAGTCCTAGCTGACCAAATTGAAGCCTACTGGAATGGTATGGGTCTTTTAGACACAATGGCTGCTGCCATTGTTTCTGTGACATTGGCAGACACAATGAGGCATTAGGTCTGGATTTTAATCCACCTCTTTTCTTAGGAAAAATGCAGTTGGGAGATTTAAGATCTGATCCTGTAAATTCTGTTTCACATGAGCAATCTCACTGCAGATTAAAGACTAATCATAGAAGGATTTGGAGGATTGGGCCCTTTGATTTCTCTTCATGTTAAGGCTCTCTTTTATCTGGATCATCCTGTTGATTATCCTTCTCCATCTTTTGCATAGAGCTTTAGGAATAATTAGAAGGAAATAAGATTTTCTGACTTTAACTTAATCAGTAACATGTGTACTTTGAAAAGTTACATTTTTACATGACAAAGAATGCATAATCCCAAAGCAAATATCTCCAAGGTATTTGGACTTCCTTCTAACTGACAGCTTGGCCGTTATCACAACTGTGTGGCCGCTCTTTGTTCTGACTCACAGACACTGTGAATGTTTGATAAATGTTACCTTTTTAATTCTTGATAACATTATGAAAATGTAAAGAAATGTTACAGCAGATAACCTTTCTAGACCAAACAGCCGCATTAACCATGTGAAGTTAATAACTGACTACAGGACATTTACTTAATTTAGCTTTTAAAAAAGTTTTGCTCACACTACTCAAACTTTCCCTTCATTTTTATCTCCTTTTCTCCAAGGCCACAGATAAGATTTTTCCTCTTACTAACTTGCAGGTCAGCTTTCCATGACAGTCAGGTCTGCCTACAACCAAAACCAAATATTTATGGGTATGTGGGTAAGAAGCACCATAATGATAAATGCATGATAATACACCAGAATGAAAGATTTCAAGACAACAGTGTTTGCTGTCTGAGCTGGACATTTACTTAGTCTGTGTAGCCAGCAGCAGGTACTTTGATATAAATCAGATGAAGTGTTTTTGAATGAATAAGTCTATACTCTAAAGTATGACTTCAGGGATCAGGACATATGGGTGCACAGGTGTCATTTTGCAATGAAAGCTGCTAATGCTTTCTGTGCATGTCTAAAAACACTTTGTTTCAAGGTTGTGCTTCTGAGGATATAGCTCTGCAGGTTTCTTTTAAAGAATGAAGTACTAAATAATGGATTAAAGGCTAAAAAAGGATTTGAAAGGTCTTCACTGTATTTTTAGCACATTTCAGTTATATTTTTTACTCCTTATAAACACACTTCCAGACTGTATTTAAATTTGAAGGATGTAGGGGCATTGCATATTCTTAGAACGATCAGACAGGCTTGGAAAATCTAATGTTTACCCTTTATCCATTATTATACAGAGCTCTTCATCTACCAAAGCAGATGATTGATTTTAACGATGTTAGTAGCCACATTAATTTCATTCTTAAACACTTTCCCAAACTAAGGACATAGTGGACTTCCATGAAATTCACAATAAGTCCCGCTAAATATGTAAACTTATTCTTTGTTTTATGCAGATCAGTAATGGATGTGACTACCAGGGTGTTTAAATTCGATGCTTTTGCTGCCTGACAACCGAAGTAGAAAGTCTCTTCCCCACTTTTGTCATTAGTAAGAACACAAATCAGGTCCTTTCTCTCACTGTGTCTTCTGGGAATTCTCATGGGAATCTGACAGTCAAAGCACGAGTTTCACTTGTGTTGAGGGTTTGCGAATGAGGCCTTGTTACTATGAAGTGCTGTGCACATGGAACAAGGGCTTGTTTTATACAGAATGAAACTAGTTTTGAGGCTTAAAAAAATAATAACTCTTCATCTAAAAAGAAAAAAAATAATTCGTTTTTGCAGTGTTTATCTGCTTCCACCTCTTATATTAGGGGAAACCTCAGTAGTACAGCAAGAAGGAAGTTATAATTCTGTTGTTAATTTAATTTGTTAATACTAACTGTCCTTTCTCATCCTCATCAGCAATGTACTGACTTAGTCAGAGTCCTCATACTGCAATAGCAAGGATTTAGAAATGCCAGTAATTGCTAATTGTCCTACCAAATGACTACCATTTTATCCTGCTCTATGACAATGGCTTAACTTATCAAGGAAGCATTTTATTTCCATGCATGATTAATTGATTTCCATAATTAAATATATGATGAGAAATATGCTTGACCATTGTTGCTCAAGCTGTATTTTGAAGAACTGGTAAAATTCCATCCTATTTTTCAAGTAAATACTAGAGTCAGAGTGTCTATAATTGGTGGCTAGGCTCAGGTTCTATGTTTTTCTAAACTACTAATATTCAAATAAATGTTCTTACTTTTAGATTTGACAAAGATATATTTGATATGATTTATTATAACGCACGTCAGCTCAATAATACCAGGACTTTAGTCCCAAAAACGTGCAGATTCAGAAACCTTACTTTCAGAAAAGGTTATTTCCAGTAACAACATAATGTAGAATTTACAAGTTACTTGCTGAGGATCACCATGTCTGTTTGAATTGTATTTATGGCAACTGTACTACAGATTCTCAGGGAACTTCCAGCATACTCTTGTATTACAGAAGCTCAAAGACATAAAATGCCCGTCACCTCATAAAGTTAGTTTTATGGAAGGTGGTTGGTTTGTTGGTTGTTTTTTTTCAATTGTAAAGCATATATATGCCCCATCCCTGGAAGTGTTCAAGGCCAGGCTGGATGGGGCTTTGAGTGACCTGGTCTAGTGGAAGGTGTGCCTGCCCAGGGCAGGGGGTTGGAACTAGGTGATCTTTAGGGTTCTTTCCAACCCAAACCATTCTATTATTCTGTGACCACACAGAATAGGCTATCAAATAAGAACGGCTCTTTGGAGTTACACTGATGGCATTATTCCCTAGGCCTGCAGATCACTGTTTATTTTTGGACAGTAGTATTCCATTTCCAGAAACAATGGAGGCTTCACCAACAGAAATTATATACACAGATATGTCAGGAAAAACTATACTTTTAAGTGACAACAATCTGGTGCTGTCATTTCTTTTTCATATCTTGTTATACAATCACTTTCTATTATGTCACCTTACATGATCATTCCACTGGGGACATATTTAGAGGGGGTAGTTTAAGAGTATTGGTCACAACCAAGGAAAATTTCACTCCTTGGTATTCATCCATGTACTACACCAAACAATGCTTAACAGATTCTAAAAACCTAGCCCTGAAAATATGGGGCCAGTTTGATGACATCTTCCTTCAAAAAGTCTAACTCGTTTGATGATCTGATACCACTGATTTTGCTCTTGGATCCCACATAAACTCGTAGGAATGCACAACCTACTAGATTTGCAAAGGTAAAACCAGTTATTTCCAGATGTGCATGTTATGGCAAATGGTTCATAAGAATGATCTTTCAGAATTTAGCAGTTAGGAACAGTAGCAAAGTCCAAAAGCATCAGCAAAAAACTATGGGAGACTGAAGAGCCCTAATTTTCTTTTATAGCCCCTCTTTGTCTTAAGACAAACCTTAGTATACTAATTTCTCAGCTTGTTCTGTAAGCCCACTGCAGTGTGATATGAATGACATCATCTCCTCTTTAAATTTTTGTGAAGTTCAAAGTACAACAGATATAAAAGAGCTGGAGAAGATGATAGTTTTATGTCCTGGAAACTATTTGCTATCAGTTACCTCAGGGCTTGAAGGATTCTTTTTCATTTAGAGTTATTTAATGAATTAAAATTGGTATTGGTATCTGGTCTCAATTCCAGTGTTGCAGTCCTTAGCCTTTTCAACTTGATTCTTACTTGGTACCATTTCAATTTTAACCTGAAAAATTAAACTATTTTCTTTTGTTTAACAGAGTTCTGATTTACTTTGTGTATACTACTATGGCATCACTGGAGATATGCTTAACTGTGGTGACGTATTAGTCTGTTGAAGTGAACATCAAAAGACCATTTAATCACTTGTAATGTTTTCTCCTTGTCTGGGCCAGGGTTTTGTAAGGGTAGAGTTCTGCTAATGCACACTTTGCCGGGAAGCTTCCCAAGGTGGGGTACAAGAGATGCTAAGTGCCAGAAGGAGGATGAGTAGAAGCCATTAACATTTCCCCAGCAAGGTCAGATTTGATGTTTCCTTTGTTTGTAGTGTCCAAATTAAGAAGATGCTTCTGCACTCTGAGTGTTGCCTGTACATAAACATACTCCTGGGTAATCTCAGGCTGGTCACATCTCCTTACTATTAGCCACCCATTAACAAGCTGATTGAAAAGGACCCAGCACAGCTTACACAAAGTGCTGACTATTTTCCAGGAAGACCAAATTTCTCATCAGCTTCATCAACACTTCAGACTATCAATATACAAAATAAAACACTCTTGCTCTGAAAGGCTATGATCACAGGAGAAACCTTTGCATTCTTTCTTCTTTTTTTTTATTGCAAACATGTTTGAGGAAAAAAAAAAAAAGGTGCTCTATTTTTTTTTTTCCTGAAGCCAGCATTACCAGCCATTTTACTTGTACTTTACTATTATTATCTAGGTGATGGCTGTGACATGTTGATCATATATGGCAGTGAGAAAATTGATTTCCCTCAACAGAAATGCTTCCAATTTTCCCTGGGCCATAATTTTATGTCCACAACAAAATAAAAGGGTCATTTTCCTTAAGATGAGGGAATTGAAATCTTTGATAAAAGCCATAGTAAATGTTGTACTTCTGATTGCGGAAACTGCAGTTTTCACAAACATCTCTCCTGTCTGTTCTGTGTGTATGTGGGTTTCTGGGGAGTACATGGGGGTGAGAAAAGGAAAGAGAAAGGAGACAAAAAAAACAGCTTTTGGAAAGACTGAAGTTACTTTAAGAAGTTCTGTGAATCTAACAATTCTTCCTGGACACAAACGTTTGTTTTCTTAGGGAAAATTTAGGGCTCTACTGGTAGCTTTCAGTCAAGCTTCTCCTTTTCAAAAGTGACTTTAGTTAAAGCCATACTTCTCAATCAGCTGCTTTCAGATATGATTGTGTATTTGATTTCTGGTGTTATTTTAAGGAATAGTTTTGGAAATATTTTATATAAGTAAAATTTAAAAAAAATACATTTCTTAAGAGACTGTAATCACACTACACCAATAAAAAAGAAAGCTAAATAAACAATTTTTTTTTTTTTTCTGAAGGAGAATCTCTTCTATCCTTAAACAATCCTGTAGCTGTATTTATTAAGCTACTATTTCTGGGAAAATACAGGAGCTATTGGCTGATGAGACTAGAAGATGCCTAAGACTGATTCTTCTGTTAAAAAAAAATCTTTAAATATATAATAGACTTTTTTTTTTAATGTTTGTTTCTTCTTTGACTCTCTGTATTGGCAAGTATAGGAGGTCTGGAGAGTTGACCAGGCAGTCTGCAAGCAGGGTTGTTTTTTTTTTTAAATTGGATTTGTTCAACAGTCTGAACAAAATATATGCTGGGTCCTTGAATATTCAGGAAATCCTGAAAACTGACCTTTTGGTACTCTTCTACATTGATCTTTTATGTCCATGGTCCCATGTGTGAGTGTAACGCATGTGATAATTCTCGCTAGAAGTTTTTTGCCTCTATAAAACTACCCTCTTTGATACCTCACTTCTACAAGATGAGAGATTCCCATAATTGACCTCATCTCAGTTTGATTTGTGGAGTGGCAAGGGAACTGTGCACAATCAAAGTTGTGTTTCCAGAATCTACAGTAGAGGAGTGTTTGAACAAGAAACAAAGCGTGAACAATCCGTTCTCTATGAGTCTGATCTAAGTCTAGTACATAGAGCCAGGTATAAAGAATAGCCATTATTTTGACTGAAACACAGTGTCAGGTAAATATGAAGTTTTCTCTTGCTTTCCTGTAAGTAAGACAGAGTTTACGCAGTTTGGCAGCTTGATGGTTTTTTACTTGGCTGCATTTCTTCATACATTTAAGATACTCCACAATTTCAAAAGCTGGTGGAAACTAAAGTGGTTGATATCATTTAAATTAGATTTTTTTTTTTTTTCAGATTTTCCTCTGTTTATAGATAAGGACAGTATTTTCTTGCATAAGAATCCAGCATATAAGGAACACAGGAGTGCAAATGTTAATTAAGATGTTGAGGTGCTGCTAACATTTAAAGGGAAAATCTGGCCTATCCTTGCATGTTATATCCAGAAGATGTGTGTTTGGCAGAAGAGTTAATCTTGTGATGTCTTTGCTTATTTAGTCTGTACTTAGAAAGGACAGAGATGGAGGTCAGTTCAGACAGGTAGGTTGAGATCATTTCACCAGGGATATAAACAGGAGGCAGTAAGTCATGAAACAAGGGTAATGTTGGAAAAAAAATTCAGAAGAACTTTTTTTTTTTGAGACAGTAATTTTCACAGAGCGAGAAAAGTTTTGTTTTTTTTTCTTTTTAACTTGGAAGGTACTTTTTGATTGATATTATATTCATAAAACCATAGTTCTCTTAATTTTCTTTAACATCAGTAGATTAGATTGCAGCAAACACTGAAAAAGAAGAAAGGCCATATCTTTTACATAGCTAGTGTTAGGAGGGCTTAGTTACAAGAAGACATTTGCATTATGTGTTCTCTGCATGGTATATGAGAGGATAAATGAGATCAGTTTTCTGAGTTGCTGCTGGTTTTTGCCTTTTTATTGTGGTTCCCCTGTGCACGATTTTCACATGCTGAACTAACGGAGAATATATAGAGTCAAGGGAAGTGCATTTAAGGACAAAACAAATTCTGCACTGTGTTTAGAAGTGTTGGGAGAGAGTCACCAATAAAAATGGAAAGAGCATGTGCAATCAAAAGCAAGAACCACTTCCTGGTGGAGAGAGCAAAAGAGAGGTAGACGGGTTCAATCTGACATTATGTCTCATCAGATAGAGCAAGCTCTGTGGCATACAAAGGCGGCTCTCAAAAGAAACATGCTAGAATGAGGCTTTTCCTTTTCTTCCTAGAATAGACACACTCTTGAGCTCTCCTCTTAACTATTACTTCAGAAAATAGTACAAGAAAGAAAAAGTTTGCCTCTAAGGTGACATTGATATCAGCAGGGACAATATTGGCGACTTTGCTGTCCTCCCTTGGAGAAGGGAAGGACTCAAACACACTGAAATGTTCCTGGATAGCCAATAGCAGCCTAATTCAATCTTGGAGACTGATAAACATGTTTTACATGGCCTGTATTTTGCCATTTTTTGTTAAATGTTTGGAAATGTGAATTGAGTTTATGGTACACTGGAAGCAATCATCCATTACAAGGATCCATTTCATTCCCATCATCCATTACAACAGAGAGTGGATGATGGAAAATGAAATGGTAAAAGGGAGCAGACAGCATCTGCTGGGATGCTGAAAGCAGCCAGAACAAGTGTACACAGGAGCCAGGGATGCTTGGAAATCTTAAAGTTACATGGTTATGCATAGTCCACACTCCCTGTCCTCCTATTCCCCAAACTTTTCAAGGGAGACTCCTGCAGCATCTTTTCTGGTTGTGTAAATGCAAAACCATTTTGGGGTGGTGTGTAGCATTGTGAAATGGTTTTCAATACTGAGTAGGCCAGGTTCAACCTGTTGCATCTGAGAAATTCTGTTCACTTCAGCAATCTCACACACACATAACTGAGAATGGAACCTGGACCACCTCGTGTATGGAAATCGGTAAACAAGTTTGTGATCCAGTTGCACTCTGGCTCTTTAACAGATCATTTCTACACAAAAGAATTTTCTAGGGATTTTTCCAAAAGATAGGGAATGTAGTTGTCAAAGTGCAAGTCTTCAGGTTCCTTGGAGCACTGGAGACTACCCAATTTCACCCAGCAGGCAGATATTTTTTGATATGTACCTTACTAAATAAATAACATTACTGTTTATTCTGAATTCAGCTCAAATTTACCATCTTAAGTCTCCTAGATACCAGATTTTTCTGGCCAAATCCCAACAGCCCTTACAGAAGCAAAATTTCAACTAGCAAATGGTTTACAAAAGGTATTGTTTCTTTGAATATAACTGTGATATAAATAGCTGGTATTCATAGTCAAAATAGGACAAATGCATTGAAAAAAAAAGCATCTGAATTGAAAGGTAAGAAACTGACGTTCTGGAAAAGTAAAAAAGCATTTAGCTACATACTCATGCAAAAAATATTTGTGGGAGTGCTGCTTTCCAATGCTTCAGTTCACATCCTATGCTGGCTCCATGAAGGAAAGTAAAAATATTTGCCTTTCTCATCCTTAACGTTTGCCTGTTACTTTTCTTAGAGAATTTGTGCTCTGAAATCCTGGATTGTTTTTACTAGACTAAGGTTATTTGTCCTTCTTTTCTTCTTTCTTTCCTCTTTCTTTCCTCTCTATTTCCCTGGATTTCTACAGATTTGGTAGATCCCACTTTCTCTCTCAGACATTTTTTCCAGCATTAAAAAAATGCTATTTATTAAGGACCAAATCTACATCTACGTGGTCACAGTTTGAGAATCCTATGAGCAGACGCGGCTGATACTGCCTTACTAGCATCTATAGAGATTTTCAAGTTTTCAAGAATGGCAGAAAATGACATTCTTTGAACATGAAACTACTTTTCACTAAAAACCTAGCTAGACAGCATCCCAAAAAGAGTTCTGTTTGCAATGCAACTAATTCTTGGACCCTTGCAGTTCTCCATACACAGGTATATTTTACCCAGAAAGTTATGATAAGTGAGGGTTAATCATAAAAGATTAGTATAAACCACCCTTTTATCATATAAATTTGATAACAAGTTCTGTGTATTAGATCATTGTTTTGCAAATTACATTGATTTTCAGGGACATGTTTACAATAAAAATTTTAGCTGGTATGATAGAAATTTTTTTATTTGCAAGGCTTACTTCCCTAGATGAAATTTCTATAATGAGAAATAATATATTTAGAAAAAGAGAACAGTATATCATTTCCAGATATGTAACAGTGGCTTTTGCCAAGGCGCTGTCTCCTTTTAGAAATTAAGTCCTGAAAATCAAACGTAGCATATGCAAAAATAATCCCCAGCCAACAGGGTTGCTTCTGAAAGTTTGGGTCTGACTAAAACATAGATCATCTAAGCCAGAATCAAGGAACAGAATTTCCTAGTTTCCTGGTTTATGCTCAGTTCTACCAGATATATTTCTTGGTGGGCAGTTTGCCAGCATGGGATAATATTCCCAGAAAATATTATTTCTCTTAGTAGCCAAGTGAATCACTGAAACAAAATACATTGGCAAATGAGAAACAAACTGTCAGGCAACACAACAGCGATGCTGAACAACAGTGGGGAAGTGGTTGGCATAGCCAAGGTAAGAATTAAGAAAAAACATCAGAAAATATTTGAAAGACTATGGCGAAGGTTTTTCCAGGTCTCTTGCGGGGGTGTACTTGACTGCAATAGAGTACTTCATCTGTGAGAATGAAGCTTCCTCCTGTTGGAAGCTGTGGAACACCGTGGAGCTGTATAGTAAACATGGACCAACGCAGTAGACTGTGTTGCAGCTCCAAGTGAAGTATTTCCCTTGTATCTCAGCTAATTGTATCTATTAGGTTACTAAGCCCTTTCTGCTGATAGAGCGGCATAAATGAGAAATAATGGAAGAGAAAATTTAACCCCGTAGCAGTAATAACGTTATACCTATGTCTCTGTATCCTGCTATAGTACTACAGACTGTATACTGCTTCTTGTTTATCTGTTTTAAACAGTGCAGAATTTGG
The DNA here is from genome assembly GCA_009806455.1 of Tetrax tetrax. NCBI lineage: Eukaryota > Metazoa > Chordata > Aves > Otidiformes > Otididae > Tetrax > Tetrax tetrax. Next base: position 285,011 of record WHYT01014908.1, on the reverse strand, counting down.
TACCTTTTATAAGAATAAGTCTTTACTTCTGTAATGATTTTTAACTGATTCCGCTCTGCTTCTCCTCAGTCATCTCATTCAGCCATATCTCATCATTCTTTAGCAGCAGGTTTGGTGAAATATTATTATATATTTCCTATATTATATATTTCCTACAGATTGCAGAAAAAGTTGGTATATTTGGGGCAAGTAAAATGTCAAATTCTTGCTTAAGGAGCTTAGAGTTGTGGTCCTACCATCAGGTATGTAGGTACAAATTTTTATACAAGAAAGGAGTCTGATTGCTTAGTCCTCACTATGTAGAAGATTAAAACCTGAATTCAAAGCTGGAGGTTGGAACCAAAAGGACAATTTCAAAGCTAAAGCAAAGTCCTCTGCCTTTTCTTCTTAACAGGTAACAGGGTTCAGGGAGTATTACTAGAAGTGATTTTTCACCTCAACATGCAATAGGCATAGAGTGAGATTTTTCAAAACCACCACACATCTAATTTACATTGACTGAGGATCCCATGAGACACCTACATACCTCTGGACAACCTTACTGTGTCAATTCATAAAGCTCACTTATCTTCCCCTTTCTCACATTGTACAAACTCCTGATTTTGACCATGTGAAACACTATAAATTCTTGTTCCCTTGATTAGGAGGCCAAATTTACATGTAAACAATTTTCAGCTATTGTGGGAAATCTTTGTAAGCAATGCTTTCTTTTTCTTTTAATATTCATTGCAGTTCTTTGCAGCCATCCCACTGCTGAGCATGTGGATCAGATTCAGATTAAGACAGTGTGATGCAACAAGCTGAATTTCTTGACTGACCTTCAGCTCTCTCCCTCCGTTGCGATATACAGCTTTCTGTTCTGCTAAGGGAAAGTTAGAAACAGGGGCCAAGTCAAAAGTGATTTTTTTTTCCACTGTCTTACGGAAATAACAAAAAGGTTGCTTCTTTATGTGAAAAATTCTTTTGCTCATCTCTACTGGAGACTGAATTGTTTATTGTATTGACTTCACATCATTGTGGGCTGCGTTTTAACAGATATGACAATTTATCTGTATCAAGGATTGGGGGTGGGGGGCTGTTTTGATACATTAAATACCTTTGCAATCTTTTTTTTTTTCTTTCTTTCTTTCTTTTTTTTTAAGCACTAAATCTCAGCATGACTGTATCCTGCAGTGGAAAATTACTGCCCATTCAGAAATGTGCCTTGTTGCATTACGGTCGTATATTTGAAGACTCAAAGCTCTATCTGCAGCACAAAGGCAGGCTCAACAAATGACTTAGCATCTTTGTTCCTGTATCACAACACTTTATGGCAGCGTTTTCTACTTGTTATAATCAAGGTATACTTGTGAAATTAATATTTTTTTGCTCTTTATCTTATATTACAATTACAAATCTTCATTAAAATAGGATATCACAGTTAATATCTATCTGAAATTGTTTCTGGTAGCATCTGAATTACTTTCTGAATGAAGGAGTTAATGTTTTTACAGCACCAGATGACAAAATTTACTGTGTCCTATCCCTTTGTCAAAAAGGTAGCTTGGGACGGCGTTTAAAATAAGTTCTTTTTTTTAGACCAAATGCAAGGAGGTATATTCCTTGTCAGCTCTGTATGTAAGATGCAAAAGGTAAGAGGATCCAGCTACACCTACCCTTTTGGGGGGTTGATTGTTAAGAATTTCTCTCTCAATATGCACTTGGATCCACATTAGAAGCAGTCGGAGGCTTTTAAGGGGAGAAAATCTCAGGACAGTGTACAAAATCAGAGCCAGGGTCGTGACCTTGACTATTGATCCAGCCTCTCTTATTTCCACAGCTTGCTGAGGCTTGTTCTTCCAACCTGCTGGTGTACATTAGAGCAGAAATCCATAACATGGCCATGTTCATCCAAGCACAGGAAGAAACTAAATTAAATGTTAAAAAACAATCTGAGGCTAGAGTTGGAGACAATTCATCATGATCCTAGACGTCAGGCAGGTAGGATGACCAAGAGTTCCTCAGCCAATAGACCCCAAACAGAATATGGACGGACCTCGCTGCCTCATTTGTCAGGTGCAGAGCAGATAGTCGGAAAAACACTGAGGAAAAAAAAGTCTACCGAAGGTCAGTGTTTTAATTCCCAACCATGCACAAATATTCATCTTTTGGAATACAACCTGTAATTGAGGTTTAGGGGAGAAAGGGAAGCTGATAAAAAATTATCTGACATTAATACATTAGCAGGAAAAAATTAGGAGAAAAAACCTTACATGAAGGAAGTGTACTGAAGTGTACTAAAAATTAAGTCCGACTTAACTCTGGAACCCAAGTTTAGGTGAGAGAATTTGACTACAGACTTCAGTAACCTATTAAAATCAGCAGTCAGTCTCTTTTTCACTTTCAAAAGTTTTCTCAGTGGAGTGCTAACCTTTCTTCTTGATGAAAGGGGTTTAAAGGTATATAATGTGAGAATGAACTCAGCATGTTTAATAAGAGAGAGATTCTGTAGGCGGGTTGAACTATTTAGAAACTGCTTTTTGCTGCTTCTCAAGCTGATGTTATTTGTACTGGACACAGAACACATGTCCCTTATATATCCATCCAAAATATGTAACCTAAAGCATACTTCCCAAATGGCAGTTTTCTCTTCTGGGAACTACAAACATACATACCTTGCAAGTACTGTGCAAATATTATGGTGATTGAAAATAGTCACAAACCCCACTGCACAGCTGCTGTTCTAATTTAGCTAGCTGGTGAAAAGAGCTCACCAGTTTTGTGAACATGAATTACATTTCCTGTTGTGGTTGAATTGTGTTCTCTCTCAAAACATTGATAACCAGGTATCTGAGCTGAAAACAGCCTACTGCCCTTTAATTTTATTCCTAAGTTATGTTACACTATTTGTGCGTTATCAGCATGTGCTGTTAAACCTCATCATGCTGAATGCCAATCTGATGAAACATAATAAGACATAACACAGTTTGACAGCTAATATTTAAAGAAGAAATCTTATCTCTTGCCATCTAAATAGCAAAGGGCTCCCATTCAGACACTTACAGATTCTGAGTGGATATCCTGCGAGAACAGTTAACCCAAGCTTTCTTGGAATGGTTTCCCAGTAGAGACAGTAGCTTTGTATGTGTGTGACCTTAAAACAAAATGCACTCTTAAGGATTGTTAAATTCACACTGAACAATTTCTGAACTGCCTTTTTAATTTGTAGCACTCTAAGCAAGATTATATAGGAAATATGAGTGAACTGATGGAATTCTGTTCCCTAGACTCTTTTACCAAATACTCTGCAATATCCAAATCAGATAATATATTTTAAGAAGCCAATAAAAACTGAAGTAATTTGCAGTTAACAAAAATGGGAAAGATTTGCCATATCTTAGGTATAGAATTTTGCCAAACGTAAATTCCAGGATGCTGTGCATCACAATTTGTCCTGTTTTCTTGCCTGACTCTTCCCAGTTAGCCCAGGGTGATTAAATTCCGTGTTGCTGCATTGTCATTACTTGCCATTCACACAGGCTTAACAAAGCACTTGTTGGTCTACATATTGATAGAAGATCTGTATTCTACTGTTAAGGGTTTATGCTTTACCATATTTTTCAACATTGTCTCAGTTTTTTGATTCTTCCTTTCATCCACCATTAGCCTGATTTTTACCATCAAAAACTAACTTACAGTTAATGCTGTTAACTTACTGTAATTTCAAAGTAAAGGAAAATTATGGATACTTACGGATAAATATCAGGGCAAAAATACCTTATGTAAAGCACTTGATATAGAAGCACTTGATATCAGAATCTCTAATTTCCTTATTTGGAAAGATTAACTTGAATATATCTGAGTTCCATGACTAACTTTTTAAATTGTAAAACCTTTTGAAAGTAGTCATGTCGAAAGGAACTTCAGTACTAGGGAATAGATCCATCTGCTTCCCCAAGTGTTTTTTTTCTTTTCTGAAAAGGATCAACTTTATACCTGGCACAATCAAGCACGTTGCATCACATGTACATCTACTGTCACTGAATTCCAGAAATACCCCATATCCAGACTGAATAAATAACTTGCATGTCAAGACTGTGATAATCTCTGTCGTGATGATTAGGTGTAGCAAGGGCAGTGCCCATCTAGAACACCCCTCTGAGAGAAGAGATGTCAGCACGCAACCTCCTTGCCATGCCTACTGCCCTCACCTCTGCTCACACCTGCCCTAGCCACACACACACACAAGTACCCAACATCAGATGAACTTGAATCCTTTGAAAGAGTAGAAACAAAAGGCAAAGCCATTCTCAGTTCAACCAGGTAGGATCTGTTCTTGTGGCGGTTTTGTAGCATGCTATAGGAAAGGGTATTACCACTTGTCATAATAATGCTCCGTGGCCGTTCCCTGCAAGCCTTATGACTCATGACAATATTTAGCTTTCTGTTTTTCTAACAATCAAATAACAGAGAACCCTACCAGCAAGGTCTGGGATATTCTCTCAGGGAAATTCAGGCAAGTTTGGACAAATTCAGCAACCCTTTGAAATATTTATTTGCCATAGCACTTTAGCAGCTTGAATTTACGTAGGTGTTTGTGTTGTGTAATGATGATTTTTATTTTTATATTTTACTACTGTATTTGACTGAGAAATAAGATGCAGAATGAAGCAGAAATCTGACAGAAATTGCGGGTCTGAGAAAACTGACAGTATATGCCAGCCCTGGACATAGGTTAGAGGGATAAAAACACCAAAGGTATACGGCTGGCTGTTTTCCACTTGTTTTGTAGTTACTGTTAAACCATATAAATCTACAGTTTAATAACCTTATTCATCTAGTGTTTGTAACAGTTTAATCCAAAATATTTTGGAAAGTTATCTACACAGACTTAGGGTACCTCCAGTATCTGTGCTTGCTTTCCATGTGATACTACAGGTTGTTTCACCTGGTACTGAAATAATAAAACAAGATGTGAATGACACAAACATTGGTTAAATGTAAGCTGAACTCTCAAAACCAGACTGTATCTTTTACTGCATCATATAAAGACTCTTGGACATTGTTATTTGAGCATATAGATTTCTGAAATACCATAAAAATATTTTCCCATTTCATTTGGAATTGATAGTCTTTACTTTTACACCCTGTTAACATCTAAAAAAATTAGATCTGAAAATAATTCTGTGGTACAGTAGTTAGAATGGACCTCTCCAAGGATATGTTATTTTAATTGTTTGCTTAACTTAGCTGTGACGTTTGACTGGCCTTTTTATCACACTTGAGCCCACACTTCCTCTTCCAGTGTAGTTCACTACTGCTGAGGTAACAAGGAAGAATGTATCTGAGAATTCGCTTCTTTGGAGTCCTAGTCTATTATGTCTTTCGTGAAGGAAAGTGGCATTACTATTTAGGTGTGCTATTTAGATACAGAACAGGGTTTAAAAGTAAGGCCTAAATTCATTGTGGTCTCTTTATGGACTATAATCCAGTAGAACTCAATAATATTTTGCAGTTAAAAAAATACCGTCAAAAGTAATGTTTGAATCTTTTTCATAGCATTGCACAGTTTTGATTATCTTTTTAAGACATCACAGAGGACTTAAAGGACCATGACAGATAAATGCAGTCTTTAAAGCTACTCATGCATTCTTAATGGACAGCTTGTTAATTTGAGGTCTAGGTCATGAATTTGAATGCCATTCACTAAACACCTCTTTGTCAACAACAGCTAGTTTTCCCTTAGGGTAAATTGTAACTCATTAATTGTAATTAAATTAAACATATGCGACAACTAGAAAACCCAGGGTGCATTCTGTGAGGAACAGTAGTCTGGCAGTCCATGGCTGACTTCTGGGATGTTCAGAGGTTTTGCAGGTGAGAAGAAAATAGAAATCTATAGTTTTAATAACAGGTTGAATAAAGAGAGCACGTAGTAAATATCTTGCCCATTTAATACTTTTAATTAATTTTACATTGGATACGAAGTACAAGGAAAATTTCAACATTAAAAGTCAGTTGGGTTTTTTTGCAAGTTTAAGCCATGATATTCAAAATATTTTACATCCTGTATGTCAACCCTAAGAAGGCATAACCAATTTTAAGCCTGTGTTTATGATTACAGTAGCAATTAAACTGTGTTAACAGCAGAGACCTTTGTATTTGGAAGCTCTGTATAATCCATCCTCAGGTCCTAAGTTAAATCAGTTTGGTTGTCAAAGATGAGTCCCTAATGGGCAATGGGCCACATCACAAAGCCATCAGGTAATTGCCACTATTTGGCATATTTGGCAGTTCCTATTAGGAGAGGCACAGGTCTGAACTAGTACACTGAAGCGTTACATCACTGCAGATTGGAGACAACAAAACAAGAATTGGGATGAAAAAGATATACTGGTTCAGATATTTTTTTCCAGTGAAAATGTGGAAGCACTTTCATATTCAGGAGATTTGCAGGCTTTTGCCACTTTTCTGCACATTTAAGATTTCTTTTTTGATCTTAACTGAAGTATTTGGCTTTCAGGTTTTTTAACATTATCATTTTTACAAAAACTTTTTTCTTTCCAATTAATTTGCTAAATTTGTTAGAAATTAATTAAATGTGTCACACATTTTGAGGGGAAATAATGTTTTCATTAGGATGTTCAGTCTGCTTTCATGTGGAAAGATATAACTGCCTGAGTATCAGTGTGCTGAAGTCTGGTACACATGAGATAGCTATGGTGCATACAGATGCTGAAACTGCATTTGTGATCTGAACACTAAGTGGTTAACTTGAAGACTGAGGACATTCAGAAACAGTAGATAACTGACCTTGTATTTTTTGTTCAGCTGAGATACGTGCTTATAAAAATTCAGTTAACATGCTCTCTGCAGTTTCCTAGCTGCAACTCTGTTGGGAGCACATGTCTCTATTTAAAACACGTGTGTTGTTTAGCATCACTATTTGTTTCAAAATCCCCGCTGTGAATAGTCAAGTGACAAATATTAAAGTGGGGAACTGTGTATAAACAGGAGTGCTAGGCCCTTTTGAATGTGTTTGGAGAATGTTAAATGGAGTGTAGGGGGAAGATATACCTCATGGAGGGGAAGATATACCTTACCTCTCCCCTATAATACTTACTCAAGAGAAACCTAATAATGTAGGTTATTCACAAACACCTCAGTATTGCAGATGCGTGAGCTCCACATGAAAACTAATGCATGAACTCCTGCATCTAAGGCTTCTTTCACATTACTAACTTTACAATCTAAGGCTCTCTCTCACCTTCATCACTGACCTAGGCATGAGGAGAAGCATCTGATCAGCAACAGACATACCATTTCCAAAGTTCTGACTCAGAGACACGGCTTGACTAATAGACTGCCAGCACTGTAAAAAGAGTTTGAATCTCTCCCTGCTGGACAAAATGCAAGCTGCTGTGCAAGTGATATGCAAGGGAAATGCAAACTCCCAAAGAAGGCTGCAAAGCAGAGAGAAACAGGAAGACAAGTATCAGGTTTGCTTCCTTCACTGGCATTAGAAACATAATCTTAAGAAAAAGCCATTGCCTGGGAGCTAAGCAAGCCTTGATGTGAATGCTGGCTCTGTCACAACTTACTCCTGAGGTCTTAGAGTTAATAAACCTACCTACCACAGGGAGTTAGTTTTTCCTGCTTCAAGATGCAATGTAGCAATGCTTGGATAATACAAGAATGATGGCCACAAGATCAGGAATAATTCTTATAGTTGACAAAGCTTTGTCCAGCTTTCATTCAGCTCCTGTAATGGAGCTTGGCGTGATCCTCTTTTTCTTCATATCTTCTTCTGTTTTCTGCTTACCTCCTTTGGAAAGCTTTTCGTATCAAAAACCTTTCTGAGAACTAGCTGTTTAAGCTCTGGAAACCTGTTTTACTAACAGGTAAATGGAAGCTGAATGGGATTATATACACACCAGTCTCAAAATCAACCTGTGAAATTCTTTGCTGCGCCCTCTCTGTGGTAGGCTCATCTCTCCCTTTCTCTGCCAGCAATCAGCATCCTGTTGGCTCAAGTCTATCACCTGTCTTACACATCCTATGTGTGACTGAGTGATGATCAGGACGTGGCATACCTGTTTTGCTTTCCAAGGTGTTATGGACTCCTCCTCATAAAATGTGTTCTTGCTGTGGAGTACACTGCTGCCTGCTTTGTTCTCTGCTTTTTTTTTTTTTCCCCCCCCTCTGGTTTACTACATATGAAGAAAAATTGTTTTCTGACTCCCGTACTCATACACCCAGCCACCAAAACTGCTACCAACACCATTTCTGCTACCAAAACCCAAGAGAGAATGCCCCCTCCCTTGGACTTCTTGTATTTTCTAACTAAATCCACAGTTTGGAAGCAGTGATTGGGAATCTGTTAAGTGCTAAAGCAATATATAGCATGAGGCTTTGCTGAGATGCTTCGCCTTGTCTGGACAGCAGATAAATGTAAAAAATGTTCCTCATAGTTCAGCAGATACCACTCCTCTGTAGGCTAGTTGAACTGAGAACTTCATAGCATATTCTGGCCTTAGGCAGATGCAGCCTTGAAGCCACCCATTACTATTCCCAAACCTCAAAGTTTATGTTAACATTTAGCACTGTGGCAATGGCCTGTGACCACAGCTCCTTATCTACCCAGCTGGCTATAGGCCACTCAATCACATTGGCCTTTGTTACTGAATATGACCTTTACTCATTAAAACGTGTCATTCAATTGGGACACATTACAAAATTTAGCTTTTGAGTCCCATTGGCTCTGGTTTTATTGATGTTGCAAAGAAAAAAAAAAATGCCTGACTTGTTTTAGCCTATCTGGTCGTCTCAAGAAAACCCTTTCTTTACCTCTGCAAATAGTAGACATCCCATAGCATGTATCAAGCCATTTGTAATTACACCATGATGACAGTGATCACAGCTTTATCACTGTGGTCACAAGAAAATAATGGAGGTTCAGTAAGTGCAAAAAAAATACCCCTTGCTGGCACCCTTGAGGGGCTGCTTGTGACCAGAATCTAAAGTCAGGACGGACTGCGGTGGACTGATGAAGGAGTGGTCACAATGTCCTCCTATCATTTCAGCCTACTCAAAACCTCCCTCTCCTCCCAGACAGAGAGTGGGGAGGGGACAGCAATGCCACTGTTTCTGATATCATTTAATATTATGTAAAATCTTCCACAGATGTGAAGAACAAGAAATTATGGTTAGAGCTAGTAAAAGAAAATAGTTCACACTGAGAGAAAGCATTGATGTAAGTAATACATCTTACTCACAGGTTGGTGTTAGCTTGCTTGGGAGTGTCGACTTTCTGGCTGTCTGGCTGTATGATTGCCATTGTTAAGAACTGTCAACTATTTGTGATTTGATGAATTATGTGAGTGCTCTACTTCTCCATAAAATGAAGTTTTATGCAGATATACCAGTGTCAAGGGAGATGATTGCTAGGCTGTTCCTCCAGTGCAAGCACCTCCTGTCGAAAACACCAGATCAGACATCAGTGAAAATACATTTCAATTGGGAAAAAAAGTAGCAGGTGATTTCTATGTCTGTAATAAGTCTGAAAAGCTATTTGTAATCAATAGTATTAATATTTCCTTTCCTATGTCAAGAACTGATGACATTTTTCTATGGGGGAGTGTATGTGTGTATGCGTGTGTGTGTGTGTCTCTATTAGACTACTTCTCATGTCAAGAACCTCCATGTTTCTTGGCAATTTCAGACAAATCTAATGTTCTTTTCTACTTGCTTAGTTTACTGTTGAGTGATCCCAAATAAGAGACAAGAGTCTATGGAAAAGGAAAAGATTTCTGAATGTGCAACGAGAATATTAGCAGCCATCTTCAGCAATTTTTATAATGGTTTTGCAACAGCTGCTTGTATTGTCCTATAATGATGACAAATGGTGCCTTAAAAATATTCACACTCTCAAGGAAGGTGGAATAGAAAATTTTATATTGTGCAAGCTATGTACAGGATAAAGTATGCCTTGCTGAGACAGCCAGGCTTGCTAAGTGCTGATCAGTCTCACCCATAGGCACAGCTGGAGCCTCCACATTAACACACTGCTACATTTCAAATATTTTGCTAAGACTCTTTTCTTAAAAGCAATTTTAAAAAAATAATTATTAGAGTTAGATAAATAAGTTGTCACTATTAAAAATATGAAAACATTTCCCTAGTGTACAAACTGTGTGAATTTGATGAAATCTTTACTTCATCTAAGACAGAGCTAATGTGTTACAATGGGTACATACATGCTGCTGCACAGCTTACACGGGGGGACACAGCCATGACCAGTGCTCACCCCAAGGCCCACGTCCGCCCCAGAACACGTCCTGAGGCCCTGCAGAGTACCTAGAGACCGGGGTTTGGGCACAGCCCCGTCAGGGTGCTGTCAGGCCTCGCTGGCACCAACCAGCCCCAGCTGAAGCCTCCCCACACCCTGACCAGGAGAGTCCTGCCTTAGCAACACGGGACTCCTGCCCGGCCCCGGGCCTGCGTTCCCCCTCAGCCTCGGGCCACCTCACCTCCATGGCCTTCCTTGAGGGGGACTAGATTTTCAACCAGGCAGGTGCCTGCTGTAGTGTGCGTTGCGCAAGCCTCAGATGCAGATGAGGGAGAAAAGGTACTCAAAATCCAAAGGCCAGGCAGGCTTGCACTGACCACTGATTTTAAGAAAGATTATGTAAGCACAGCATCAAATCCTTTTTGAACTGTGACTGAAAACCTCAAACATTCTCCATGACAGGAACCTCTTCTTTCCCTCAGGTGGCACTGCGGTAATATCCTGCAGAAGTTGTTAGGAAGTGCAAATGAGTTAATGGGCCTCATCAGGCCTCCCCCTGGGCATTTGGGGGAGTCTACAAGGTGGGGAGACCTGCGTGCTTGCCAGGTTGCCAGAACTTGTGAGGGTGGAGGTGCTGCTGGGCTGCCAGAAGATGGCTGGTTTGTGCCATGGAAAAATTACTTGTGTGCACAGCGTGCAGCAGCCTTGTGCTGCTGCAAGTGTACGGACACTGCCTTGGTGGCTTCCCAGAGTGAGGGGTGGCTGTTGTGCCCTCACTTGAATAAGCGAAAGGACTTGCTCTGGAGGGCTGTGCAAACCCAGCTTTTCCTGCCCGCTCCTGCGGGGCCCAGTGATGGCTCAGGCTATTCATCTCCCGGTGAGACCATCTTGAGCAGCAGGATGAAGTGAGCAGCAGGCTCTTGTCTCCTCTGTCCTGCAGACAGAGCTCTCTCTGTGTAACTTACGAGCTTGCAATAGTGGCCATAATGATTCTGGGACAGAAAAAGAAATACTTCAAGGAGCTACACTGACAAAAGAGGACAGATAAAAGCCATCTTATGCCTTTCCATGGCAGACTGCATAAGGACACTTGAAAGCCAGAGTGGTGTGCAGTGCCTGCTGGGCTGTCTGAGGAGAGCGGTTGAGACACAGGTAAGAGATGTGTTGGGTGCTGGGGGGCTCGCCTCTGCCTCGCTTCATATAACTGAATCCCCGTGGACTGAAGGAGTGTGTAACTCCATGATGAAAAGCTATAAGCAGTGAGGCAACTGCTAACAGAAAATATTTCAGAATGTAGTAGAAATATAGGGAGCAGAACTTTGTTACCACATCTCTAGCTCCAGTACCTTTCTGATGCTTTGGTTTCTTCATGTTGCTTTCATGGATGTTTGTTTATGAAAAGCAAAAGCTAGGAAATTCAGAAGTAATGGAGTATAATTAAAATAAGGCATTTCACCTGTTGCTAGAGTTCTTGTTCGCTGTAAAGACAAATATTAAAAAAAAAACCTGATCTTCTTAGGGGCTGATGCTACAGTACAGATTAAGGGTTAAGATATTAATCAGCAGAGATATTAACTGTTTTGCATCTGGTTTTACAAATGATGATGGAGATTTACTTAAACTGCATCAGATATTTAAGGATAACAGATGAAGAATTAGGAAGTGTGCAGATTAACACGAGTGATGATTAAGAAAAGCTTACAGGCTCTAAACCTTATTAATGTTTCTGACAAATGACAAGTGATACAAGAAGGATATGCACAAATGTGGTTTGAAGGGGCATGGAAACAGGCAGAGCAAGGACTGCTTGGTTCGATTTTGGGCCCTGAACGTCATTGCAAGGATAAAATTAACTTTGACAAACTCCCAGCTCTGTAGATGTCCTTCATCTATCCTTTTCTCTTCCCGTGACCTATTAGCTCTGAATTTGTTCATTGTATGTCTACTGCTGGTTGCGCAGTATTGAGAAGCACTCTGTGGCTGGCAGGGTATTACCTCGTTGCCTAAGACTGCATAAAGTCAGACTTGAAAGGGAAACCTGGGTCATCTGGTTTCTAAATAACAAATAGACCCTGTCGTGGCGCTCCATTCTTACTCCAGCTGCAATAAAAAGGACTTACTGTGTGGTTTTGAAGAAACCGGTGTTGTCAATTTACAACAAGGTGTAAAATATAAAAGTATGGCAGAAATTTTACAGAACTAACAGAAATACAAGGATTTCTGTGTTTGAAAATGGTACTTTTACCTATTGAGCTAGAAGCATCTTGGCATCTGAGAACTTTTTGCAACTATTATTTGGTAAACAGTCATCCCACCTTTTTTTCTGGTACCTGCTCTTTTGCTTCTGGAGAAAGCAGAAGGAGAAGGCTTAACTGTACAGATGGACTTAGGGGGTGGGGTGGCTGCTAAGAGAAGCTTTTATGAAATTTGACAAAAAAATAGAAGGGACTGTAAGAAAAAGAGTTTCGGAAGTTTTGGGAGAGGGAGATGGGCAAGCATATGTACTTGGACATAAAAAGCCTGACATAAACGAGAGGTGTAAGGTATGTGGCAAGAGGAGTTTCATCTGCTACCCAGCAAACCTGGAGACGAGGTCTGTAAAGGTAAAAGAAAAAGGCAGCTGTAAGTAGTGAGCTGGTGAGGTGGTGATTGTGAGGAAAGCGAGGAGTTGGTATGAGTGTAGTGCTGGCACTGCTCTGGCACTCTTGCTGAAAAGAGGGAAAGGGGGAAGCCTCATGGTGGGGCTGGGTATGCAGTAAATTCTAGGCTATTGTATAAAAATATTGAGATCTGATGGAGATGGATATTTTGGTGAGAAAATAAATAATGCCAAAGCAGGGTGAAATACTGAGGTAGGAGGAAATGGGGGAGGGGGTCACCCTCCCCTGTCCTCTTGGGAGGGAAATGGGAGTGAAACAGCAAACTCAGTTATCCTGATGCTTTCTTTTCCTCTCCTCCTTTCCAAGGCTGGATAAACTGCCCTACTTAATAAGGGCCCAAGGCTTGCACTGGCTTCTTTGCACCCTTTCTCTAGTCATAAGCTTGTTTCTTCTGACTCCTTTACTTTTGCCCAGTACCTCCTTCTTCCCTTCATCTCTGAAGAGTCCTTTTGTGTCTACAAAAATGCAAAGTGGATGAAATTTGTATGAGCAGTCCAAGGGTATTGTCCTATTGTAGCTTTCATGTGGAAACTTCTGCTTGCTTTTTCTTTTTTGCTCTCAAAATACTCTACAGGGATATAGTATACTGTAAAAATGTTATACAGCCGTGTGTACCTCTTGATTACAACCAATAACTGAAAACCAGGGTGATTGTTACAACGGAATTCACAAACCTTTTTAAGGCAATGTTTAAAAAGTGCTGCAGTTATCAATGTATTCTAACAGTTGTAGCCAGAAAAATAAAGGGCTGGTTTCTCCCCTGATGTAAACTAATGAGCAGGGCCCAAGCAGTGACTGTCGGGAGTCCTGGCTCACAGTGCTGATCAGAGGGTGTTTTCTCCTGAGACACCACCGGAAATGTTCTTTCATTTTTGTAGGTTGCCAGTCATGAGTCAGAAGTTTGGGTTTTTTTCCTTTTTTTTTTTTTTCCTTTTTTTTTTTTTTTCTTTTTTTCCTACTGAAATTGTAATTTTGGTAAATCTTTCCTTTTTCTCCTGAAATTGTATTTTTTATTGTGTTAATCCATCCTCTTTGGGTAATATCTCTTTTCAGGTTGTGTGACACATTAGCTGAGAAACAGAATTATTGTAACAGGATCTTATACAGTCTTAAGTTACATACCCTGAAAAGTGACTGAGGCTTAATTTGCAGAGATAATAGTTTAAGGGAGCTTTTTGCTGAAATGGTGACTGAATTCTTTGTCAATACAAAGACTTGAACTCTTATTTTAGATCTGATCTGAGAGCTAATACTTTGCATTTTGCCTAGGTATAGGCAATGATTTGGCTTGCCACGTTATACTCAAGTTACTAAGTCTCACTGAATGTTTTAAAAGTAATTACTATTTTATCAGAAAATCTGGTTTACCAGAAAACTACATAACAGTGAAAGGTTTTCACTCTAGGCCATAAGTGCATATGCAGACCATATGTGTATCCAGTGATTGAGCACAGGCTCTCAGTGTTGCCTTTCATACTTTGATAACTCTAGTCTTCACATTATTGACCACGCTAAGGGCTTTCTTTTGCCAAATAAGCAATATTTTGCCATACTGCAGTGTGAGAGGGGACTGGGGGAAACGGAGTCCTGGTTCCTCTGTGCTGGATGCTGGGTTAGCTGGATAAGTGTGGGAGCTTGTGGGAAGCTGCATCCCTATCTGTAAGGGGCAACACCTACTGATCCCTCGTGTTCTGGAGGCTAGAGGAGGGCTTGAAGGCTGAACAGCAGGAGGAGGACAAGACATCCAAGAGGGTATCGAGCTTCACTTCTTAACCTAGGGTTGGTACAGAGTCTCTATGCCTGCTGATCAGAGTTACAGGGTAGAGATCCTGGCAGTTCACAGAGCATCGAGATTGAGTGTTACCTCATGGCAATAAACTGCTAACTTGGGCTAGTCTGCTTTAAGGCTACAAATGATTTTCAGTCTTAGAGACGCAACGGGAAGCTCAGCTGCTGGGCCATGCTTTTGGACTACAGCGCTAGGATGAGACAGTTTGCAGTAACAAGAAGGTTTTAAATCTTTTCACAAAAGTTTATTTGAAGGGGGGAAGTTTACAGAAAAAATGTAAATGAATGTGACTATTCCATGGCTCGTTTGTTCCTTGAAGCTGTTGCAGTGGTTGGAATGTGTTAAAAAGCTGAGGCAAGAGTTCTGAAGGCTCCTCTAAAAAGGCCAATTAGAACTGAAAGGCAAATTACAAACAAATTAGCTTTTTCTTTTAAGTTAACTACAATCAGTCAGTACAGATACAATTTACTAACAGGTTTTAAATATATTTGAGTAGAAGACACATAGAGGAGCACCCCTGTTTTAATTTGAAGTCCCGTTCCCGTCGTGGTGTAGAGGTGATCGTAGCATTACCAAGGACTAGTGACCAGTAATGAATGTGTTGCACTCCAAGATCCCTCCAGGGTTCTGATTCAATCTTTTGAGTTATAGGATCAGGACAAAATGAACTATTTTTCAGGCTTGTAAATATGTGACAAATGACAGTGCAGGAACTATTGATTCCAATCACACTGATACAATGTTTCATAGTCAGGACAGACCCGCTTTACAAATTACTTGCAAGTTGAACAGCAAAGCCATACATAACATGCTTCAAACCGTATCAATCTTCTAGGGTGTTTCTGTCACTAGGTGCCTTCAGATTTGAATAAAGTGCCCAAAATTGAAATGTGTGTTTTAAATATTTCTCTCGATGAAGTCAGTGCAGCAGCGCTTTGACTTGAAGCCAAATCAGGCATTGGGACTTAGAGCCCCAACCCTATGTAAGGGGCCCTGTACAGCAGCAAGCACACGTTGTCATTTTTCTCATGTTGGCAATGTTTAAATAGCCTGTAGATGTGAATAGCGGACTTTTCCCCTTGTAGAAACTGTTACTGCAATTATTGTAGTGCAAGAAACATCTAAAGATGAATCTAGGACACCACAGCTGACTCTGAGAAGCCAGTTAAATTTGGGGGGAATTTCTTTAAAACAGTGGGCATGATTTGAAAATGTTTAATTTTCTGTGTGTTTCTAAAGGTAAGATTTTAATGTGATGTAATCTTAATAAACCATTTCATTATTAATATTTTAGACTGCAGGCTAATAGAAAATTTTTACGCTTTTGGAAAAGGGAGACAGTAATGAACAAAGAAGAAAACATGTTGCATACACATGTTGAACATAGCCTTTTCTTCTGGGAGATGCTCAGAGGAGCCAACTGCACATGGCAAGTTAGTAGTGTCACTTAATATATTAATGAAAACTGCCTAGATGCTATGGTAATGAAGGCAAGATAATAACCTATACAAAATGGAAAAAACATTTCTAGTCCACTGTCTGTTGTATAAAAAAGGGGATTTGGTGGTAGTTATTTGTTACATTTAGGGACCTACAGTACTGATAATGCTTGAAATCTCCCTCTGTTTTATAGCAAAGTCAAATGAAAGCTGAAAATGGAACACTTCTGGCTTTTTTAGTTAGGGATAAAATTACAGGTTTAGAAAAGCTCCTTTGATTAACCTGTAATAAATTGCCTACAATGCTTTTCATTGGGATATGAATAAATAGCTTCACCTGAGAACAGCTCTTGGTCATTAGTACTCATCTGCAAAGTTAGTTGCAGCAGAAAAACAATGAAAAGAAATATCTCTGTTCCTGATGAATTATTATAGTGCACTTTCAGTTACAGAAAGGGATGCAGTAATAATAGCTATGTAACTATTATTTCTGTTTCCTGGCTTGCTACTATTTTCCAGAATTCAGCCCTAGTTCACCGTACTTACCACATACCTAGTCACCTTAAAGGAGCCCTGTGCGATGATTTATTGTATACCTTTTTCCCTGCTGCTTGAAGGAACAAACCATCTGTGTACCATAAAGGTATGATAAAAAGCTTTAGTGCTGTCTGCAAGGCAGATCTAGACAGTTATTACAAAGAGCAGCTCTTGTTTTAGAAGGTACTTCTACCACGTTGAGCTCTGATGGACCAGCTGGGATGTAGTCCCATCCTTTGCTTCATACCCTTTCCCCTCCTTCTTTCTCATCTATTATTATTCTCCATTAAAGTGTGATAAACTAAAAGGCAGGAGAGGTTAGGGAAACAGCAATGCTACAACCAACCTCTCATTAGAAAGTCAAGCTCCTGGCAAGGCTGCGATTAAGTAGGGTTTTGTTTGACCACATACCTATATCAAACCATGTCATTGGCCTAGCCTACTCAAGCCAGGTCAAGTTTAGTGTACTGACCTCACTAAGTGAAATCTTAGTCTGGAAGCTATTTTAACTGCAGCATCCTGCTACATCTAGGCTGTAAGTGCCTAGGGTTTATTTGGCTGTGCAGGCTGCAGTTATAAACCAGTCCAAGTGCAAAGATTTCAGCTTTGCCAAGCTAGGTCAAGCCAGACTTGCCAAGTGAATTTTTCCTCAAGCTGGAATATCTTTTTTTACTGCTTCAGTTGGTTGATCAATGGATCCCATTCAATGATAATATTGACTTAGAAAACTAGCTCAGAATGTCAGATGAAGTTCATACTGCTCTGGTTTATGGAAAGCAATGGTAATCACCAGCACTTTATAGCACAGCAAGGGGACAAAATGAAGAGAGGTTTTACTTAGTCCTTTCCCTATTCTACAGGATGATGCTGTTGCAGTGCATTGTCATGGATTTAGGGAAGCACTTAGCTGCAACTTTTCGCTAGCCTCTGTTACTCCCCGGACTCCTGTGCTTGCTATTCTGTAAGCAGCCAGGCTCGCAATTTCTGACCCAATATTCACAGATAAATCTGTCTGATGTTGTACACAGCAGTTGGTTTTTAATTTGTTGCAATGTGACATTTCATCTTGGCATCTGTACATCGAAAAGGGAGGTTAATTTATGCCTTTTTGTTTCAAACAGCAAATAAGAATAAAGTGGCATGTTGCGAATACTCTTTTCAAGAGACCTACAAGGGTTAGAGCAAACCTCAGGAAAACACAAGCTTAAGTATCACAGGTTCTTATACTTACCTCAGTCAATTCAGATCCAAATTTGGCACTGTTATGGTAATCTTTATTTGATGTTAGCCAGTAAAAAAATGTAAAGGATGAAAATAACTTAGTCTCCGCTCTCCTTTGTGGTCCACAGAAGTTTGACTTTCCTGACTTTCTTTGCCTTTGAATCATAGAATCATAGAATGGTTAGGGTTGGAAGGGACCTTCAAAGGTCATCTAGTCCAACCCCCCTGCAAGAAGCAGGGACATCCCTGACTAGATCAGGTTGCTCAGAGCCTCATCCAGCCTGGCCTTGAACGTTTCCAGGGATGGGGCATCCACCACCTCTCTGGGCAACCTGTTCCGGTGCTCTACAACTCATTGTAAAAAATTTTTTTCTAATATCCAATCTAAATCTACCTCCTTCTAATTTAAACCCATTACCCCTTGTCCTATCACAACAGGCCCTACTGAACAGCCTGTCCCCATCCTTCCTGTAGCCCCTTGAGGTACTGGAAGGCCGCTATCAGGTCTCCCTGGAGCCTCCTCTTCTCCAGGCTGAACAGCCCCAGCTCTCTCAGCCTGAATGATACAGTATACAGGGGAGTACATACTAATGCACAGGTGTAAGAAAACAGAAAATTTCTTCCTACTCCCTACCATCCCCAGCAGTGTTCCTGCTGGCGAAAAAACCAACTGCTGTGGCAGTTCCATAAGCAAAGGGATAGACTTAGTTCCACTTTCCCACACTGCACTGGTCATTTCAGCTGATGCACTGACAGAGTTCACACCATGTATAAACCTGGTGAAAAAATGTTTCCAATATGTCTGCAGGAAATCTGTGGGAAGGCGGAATAGAGCAAGGCTGTGACCCTTAGCTCTTATGTTCTCAGAAATACATACTGACTCCGACTGAGAGCTTTCAGGAAAACCACAGTTAAACCTTTTTTTCTACTTACAGCCTACAGAGTGAGTACGAGCTGTTTGCTGTGTACTCAGGTTGGAAATGTTGGTATCAAAAGGCACTGGAGGTTGCATGGGTAAACTTAGAATTCCTCATTGGATAAGGAATTTCTTAATCTGGCACCCAGTGTGTAATATTCAGTTCCTGAGAACTGAATTCCTAATGAATATAAGCTTAAAGCTTACTTAATAATTTGAGCTATTACTCTTAGAATCGCAGAATGGTTGAAGATGGACCTCTAGAGGTCATCTGGTCCAACCCCCTGTTCAAGCAGGGCCACCTACAGCCAGTTGCCCAGGGCAATGTCCAGATGGCTTTTGAATATCTCCAAGAATGGAGACT
>WHYT01014908.1:242703-254151 GCA_009806455.1 Tetrax tetrax | reverse complement strand
CCGACTGAGAGCTTTCAGGAAAACCACAGTTAAACCTTTTTTTCTACTTACAGCCTACAGAGTGAGTACGAGCTGTTTGCTGTGTACTCAGGTTGGAAATGTTGGTATCAAAAGGCACTGGAGGTTACATGGGTAAACTTAGAATTCCTCATTGGATAAGGAATTTCTTAATCTGGCACCCAGTGTGTAATATTCAGTTCCTGAGAACTGAATTCCTAATGAATATAAGCTTAAAGCTTACTTAATAATTTGAGCTATTACTCTTAGAATCACAGAATGGTTGAAGATGGACCTCTAGAGGTCATCTGGTCCAACCCCCTGTTCAAGCAGGGCCACCTACAGCCAGTTGCCCAGGGCAATGTCCAGATGGCTTTTGAATATCTCCAAGAATGGAGACTCCATAAACTCCCTGGACAATCTGTGCCAGTGCTTGGTCACCCTCACAGTAAAAAAGTGTCTCCTGATGTTCAGACAGAACCTCCCGTGTATCAGTTTGTACCCATTGCCTCTGACCTGTCACTGGGCCTGCCTCACTCATATTTGCACCTTCCCTTCAGGGATTAGAGCATCTCCTATGAGGAAAGGCTAACTCAAATATGTCCATGCCTCTCCAGAGTGTTATCTTGTCAATTCCTGGACCCTTGGCCATGATCTGTACCTGTACAGCAGGTTTAAGCTTCCGGCCTGGCACATCCTTTCCTTGTAGCGACCCGTAAAATTGCAAAGAAGCTGGTACATGTGTCTCCTATAACACTGAGTTCCCAGCTGTTGTGCTATGTGGTATGCACTCAGCCACTTACTTGCTACACTTAAGCATGAAATAAGAAAGTTTACTCAATTAATTTACCTTTAAACTCATGGCATTAAAAAGACAATCCAACTTATTCTGTCTTTTAAAATGCAAGATTACAGCCTGGATGCAGCAACATTAGTGAAGTGAACACGAGTGGTTCACAGCAGTGGCACCCAGAGTCCCACTGCTTCTTGAGCCCATGCTGCTGGCGAGAAGGGATTAGGTCCTGGCAGGGTTTTTTCACAGCCCTAGGAAGAATGTCTTCTGCCTCTGAGCTGGCACAGAGGGTGATACAATTGCAAGGCTGCTCCATCTGCATGCCGACCACAGGAGCAGCAGATGGCTGGCTGCTGTTATTAAACTGTGCATCTTTCCCTGAAGAATTAAGGTTGTCCAAGTGTAATAACCTTTCCTTTTTATCTCAGGATTGTTCTCAAAAAAACAGCTAAAAGGGGGAAACTGCTGATAAAACATTATCCCTTCATCTTGGCTACTGTATTTAGATCTTCCGTAAATTTTGTATGACATAGCCAAATAGAAGTTTAGATATTTACTTGACACCAAATTTGGGGGAAAAGTAAGGAAGAAAATCTGTTCCGTTTAAATGGAGATCAGGTGAATTGCATGAATAAACCTCTTGTGTGTAGCCTTTCTGCAATTATTAAGGAAGAAGGGAACATGTATTACTTAATATCACTTTGGTGCTGCCAGGATTTTATAACATCACTGAATGATCCTCCCATAACCTCTGGCTACTTAGCATTTTTCCCACTCAGAGAGAACGTTCTTTATTATCCATGAAAACATAAAAAATTATTTCATTTAAAATTAGATACGAACATCCTCAGGTGTCTGCTATATTTCATTAATACTGAGTAATGTCACCCTTCTAACTGATTAAATGCATCTCTAATAGAGCAATATTTTTGAAAGATATAATAAAGTGGCCTTTGGAGTGTCCAGTACTTGTAAATTCATCAGATGTTATTTTAATTTTAATGGCACAAAGTCCAGATATACTCTATTGCTCATTCACTCAAGACTTTTCTACTGAGAGAAAAATAATGTAGCATAACTCATATTCTCAAAATTCAAATCTGTTTTTCAATTTAGCCTTTCCAGAATCTTGTAATATGTGTAAATATTGCTATTTTATTCAGTGCTTAAGGCAAGCTTGAGTGCATGATTTTGCACAGATAGGTAATGTACCATTACTAATAGCCTACTTTTTAAACCATATCAGGCAACTTCTCCCAGCGTGAAACAAATTAACTATTGCAGATCTAATCCAGAAATCATTGATAGATCATAGTCAGGTCTTCAGGGTTAGCTTGAATCATAGTGCTAGGGGTAAAAGGTCAGAACTTCAAATACTTCCCAATTCATTATTTCCTTTCTTAATAACATTCACTTAGTTACAGCTGTTACTACTTCCAGGCCCAAATGTGTAGCCTTATTTGATAAAGATAAGATTTCATTCAGGAAAACCTATGTGCATCTTCTCCTTAACTTTGTAGCTGAAGCACCCTGTGATCAAACCAATAGCCAGGTCACTTGTGTGCGCGGTGTGTACCCAGCCATCCAGTGCACCATGGCAATACATTAAACCCTGAGTAGGGCAGGGAGAGTAGGAAAAAATTCCCTTTGCCCTTTAGTGATGAATTATTTTAAATCTAATGTAGTAAAATTAGCTGAAAATTGAAGGACTTGAGATGGATCCTTGACTGACGTGAATTTTCTCATCCTACTCATGGGGACATCCTATTCCTGTGGAAAGACAAGTTAATGGATTGCAGGCTGTGTTGATACACAAGCCCTTGTAGAGGTCTGCTGTTTAAAGGCATGTCCAGAAGTAGACAGGACATTAGCAGTGTCCAGTGATCCCTTCCTAGCAGAAAGGGTCCCTAAGGGGCCCATCTAGTTGGCATATATTAGAGCAATTCTCATGTTTTGTGAGGTTGCGGAGCCCAGCCTGCTACTGAGCTGGCTGGGATGGCCTAGCTTGCTCTGCAGACAAGCGAAGTCTTAAAGGGCTGCTTTTTTTAACACCTTGTCCTGGAGTATAGACCTTGCATGTGGCCTCTTACCTTGGAGAAACTTGCACAGTTGGTCAGAAGCGATATGTTGGAACGCTTTTATGATGGAGGTGAGTGGCATTTGTAGGGTATTTTCCCAAGAGAATGTAATGCTAACAGTTGCCTTCAGGAAGCAAGCTTGGTTTTGGAACTAGTAGTCTCTTAAAGTAGTATTTTGTCATTTGCCTGTGTCAATGTTTTCAGAACCTTAATTTAATCAATAGTTTACAAATGGCTGGAATTAAATGTCAAGTGAAATTTCAAAATCTGAGTAAATGCATTAACTTTAAACAGAAGCTCTCCTTTCTTATTTCAGGTAAGCAATTAGTGTTTGGCCTTCTCTAATTTTGTTTTTCTTTAAGTGTGTGTATTTCCCCCTAAAATGTCTTGTTCCTCTTCAGACTGATAGGAAATATATAATGTTTTGGAAAAAAAAGAAAGCCATGGGATTTTGGTGAAGTTTTATTTCATTTTGCTCATTTCTTTCTCAATCCACCAGTCCCTAAGATAGTAAACCACTTGCCTGTGGAGCTGTGCACTCCGAGTGCAAGGGCTATTGCTTCTCCCTTGTGAAACTTTAAGGGTTAGCTCTACTTAGGTAACAGGTGAAACCACACCTGCGTCCTGGCTGCAGCTTCCTGGAAATTCATTAGATGACAACAAAACATTGTGTTCTCCAGAGATAACACTTTATTTACTTTCCCCAAACGGGCTGCTAGAGTTGGGGCTGTTCAGCTCGGAGAAGAGAAGGCTCCATGGAGACCTTATAGCAGCCTTCCAGTACCTAAAGGGGGCCTACAGGAAAGATGGGGAGAAAATTTTTAGCAAGGCCTGTTGCAATAGGACAAGGGGTCATGATTTTGAAATAGAGGGAGGTAGATTCAGACTGGATATAAGGAGTTTGTTTTTGTTTGTTTGTTTTTACAATAAGAGTGGTGAAGTTGCCAACTATAACAGGTTATGCAGAGAGGTGGTGGATGCCCCATCGCTGGAAACATTCCAGGCCAGGTTGGACAGGGCGCTGAGCAACCTGATCTGGTTGGAGATGTCCCTGCTCCTTGCAGGGGGGTTGGACTGGATGGTCTTTAAAGGTCCCTTCCAACCCAAACTGTTCTACAATTCTGACTTGTAACTGTCACTGTCTCACTGCTGCCATAACATAATTTGTCTACTAAACAAATATTGTTTGCTGTTAAAGTCTTGGCCACCTCTTGCTGTTTCTATTTAAAGTCCAGATGCGTCTTTAGTCCGTAAGAACTGTGTTAGTAATCAGTTTAATGAGCTCTATGTATTCCTACTCCTTCTTCAGCAGACTGAAAGAATGAAATACGTACCCACATAGAAAAAGAACTACTAGCACACATTGCAAGTGAATTTTTGGAGACATACATTTTTTTTCTCTCTGCTGAAGACTTTGTTCACTGAATGTTTTTGTCAATACTTTTATGTGATCAACTGAATGGATAATTTTGTGTCTGCTTCTATGTCTGAATTTGTTTTGCCTAGCATGGCACCCAGAATATTGTTCTTTTACAGTTCAACACTAATTTCAAGGAGTAGGTAACATTGTTTTCTTGTCACAGTGCTATACTTGCATTGTTTTTCCTCTTGTTTAGTACATTGACTCTAGAGACACAGTGAATTAAATTTGCTTTTAGCTTTTCTAAGAAACATATGAAGTGCCATTGGTCAGTGGTAGTAGTAGATATGTTCACAGCTTCATAACTAAAAGTTGCGTAATTTGAAAAAGAACAAAGCTATTGAAACATATGGTAGGTCATTCTGATTGACCTTACAAGCATCTGAAGTGATTTCAGGACCGACTTAATCGATAAATACTGTTTCTCCCTAGAATAAGTTCATTTCTGTCATTGTCAGGAGGTAATCTGTGCATCTGAATTCTTATCAGTGCTTCCAGGTTTAAAATTTTGGATGCACATTGTGATCTCATGCTGAAACTTGGGATGTGACATTGCATTGCATGCAACCAGAGCTGAGGTCAATAGACAAACAGAGCAAAGCTCACATGCACATGATCAGTGTAAGTTGAATGACCAACATGCTTCACTTATGTATAAACTATTCACGCTTTCTCTAGGAGAAAAATATTAATCAGAGTACTAAAATGAATGTTAATTTAAGTAAAGCCAAAATATTCAAGATTAATAACCAATGAATGTTATAGGATCTCTCTTCACTTCCGATCTCTCCAGTATGCAGTATTCTGTTTCATTATACTTCAGAGGGAGAATCAGATAGAACCATACTAGGAATCAAGTCCTATTTGAGTAAAGTAGAAATTATGAAATGAAACAATTAAATTATTTAAAATAGAGGTTAAACAAATCCATAGGTTGTAACTGGTGTCACCACAAATCCTGCTTCTGCAGAACAGCTCACGGTCTGAGATACTGAGGAAGTAAGATCTGGTTTGAAAAGTTAAAACTTGAAAACATATTAGTGGAGAAGGTAAAGCTACACAATATTTCCATAAATTCTGATTTGTCTGTAAATTCACACTAGTGTAAAGACTTTAAAGGAGTCTTTCTATTCATTCATTTATAATGGGATTATTCTAGTGTACACTATAGAAGAGATTTTCCATGCATCAGCTGCTATTGTATGACCATACATAATTGGGTCTAAGTGCTTACATCAACTGCCTATTATGTGAAATTAATTTTTGGAACATATGCTGTTGTATTTATACCATTGTTGTTTCATGCTAGATTAATTCTTCAAGGGTTATAATCACATGACACTTATCATTTTAATTATGCCTCTTTAGTTGCAACATATGACAGCTTTTGACTTCTCACCCTCTCCTTCTGCATGTGTGACAGATAAAATTATTAATAAATGCCTGTTTATTATGTAGTTATGCTGTACATGTCCACAGGGTGTAGGCTGGCCTCATGTATTTTACCCAGAGTACAGTGTCAGCAGAGCCTTTGTGGTTTGCTAATGAGCTAAATCCCACTAACACCACACACAGTCTAAACTGCCAAAAGCCCTTTACACATTCAAACACATAAAAAGACTCAGCTGGGTCCTTTGTATAAAAGATTAACTCTTTATTCCAATTAAAGATGAGCTGGCCTGGCTTGGTCCAAGCAATTAAGAACTGGAAGTAATGAACAGAATTACGGGCAAGGTGGTTTCATAGCAACATTCAACCTTGTGATAGTAAACAGGTATTTTTGCATGTTTTAAACCTGAGAGGGGAAAAAAGTTAGGTTCCTGAGAACCCTTTTCCTCATGCTGGTCTCTGAGTCTCTTTTCTAGCAAGAAACTAGTTTTGGCTATAAGAAGTTAGGAAGGGAAATGTTCTGCAGTAACTTAGTGTACTTAAACCCTGATATTTTCTGCACCATTACTTCCTGGTGAGGTCTGAGTTGCACATTACTTGATTTTACATCTTCCATTAAGGGAAACCTTTAGTAATTTTGGCTTTAACTAAAATGTTTAAAACTGGCTTCAGAGCCTGCTGGCCAAGTTTTCTTGTGTTATTTTTCCTTTTTCCTTAATCTTCTTTCACTCTGAAACATCTGAATCTAGCTAAGTATGTATTTTGTTAAGCTGCTGTCTTGGTTAAAACTGACTGGCTGAGTTGTGGTGAAGGGCAGCTGCCTATGCCGTGGAAACGAGGACCATTCACGCGGTGCTGCTCAGTATGTGAAGAAACCCAAGTGCCTTTTGCAGTCTTTTTCAGCAATAGTAATATTGGAGTGGCTGATGATAACAGACAATACCTTTCCAGGCAGAAGTACAAATTGTGTGTTTTCAAGTGCAGGTAAATAAGTGATATTGCTTTCAAACAGTCTGTCTTATTCTGTGCCCAGTGCCCCAGGACTCTCTTAACTCTTGTGCCTAAACTTCATAGCAGGCAACAGGTAGTTGTATGCCATGGATTCCAGGTAGAAATTTATAGTCTAAACTAAACACATTTTTCTGATCTATTTAGACAGACCTGACTTGTGTAGGTGGAAGGATGCCCTGGCCCTGATTGCTCTCAGCTCATCAGGTCCATCAGTCCTGAGTGTCTGCCTGCCTTCCAGCTCAGCACCCTGTGGCTCCTGCGTGGGGTGGCATGCTGGCTTTCCCATTCCCTTATGGCCTGAACAGCTTGTTCAGGTTTTAACAGCTGGCATAAAGTAGGAAAACCTTACTTTTTTTTTTCTGTTTTTAAATAAGCAAGTATGAACAAACAGAAGAAACTTTTAAAAGCTTCTTGTGCAAGATACTGTTTCCTCTTACAGCAACTTTTTAATCATTTGTGTGTCATATATGTGTATTAATACAGTTCTTGACACAAACTGAAAAAAAAAAATATTATCATGTGCATTGCATACTCTTTTAAAAAGCATTAAAAATATTAACAAAGTTTTATACCATAATATGTGATTTGGCAACCTTAGGAAAAAAGGTACTTTGTGAATTAAGCACTACTTCCAGTGAGACATTTGTTATCTCAAAAGATACAGCAAGGTTCATTTGTTCTTTCTCAAAATCTAAAATTACTGCTGTTCCAGTTAAATTTGACTTAGTAGGATAAATGAAAGAAAAACTTGTCCTAGCCTGATGCCATTTCAATGAATGGAGTTACCCGATCTGAGGGAAAGCAGAAATTCATATGTCCTGCTAGTATTTGAAACAGATTCTAGTATTTTCCTTAAATGTAGCAATAGAGGCAGAAAAATCTCCAGTCTGAGCCAGGTCTGTAAAGTTATTTCAATGCCAGGAATGCTGATGAGATGACAACAGATTTTTTAAAACTCTGTCACTAGAATTAGATGTCTAGACTCTTTTAAAAATCCCACTGGGCACAATCTACTGTGTTAAATGTTCTGAATACCTTTTAAAAAATCTGGCCTTCTGTAGGTTACAATCAGCGGAAAATTCCTGGGAAATCTAAGAAATAATACTTTCAACATAAATCTCCATTAACTTTTAATGAGACTAAGGTTTTTTGAAACTATTTTTTGTAGCATTAGTAAGTTGTTGTAACGCTTGTTTTATTTTATAATCACATAATCCAGTAGATCTCATTGTCACTTTGAAGGGTGGCACAGAATAACCACCCCAATGCATCAGTTAATGCATGTCACTGGCACTGGGGGGAGGGCTGGTTTTCTTGTTCTTGCTCTGCTTTTTTTACGTGTTCTGTTTTTTCACCTCCATAACCTTGTCTGATGGGCATCCCTCACATTTACAATGCTTGATGTGCTTCCTGACATCTGTTCAATTTGATTTTCTATAATTTCCATTGATGCCCCTGTTTTCCTGCCATTAAACTAGTATATTGCCCAGCTGTATTCTAGGTCAAGAATGGGCAATCTTTTAAATCTAGTATAAGGTGAAATATGACTGTGGAATGAGAAGGGGAGGAGGGGAAAGACAGGGATTATAAAACTGACTGAAGGGCTCTCTGTCCTGGAAAGGGAAGGTGTGTGTTTTATCTGGGAGAGTGGAAGAGAGTGAAGGTGCATGTATATTTAAGTAAGGAAAGAGTATAATATATTTGCCGACACTGGAAGGCTGAGCATCACCAGCAGCTGAAATTCTGTGTCTGTAGTTGAGATGAATACAAGCAGACAATATCAGCCTTTCTACCTCGCAGGGACTAGCCATTGACCTTAACCCTGAAGGAGAGGAGCACTCTCACTAGGGGAATTGCATGCTTACTCAGCCCTAAGCCACATCTGAGCTGAAGCTGCCAATTTTGCCAAATTGTGTGATGCTTTTGAAATGTGGACTATTGTCCACCAGGGACCTAGCTGAAATGACCGAATTCATTTCACTTAGGTTTTCAATGGCAATAACATTATTTAAAAAAAATACCAACTATAAAACATTTATCATTTTGATTTTATTCATCTTTGTCATTTACTTATGTTTCATGGTAGTTTGTAACAGGCAGTGAAGTTAATGTCCCATTATTTCAAACCCCTAAGGTTAGATTTTCAGACTTAAATTGAATTTAAAAACCACATGTATAGTTAATTCATACATTAACAAAATTTCTATCAATCAGAAGAGCCTTGAGCTCTTGCAGATTTTTTCATGTTTTACTGAAATCATTAATAGCTGAAAAAGAGCCTAGAGATACTGAGATACATACTCTGAAATGCCTCCGAGCAATAGAGACATAAATGCTTCCTTAGGTGAATCTTTAGCATTCCTCTGCTGTACAGAATAGCAAAGACAAACTTAAGAGCTTATGTCCCTGTAGGTCATTGGTGCCAGTACTGTCAGAGCATCATCTGACAGTGTTGCTAGCAAGTGTAGTAACACTTACAGCATTCTGTTATTGTGTTGGTGGCGTGATTGGTTTTGGTGGGTTTTTTTTTTTTTGGTTGGTTGGTTTTTTAAGTAAGCCACGGAGCTTTTAACTGAACACTAAATCAACTGGTAAATTTTAAGAGTTGCTTTGTCAGGAACTTGCTGAGGGTGCCCTCTATCCCACTGGCTATGTTGCCAACAAAGATGTTAAACAGGGCCAGTCCCAATACCAGCCCCTGAGGAATGCCGCTTGTCACTGGTCTCCACTTGGACATCAAGCCGTTGACCGCAATTCTGAGTGCGGCCATCCAGCCAATGCCTTATCCACCAAGTGGTCCATCCATCAAATCTATGTCTCTGTTGTTTAGAGGCAACAATGTCATGTGGGACAGTGTCAAATGATTTGCACAAGCCCAGATAGATTACATCAGTTGCTCTTCCCTTGTCCATGAATGCCATCATAGAAGGCCACCAAATTAGTCAGGCATGATTTGCCCTTAGTGAAGCCATGTTGGCTTTCACCAATCACCTGCCTTATTTTCCATGTGCCTTAGCATAGTTTCCAGGAGGATCTGCTTCATGATCTCGCCAGGCACAGAAGCAAGACTGACCAGCTTGCAGTTCGCCAGGTCCTCCTTATTTCTCTTTCCTTAAATGGGGGTTATGTTTCCCCTTTTCCAGTCAATGGGAACCTCACTAGACTGCCACAACTTATCAAATATGATCAAATAGATAATAGCTTAGCAATTTCATCTGCCAGTTCTCTCAGGACCTGTGGTTGCTTCTTATCAGGTCCCATGGACTTATGCACCTTCAGGTTCCTTAGATAGTCTCAAACTTCTCAAATCCCAAACAGTGGGTAGAGTGCGCCCTCACCAACTTTGCCAACGACACCAAGCTGTGTGGTGAAGTTGACACACTGGACAGAAGAGATGCCATCCAGAGAGACCCTGACAGACTGGAGAGGTGGGCCCATGCAAACCTCATGAAGTTCAACCAGGCCAAGTGCAAGGTCATGCACGTGGGTCAGGGAAATCCCAGGCACAAATAAAGGATGAGCAGAGAATGGATTGACAGCAGCCCTGAGAAGGACTTGAGGGTGTTTGTTGATGAGAAGCTCAACATGAGCTGACAATGTGTGCTTGCAGCCCAGAAAGCCAACTGCATCTGGGGCTGCATCAGAAGAAGCATGGCCAGCAGGTTGAGGGAGGTGATTCTTCTCAATCTTCCTCTACAGTGGGTGGTTCCTCATTCTCCCAGTCCTTGCCTTTGCCTTCTGTGATTTGAGTGGTGTAGCGAGAGCCCTTGCTGGTGAAGACCAAGGCAAAAAAGTCAGAGTACCTCAGCCTCCTCCATGTCCCAGATAACTAGATCTCCTGTTTCCTTCTGGAGAGGGTCCACAGTTTCCCTAGTCTTCCTTTTATCCCCTATCTACCTATAGAAGCTTTTCTTGCAGCCCTTGGAGTCCCTGGACAGATACAATTCTACCAGGGCTTTGGCTTTCCTAATCTGATCCTTGACTGCTTGGACAATTTATCTGTAGTCCTCCCAGGCTGCCTGTCCTTGCTTCCACCGTCTGCAGGCTTCCTTTTTGTGTCTGAGTTTGCCCAGGAGTTCCTTGTTCATCCATGCAGGCCTCCTGATGTTTTTGACTGACTTCCTCTTTGTTGGGATGCATTGCTCCTAAGTTTGGACAAGGTGCTCCTTGATGATTAACCAGCTTTCTTGGGACTGTCTTCTCCCACGGGCTTTATCCCATGGTACTCTACCAAGCAGATCCCTGAAGAGGCTGAAGTTTGCTCTGCTGAAGGTAATGATCTTGCTGTGCATCCTCCTTGCTACCCTAAGGATCTTGAACTCCACCATTTCATGGTCACTGAAGTCAAGGCTGCCCTTGAGCTCCACATTCCCCACCAGCCCTTCCTCATTGATGAGAACAAGGTCCAGCATATCACCTTTCCTCACTGATTCCTTGTTGGTCGAGAGCTTGTAGCACAAAACTAACTTTTGGCAGAGCTGAGGATAAACAGATGTAGAGGCAGCCAGCCCAAACATGTTTCTTTTGCACAATAATGGAATATGGCAACTACCCTGAAATAACCAAGGGACTGGAGATGATCTATCTATGGTTTAAACAAAAAAACAAACAAACAAACCAAAACAAACAAAAAAAAACCCTACAAAATATTGGTCGTCTCCCCAAAACTTCCTTATGCTTTTCCCTTCCCCCCTTCCCGCAAAAGGCCACACTGCTCTCATACTCTTTTTTTTTTTTTTTTTTTTTTTTTTTTTTTTTTT
>WHYT01014908.1:99771-200036 GCA_009806455.1 Tetrax tetrax | reverse complement strand
TTTTTTTTTTTTTTTTTTTTTTTTTTTTTTTTTTTTTTTTTTTTTTTTTTTTTTTTTTTTTTTTTTTTTTACATCTCAGTGTTTTTGAATAGTGTTAATTGCTCCATCCTTTCTGATGTTGTCTCAGTGGCCTAAGCAGCTGCTCATGTCACCAGCGGTGAACAAGCTGATGCGTACATACATGCAAGATACACAGTTTAAGGGCAGGACCTCATGTTTGCTTTAATGATTTTTTTATGTTTAATGTGTTTTATATACCACAAATGACTTTGGTCTACCTAGAAAATAAAAGGTGTGGGGCCACAAATCCAGAAGTACAAAAGGCAATGGGGTATTGCTCCTAGCAGTGTGGTTGTGTGGGAGAACCTAGGAAGCAACCATCCTAGGCTTTCTGGAAATTTCTTGGGGTGAAGATTCCATGAACTGCATCTATGCAAAAAGCCTAGTTGCTAAATCTGGAATGTTATACTTCAATCTTGTCATCTGTGATTGTTGAAACAAAGCAAGCTCAGCATGGTACCTAACAAGCATGACCTCTCTAAGCTTTTCTGAATCGCTGAGTGAGAAAATCATCAAGATTTCAAAGCCCTTCAGAACATGTCTTGGAAATAGTTAAAAAATGCCCGACTGTTCTGCACGAATCCAAGGATTAAAAACTTGAGTGTGCACATGGGAGATTTCCTGGGAAAACAAATTGTGTACACCTGACCAGCTCTGTTCACAAACACAGTGAGCTGAAAGCAGCCTTTGAAATTCACTGGAAAACAGGCTTTTGACTGTCTGTGCATCATAACTTATTATAACATAACGCTGATTTATTGTAGATAATATTTACTAATTGCCTTTATTTCAAAGCCAGGAACAATCTGCATAGAAGTTAACAGAAGTGCTTCAGTCACAGTGAAATTTCTTCAATGGAGAAAGTATTTATTTTCGGTCTTCAGCGTTAGCCTATTAATCTCATTCTTTGATCTTCAGTCTTTTAAAATTCCTTTTAGAAACCTGTCAGCATTACATTAATGTCACATTGGAACACTCTGATTATTGCAATTAAAATGCAAAGGAGTTGTAATTATTATCTAATTATTTTCAAGTGTCATCATAGCCATTTTGAAATACTACTAGGGAGAAAGATGAATAATTTTCTTCACTTTCACAAACAGAAACACAAAGAGGGAGGAAAACATTAGGGCTTAAAGGAAACTCTCAAGCAAGAACCCTCACATTTTTGCAGTTACCAGTTCAGTATGACACAGCTATTCAGAAGAGATAATTTAGGTAGTTATTTAATTCTTGCAAAAGTGGCTAAATTATTTTGCTCTGTTTAACAGTATCCCTGGTTATATTAGTAGTTAAAAAAGAAAAAAAAACAAACAAAAAAACCAATTCCCATAACTGAAAAGTACAAGATGTGATACCTGCGTGAAACATGAGTGTTCTGAGAGACGGTCAAGAGGAAGTACAAGTTCATCAGGTGCTTGTGAAGTGAGCTGTGCAGCAGGGACAGCCCGTGCGGATCTGCCTTTCCCTCCCCAGTCACTGCACAGGTTCCCTGCCCCGGCGTTGCGCTGGCAGGTGTGCTCGGCCCTTCCGAAAGTCGCGTTCCGTGGGCGCCTGTTTCCTGCTGCATTTGGAGGAGGGAAGGGGTCAGGGCAGACTCTTGGCCATTTGTCTTCCTTCCCAAGTGCTGCACTCTTTGTAAATGAAAGAGAGCGATCAATAGGGCAATAAGAAAGGAGGACAAGTAGTCTGCTGCTTCACACTGCATGGGAAGGTCGTCTTCTTCCAGAGGCCTCACAATTTGCTGGATTATGCTGACATGCCAGTCATAGATCAGGGAAATGAGATGGACAGATCTTTCCTTAGGAGTGTGTGTGAGAGCCTTAGAATACATAAAGGCGCTTTGTTGCTTCACAGTGTCTTCTATCATTCCATCACAGTGCATTACACAAAGGTGGAAGGGAGGTGATGGTTTCATTGCTGTTTTGGTCGAACATTATCTCTGCGTACAGTGAGGGACCTGCTTAGCGAGTGCTGCTTAGCCCAAATCCACAGTGAGAAACGTCTGTCTTCTGTTGAGGCCAGACACAGGCCTTAATTTCAGTAGTTCTCTATACGTGCTCCCAATTACTGGATGTGTTGGCAACATCTGGTATTTTGTTTATGCCATGGAAGACAAAAAATCCAAGGCTGTGACAGACTGCGTGGACTTCGTCTGTACTTGGAGCTGATTTGATGTGTGTGAACCAAGACTGGTAAAGCATACAGCCACATAGCGGTATTTGCAGTTTTTAAGGATCACGTTTCTGTACACCTTTCTCTTTACTTTCTTTGTACCAACCTTCCTCAATGCTTTGAAGATAGTTTTACAAGTGTTTGAAGGCAAAAAATCCTGAATAATTAACTTTAGAAGGTTTAAGTGTGAGCTGAGAGCCTTTCTGTGCCTCACAACACTGCAATTTGGAACTTTAATGTCTTATGATCTACCAGGACTAGAATAAAAACTCTTACATCTGGTGAAGCCTATACTGAAAAATTAGGGGGCTGGATTTGTAGCTCTTCCTCATTTATGTAAAGTACTTATTTCTAAAGTACTTATTTCTTTATATCAAGTATTCTGAGATATCGGACTTGTCAGTTCTCTAAGAGTGCCCCGAACCTCAGACTAACACATTTTGGGGGCAAATTCCTCATTTGTAGGAAGGAAGAAAACATTTTTTTTTTATTATTTTTTTTTTTTTTTTAGCAGGTTATTATCTGAAAAAAAAATGATGGTTGTCTGAAAGCAGCTGATAGGTTTGGAAGGTTGGAGGTAGTCCTGGCAAAGATGGATTAGTGGGCAGAGTGCAGGTGAGGCGGTCAGAGGTGCTGGAGAAATGCCATTTATCACTTGGTTTCGGAGTTTAGTACATGTGTGTCACTGCTGCATGTATGGTGTGTGTAATTCTTTTATATGAGGGATAATACTGGTTTTAGCCTTGCTGTAACGGGGAGTGGTGTCTTTACTAGCAAGATGATATGAATTAGCAGAGGAATTGTAATAATGTTAACTAGAAAAACTTTCTGGAGACGGTTTGACCAAACAGATCATTATGCTTTGTTCAAAATGTGTGCCTTCTATTTGCCATCTTGTGTATTTGCAAAGCAGAATCTTTATACTGAGATTTGGGGTTTATTCTGGGTTTGGGTTATATATTCCAGGCAACTTCAGTTACTTCACTAGCCACACTTTCAATTGACTCCTTGCTTGCTTCCCTGTTCTAGTGCCCTGCAAATATGTGTTACTCTATTTAGCTACTACATTAGCCAGATTCACTTTGGAATATCCTGTCTTCTAGAAACTTCAAGTTTTTTTACTAGCTTATGTTGAGTAGTACTTTCTCTCTCTGTAAGAACTATAGTTTTAAATTTAGATGCCGGTAGTGAAACTATTAGCCACTGTAACAAAGAGTAGCAGAGTCTAGCCCATTGGATTTACTACAAATAAGGATTCCACCCCCCCACACCCCCCCATTAGTTCAATTGATACATTCACAGCTGAGATACCTGTTGGGTATCACGGAAGATGCTAAGAATATCAGATGATCTTTTTGCTCTTATAAAATAATAGTAGCTGTTGATACATCTTCTGCAAGGCTGGCTGTACTGTTTCTTTGTAGTTTTCTGTAGTAAGTGGTCTGCTTTTATAATTGTGGAAAAAATAGTAGATGACTGGCATCAGAAGAAATCTTCATAGTAAGGGCAAAAGTTATCAGAGAGGCAGTGCTAATGAGAGCACATCTGCTTTTCAAAAGCATCAATAACTTATTTAAAACACTAAAATGTTCATTCTTCCCTATAGCAAAACAGCACAGTGTTTTGTTGCATTTCTCTACTAGTACAGTTTCAATGACATTTGCATTTGTTCTCTGGTGGAACTTGGTATCTAATGTAGTTTGTGGACACTTTACATTTATACAATACTGCAGGCAATAACATGTTTGGAAAGAAAAAGCATGTATTTTGGATATAATTGTGTATGAAGTATAGTTTATTTTATTTTTTTCTAACCGAATTTCTTACCTTATATAACATATAGGTTAGTTTTATTTTTCAGACAGATTGCCCACTTTTCAACCTGCTAGAAGTCACCTTGTTGAATCTCACAGGTTTTTTCATGTAGCTCTTCAGGTGAAGCCTGTAGTCAGACACCTGTCACTCATCCCCAGAAAGGCTTTTTAAGCAGCATTTGACAGCAGCCATGTCATCGCAGGATATGCTCTACTGGGTATATCTTTACCTCTCACTACACTATGCTTTGTAGGGGGCAAATGTGTAGGTAGTGGAGGGCATGAATTGCAACTTTGTGAGGGAATTAATACAGGTGATCCATTATCCCAACGGATCACACATTTGAACAATCTATTACACATTATGAACAGTCTAATAGAAACCACAGCAAAGTCTAGGAAATTAATTTTTAGGGGAAAAAAAAAAAAGCTATCCGAACATGTGTCTTCAACAGGATCTATCATCTGAGACAAGACAATCCAAGCGTAATACACACTTCAGTTCTCAAGTGTAAATCGGAAGCAGCTCTATTCTACTTTGTTATTTAAACCAGCACGAGCAGGGGAAGACTCTTCTTCTGACTCGTCTGGTAACAGTGTAAATAGGTCCTGACACTGAAGTACCGGGAGGCAAATGTGATCACTGCTCCAATTACATTTTGCTCAGACATGGTCCATGCCTGCCTCTGCCAAGCAAGATAACTTTTCAATTACTGTATTCCTCATCCTTTAGTGAAGCTCTTCTTTTCCTGAGAAACTTGACCACGAGTTCAGTCTTGACCACCAGTGAAAAACTGAATTGACTCACCATAGTCAGGCTTGACTATAGAATCTTTTTGCAGATGAAGATGTCAAAAGGCAATCTGTAGTGAGAATGACAGTGTGATTAACCAGAATGAGGCCTAAGTCAGAAGTAGCATGGACCACTGGGAAATTAAGGCACCAATTTTCACCGTCAAGATTGGCTGTGATAGGGCAGTATATCCTAGCAACAGCAGAAACCTTAACCTCCCCATCACAGCAAAAACTAATTTTGTTGTGTTATCTGTTCCAATATCTTTTAATCAAAAATGTCTTTAAACAGAAAGTAAATACTCACATGTCACTCTTCCTGGAACTGCTTTCTTCTCTAATTGGGAAATCCCTAATTCAGTGAGTTAAAGGTTACAGAAGCATTAACACAAACTTAATTTACCTTACCTTCTTAAAAAGCAGAATGTCTCTTCGCAGCTGCAACAGGTTTTCAGTGTTAATGGATAACGAAAAGTTTTAATGGATAACATGGCTTTAATCATGCTTAGGATAAAATCTGTATCTCAAAATCCATGTTATAAAAATGCACGTTATAGGTTGGACCCATCATGCAAACGCTATTATTATTCTCCAGTAATTTTTCTAAACTTTCATAAGAAAAAAACTGTAAGATAAAACTGTAGAATTAAACACTGTTTCTTTATGAAGGGCATATACTTCACATATGGTGGGGGAGTATAGCTTGAAAACAGTTTTATTTAAAGGATAATGTAGTTGTCTTCAAAGAACATGTTAGTTTGTTTTTTTACTTAGTAAAGGATTACTTTGCATATTTAAAGAAAAAAAGTACTGTCGTGGTCTCAGTTATAGAGCTTGCTGTGTTAGCTTTGAGTGACACTGGTAACTCTTTGGGCAGGGCTTAAATCATCTTGAGTGGACCTCCATAATCCTAAGCCTGAGTGGTCATAGATTTTCTTCAGTTATATTTATGCACAATATCTCTTTTTTCACACTTCATTTTTCTGACGTGTGTATGTGTACACATATATAAAGGAATATATATGTGCGTGTGCGTATTTGTGCATATTTCTGTGAGTGTAACCTGTAAGAGTGGACTCCTCTTCCATGTCCTGCTGATTCCAGAGTTGGTCTACAACAAGAGTGCGTGACGCCAGGACTGGAGCCACAGTTCTGAAACTCATTTGATTCCCTTTGGGGAAGTTCCATATCACAATTTGAAAAGTGGGAAAACTGCCAGGTAGAGGGAGAGTTCTCTGGGGTCACTCTGTTTAAGCAGTTTTGAAGACCTTTAGAATATGATTTTTAAAAAATTTTTAGTCTATTTTTCAAGGAGATATGCCAATATGTCTTCCTATTTCAGAAAATCAGATTTTCTGTAGCCTTGATATTAAAAAGACTGCCCATGGATTACACTGGTTATGTATATAGTAACATTAGTTATATAAACATTGTTAAACATAGGTACCTAAATGTAGATTCTAACCTGTATTCATGCATCTAGGTAGAAGCAGCTATATTTTCCAAGCTGTCAAGCGCTTGTAGCGCTTGCTTTCTAATTGCAGTGGGATTCGTGGGCGTGTGTCACTCCTGAAATACAAGTCACTTCTGTTAGGAGCCCAAATTAAGTTCAGAGTGTAATCTGTATTCATTAATGTTTCCAGGTTATGGCCAGATGCCAAGAATATAGTATTTTTAGCATACAACCCAAATACCTTTGATAGTAGTAGTTGTTGCAAGTCCTATACGGATAAAAAGTAAACCAGATCCTCCTGTTCAGTCTACCAGTTCTGAGAGATCAGAGCTATCATTTTGTGAATTTTACAAGAAAACAAAGTAGAGACAGAGAAATATTCCATTGTTGTCCTGTTATACTGGTTGATTTACATGTGAAGCATGTATTCCCATTAACTTCTAGGAAAAGTTTGAAAATCTAGATGTGAAAGTTTGTCATGCTGTGAGCCCATTGTCCCATATTGATGCAAAAGGGAGAGAGGAAAAGTCAAGAAAATGCTTTAATTGATTCATCAATGCACCAAAGTGTGAACAGGCCTGATGAAGTGTGAAGAGGGATGTCACACCAGTGTGGCAGAGCTGTCACAGTGGAAAGGATTTCCTGTAAAAGTGATGGCACTTAAATGTTATCTAGGCCTCCTGTCTGAGCTTTCATATTCCCTGGAAACTTATGTTTTAGGAGAAGTGTCTGATCAACTTGTGACCAGCCAGGCGTCGTGCCATCTCAACAGGTAAACATAGACTGTGAAGAACTCCTCGTTGTATCAAGTTTGGAGTTATGAGGAGTAAGTAATCTCTGACAGATCCAAACAGTAACCCATCAACAGACATAATCTTGGGGGAGAGGTGGTGATGATTAGCAGTTATTCTGTGTGGTATCTTTTTTTCTCCTAAAGCATCAATTTAAACAAAGCTTATATTTGAATCAATATCCTTAGAGTTAAAATTATGCTCTCTCCAAGGAATAAAGCAGCAGTTCCTAGGCATTGTGTATTAGACTGTATTTCAGGATGGTAGGATAAGACTGTGAGGGAGAGACTATTGATAGTGAAATGTAATTGTAGGAGATGGATTTGAGCCAGAGTATTGTACCAAAGGCTTGTTGCAAAGTTCTCCAAGGGCTTTTTACCAAAGAGATTGTAGCATGCATCTCATCCGAAGAATAGAAAATAAAAGACGGTGGAAGCCCTTAGAATCAGTCTGAGGTTTTGGCTCTGGATTTCTTTGATTAACTGGGTAGAAAGTTACTGATTTAATATTGATGGTTCTTACAACACCAAAAATCACTGCTGTGGATATATTTGGTGTGTTAAGCTTGCTTATAGGGGATTAGACATGTGAATTACTTTGAAAGGGTTTTTGCCACCTTTGAAGAAATATGTTTGGGAAGGAAGCACTACCATTATGGGTTAGGCTGTTTGCTTTTGCATTCAGAGATGTACCACTTCCTATCTTGCTCTGGGAAACCAGAGATTCAAATATGGTCTTGAACAGAAAATGCTGGCAGAAGTACAAATGCAAACAATTGTGTGTTACTGCTACTACAGTTACTCTGCCACTTTGAAAATCACTAACCAGACTCCATTTGGAATATCTGCAATTCTGCAATGTATTATAGGAAGGACATTGCTGACTGAGCTTGTAAAAGTGCAGTGGAAGGCAAACAAATGCATGATTTAGGGTTTTGAAACTATGACTTAGAAAGATTATCTAACCTGTATTCTGTAAGTTAGAGAAAAAAAGATTTGAAGGGGTGAGGAATACTGGTCATCTGGAGATAGATCTGTGTTCTGGTTCCCCACGGATCACATAGCATCATCAAATCAATGGCATGTCTGAGGCTAATTTAGACCACTATTAACTGTATTACCATAAGGTGGATGACTGATGATCCAAGACCCTGTATTGGTGCTGTGCCCAGCCAGGGAGCATGCAGGAGAATGCAAGGCTGCGGGGTACCTTGGGCCAGAACATCAGACAGTATTTCTGTGTGGGCCTGAACTCATTTTATCAAGGGCTTGTCTGGCATCATAGGGAATTGGACTTTTAAACTGACATTTAGGTGAGGGCAATGAAATCCCTCTGCAGCTTTCCAGAGGTTCCTAGAAAGCCCAACCCAACTGAGAACAACAACGCAGGAGAAGGGTGTAAGTGCTCTTTTTGAAAAAAGACACAAAGATGATGGGATGGGATGGAGAGACAGGAACTAACCTCTGGCAGTGAGAGTCAGCGGATGTAGAGGAAATAAGATATGTCTTGTAAATAAGAAAGGAAAAAGTGTTTTTTTCTTTTATACTTCAGAGAAGGTGGAGCCAAACCAAGAGTGTTAGAGGAGGTCAGAGAACGTGGAAAATTATCTTTAAGTAGGATCTCAAATAGGTACAGTTAGAAAGTATGCCTTTATTTGCGTGTTGCTGTGAGAAGCGTACTACTGGCTAAGAATCTAAGAGTTCAAATGCAATTCATTTGGTTAGTGCTTGTACTGCTGAATGGAAAGGAGGGCAGAGTCTGAACTGATGGGTTTGTATGTTCAGCTTCCTAATTTCTTGTGTAATTGTAAAGCCTGGTGCAGCAGGGGAGGATAGGTGTGTTTGCCAGGCAGCTGCGCATTTTGTATCTTGAAAGATAGGTGTGTGATGTTGACATGGCTCCTCTCAGAATGAGATTACAGTGTATTTATTGTATTGCAGCTGTACATTATCTATAGTGGGAAAGATTTTTAAGCAATACCATTCGTGATTTTTTTTTTTTTTTGTCTTAAAAAGCTACAGCAGGTTAGATGCTAAATGATTTTCAAATGATTGGACATTTGCATCAAGATTTCACTTTGGATTTTTATGAGATTTTAAGGTCTGAATCTTTATGTATATGGAGACAAATGCTCCTGTACTGTAACATGGTTGTGATCCAGGTCTTTAAGAACGAGTTTGTGAGATGCCTAAAAACATTTTTTATTTTTTATTTTTTACTGGTAAAAATTGATTTCCAATCAGTATGGTATCACATGAGATTGAGTCTTTCACTTAAAGTGAATTTGTACAGAGACCAATTACCATTGATTGCTAAGGTCCAAATTGTACCTTTCTTTCGACTACAAACAGCAAAAGGGGCACAACCCAGAACTGAGGTTTCTCACTTTGGAAAATGAAAAATGAAATGGTGTGACCATGATCACATAAAAAATTGTGACGGATGGTATAGCTTTCTCAGACTAATACTCTGTCTCCATTCACCATCACCTTATGAAAAATGCTGATGTATCATTTTGGGCTAGGGATTTTGTGACTGGTAAAGCACAGGTACAGGTTTAATCCTGATAACATTGAAGAACTGTATTCTGCTTTCTCTGTCATGTGTTCCTACGCATGTATCAAACAAAACAGGTAAAGACCAACTGGCTTATAGGCAAGAAACTTAACGTACATCACCAAACTTGTAAGACACTGAGAGAATAAATGGTATTTGTAACTTGAAAACACGTCAGCAGCTGAGGTATGGTTTCAGTTCATGAAATCATCTGTAGTGCAGAACTTGTAACAGGGAGCAAGCATCTGAATGCATTGTGGGTAGCAAGAGCACAAAGAGCAAATTGAAAGAAGGTCTATAGTGCTAACAAAGTGCAACATCATGTCAGCTTTCGCCAATGAACTGGCCTATATTAAAGAGATACTTTATCTTCTATATTCAACTGATATTCCTTATACTGCATTAATAAAGGAGATGGTTTGGTTAATACAATGTCTAAAATTCCTGAAGCCACAAACTGCCCCCGATCACTCTTCTTCTGCGTGGCAGAGGTTCATGAGCAGGCGCTTTATGGACTGGTTGATACAGTATGAGTTATGGGACTTGTACCTCTTCTTTCCCACCCACAGAGGAGGGCATTCCTCCCATGAGAAGAAAGTCCTACACTCTCCTGGATAGGCCCTGGCCATAAAGCCTCTCCCTGACCATGAGTTGGGATGGAGGGGACCAGCCAGGAAAGAGCTGCGGTGAATCTGAGCTTCAGGTATCTATGGTCATGGACAAACCAGGCAAATACAGAATGGGGCAGCTCTTCTCAAGGTGCCTTGTGCCAGGGACAAACCATGCTGCTCTAGAATAAAGGATTGGCAAATCCAATGCTGCTTAGCTCCTATGTTAGGCTCTCCGTCAGTGCTGGATTCCTTCTATGTGTTTTTTTTTTTTAATCTACAGTAAGCATTTCATCATTATTGAACTCAAGATTTGTTAACTAAGTCACTATTTTCTGCAGGACACAATTCCTGTAAGGACAGTTGTTTGTCCTTTTGGTTTTTTTTTTTCTTTTGCATCACATATTTACACAAAGGGAAAACATATACAGCTTTTTTAACACCTCCAGAAATGTCTCCTCTGTGTGGTCAAGAGGAACCCCAATCTGTGAGCTAGAAAACAGGACATTTTTTTCCAAGAACATCAATAAAATGATAGATGGATTTGGGTAGAACTGCAGTACAGGGCACAAACTTTATAGAAATAGGAGAAAATACAAGCTTATACTGAAGTGAAATAATATTGGACTGTCTTGCAATGCACCAAAATAAACTAGAGAAGATTGCCAGGACTATGAATATTCACTTGCATCAGCTTTCACATCCCTACATGATACACATTAGGGTGGGCGACAGATCGGGATACAATCTCTGGCGGGGAAAAAGTAATGGTAGCTCAGTTTTGGTAAATGTAGTACATGTTGAGTTTATATTTAAGATACATCAAAGTCTGATTTTTCTCTCTCTGTGATCGACCTCTCTTGATTTCAAGAGAGTTATTCCTGATTTATACTTGTGATGAGAAGAGAATCCCACTCCTGAGACTGAGATTTTTTTTTTTCCCATTATCCACACGCTGAACACTGTTGTTGTTCCTGCCAGGTGCTGAGCCCCTCTGGGAACATCTCAGCTCTTACTGCAGTACCCAGGCCACCATGAATTCTGCATTTCAGCTCTGCCTAATCCTGCACTCCTATCAAAATGTAGAAGTGGTAGAAGATTAGCAGGCAGTATTTTAATTCAGCAGTTTGTATTCTACTTGATTGTGAAATAAAGAATTAATGTTTCTGACTTTTCTGTACACTATTTTGAAACTCCTAAATATCTTTGCACATAACAGATTCTATTACAACATTATGTCAATGGCAAAGAGAGCTGACTTAAAAGATTAAAGACTTTATTTTTTTCAGGCACGACCAGTGCTGACCAGTGATGGTCTCCACTTTCCAGGACAGGTTTACAAAAGAGCATAGACATTTTAAGATGTTGTCAGGGAAAATCTATGGTAGATTGGCTTGAATGTCTAAGCAGACACGTATCTGCCTTCTCAGGCACTTGCATACCTTTGATTAGTGTGGCTTGTCTACAAAACTGAGATAAGTTAAAGAATCATATTTGAAATGTATCAGTGTAAATCCTCAATTGAATAAGCTGGATACAAATATTTAAAATGTTTAAGATAGTAACATAAACTAAAATTACGATTACAATCTGTATATGTCTTTCACTAAATATTTCTATTTTAAAATGTCTGAAACTGAAAACTAAACCCCTAAGCAATAAGAACCTAAAAGTTCTTGTGCTGGCCCACTAGAAAAGTCTGAAAAGTGTTCAGTAGCTCTCAGAACTCTTTCATTTCTTGCCCTTAGAGGGCTGCTTTGGTCATAAGACAGAGCTGCAGATAGTCTTGTACAATCTGAAATGGCGAAAAGTAACTTCAGAGGCTGTGGTGGTTAGTGGACCTGGTTTCACGTTGGGTGAGAACATTACTCCAATTCAAACACAATTTCAGCTATCATGTGCCCCAGGTAGAT
The DNA here is from genome assembly GCA_009806455.1 of Tetrax tetrax. Taxonomy (NCBI): domain Eukaryota; kingdom Metazoa; phylum Chordata; class Aves; order Otidiformes; family Otididae; genus Tetrax; species Tetrax tetrax. Next base: position 187,874 of record WHYT01014908.1, on the reverse strand, counting down.
GACAGCTGCCTACCTTGACCACAGGGAAGATGCTGCAGTGGTAGGGCTGCAGCATCACTGCCTGGGACTCAGGATGCAGTGTAAATGCCTAACAAAAAGAGGGAAAGAGAGCCTGTAGAGCCTTCACAGCACAGTTCATCTACTGTGAGTTCAAGCTGTGAAAAAAAGCTCTCAGGTGTTGTAGATATCTTGAATGGTATTTGCTTCACTTAATGGGCTGACAAATGCTCGAACTCTTGTGATAATAATCAGGACTGAGACAGAAAGAGGGTCCTGGACAGCTTCTGCAATGTGGGATGGGAATCTGCTCATTCAGTGTGAATCCTCCAAGAGATAGATAGAAATAAGTGGTGGGTGTATTCTAAAAACCTCAAGCAGATGGAAGCATTTGTTGTTCCATTTTTAAATTTGCAGATTGGATTTGCTGAAAAAAATGGCAACTGCAACTCCACCACTTAAAGCTCAACCTGAAAGAAAGGACCTCTTTCTGTGCAGCTGTAAACTCACACATAGATATAGGAGTTTCCATCTCTGTGGAAATGTTTCCACCTCTGTGGAAACATCTCCCCAGTGGAGTTTATGGGTTGGTGTTTTCCCTCGCACCCCAATGTTTAATCTGTTCTGAGTATCTTTGCTCGTGATAACCCCTATCTGCAACCTTATGTGAAAGCTTATTGCCTTTAAAGGTTGCACATCTTGTCTTGGATAGTGTCTTTAATTTGGAGATTGTCTCTATCACCATTGTATTGCAAATTCTCCCCTGTTTATAGATGCATAGAGTAGTTTGGATTGGAAGGGACGTACTTCTAGTTTAAAACCATCACTCCTTGTCCTATCACAACAGACCCTGCTAAAGAGTTTCTCCCTGTCTTTCTTAGAAGCCACCTTTAGGTACTGGAAGGCCACTATCAGGTCTCCCCAGAACCTTGTCTTCTCCAGGCTCTCTCACCCTGTTCTCATAGGAAAGGTGCTCCAGCCCTCTGATCTTCTTCATGACCCTTCTCTGGACCTGCTCCAACAGGTCCATGTTTAAGGCGTTGAGTTAAAGTAATTAAGAATGAAATGTATTATGTTGTCCAGATTGCCCGTTAGAATAAGCAGATAGAGTTACACTGATTGTAATAGTTTCTGACAGTTGTGAATTTGACCCCATACCTTCCTTGAATAATAAGATTTTAAATAATGTGAGTTTAGGGTAGGGCAGGAAGCCCTGGATGAAATATCTTATTGCATTGATTTGTCTCTTATTTTCTGTCCTATGAGAATACCCAAGTTGCAAATAAAGGGTCAAGAAGGACATTTAACAATGTATGGTCTATACAGTATTAAAAGACCATCTCACAGTTAATCATAAGATTAATTTCTACAAGAAGGCTCCACTAAGTCTGCAATAAAAAGAAGTAATGAGGTTTTATAATAAAATTGAAAAGCTTCCGTGGTGCCCGCAGAAGTATTTTAAATAGAAAGGTAAGAAAAATCAGCTGTCTTCCTTTCAGTCTGTAGATTGCTGCAATAGCTTTCTCCATGAGGGCTCCTGGGCTCTGGAATGACATCTAGCCCTAGCTTGAAATGGTCAAGTTAATAAGGCATGTTTTAGGACTCTTTTTCTCCTGCAAGATATGTTTAAAAAGTGAGAGGAGGTTCACAAACTATCTAATGTACTGTTATTAAGTTACTGGCATTTTATAGTAAGACTTGCTGATCTACAGGAGAGTTGACTCTGAGTTGTATAGGATGGCACTGTAATTGTATAAGAACTGCCTGGTTCCTCAGAGACTGTGTGGAGGCATGCATTCACATTACAAATGGCAAGCAATAAATCTTACTTTAATGTTACAGCAGCCATTGTTGTAGTGACTTGGCACTTGTGCTATGTATTATAAGGATTTTCAGCAAGCATATTAAATTCCCCTGAAAAACTCAAGATGCATATAAGGACACCTGCTTTCCTGAGGACTAGAAAGATCAAGAATCTGTGAAAAATGTATACTTGAAGCAGAGGGCTCAGAATAAAGAATACTAATCGACTGATCATGCTGTAAACTGAATTTACTTGAGTGCTACAGCAAACTGAAGAGAGCTCACTTGTACAGAATCCAAATCATGAGGCTGTAGGGAGAGAAACCTGCATCTTGTGAACCTGGCACTCAGTCAGTTCCTACTAGGGAAGATGGTAACTGTTGAAAACATCAGGGAGGTCTTGTGCTTTCTGCTGGGGATCCATCCAATAAGATATTGTAGATCAGCACATCTTTGCAATGTGCAGTAGTTGGCATTTCAGCTCATAGGAAGCAGGTTTTTTGCCAAGTCACATTTGCTGTCTCCCCGTTGAGGCTAGTGATAAGCTTGACAATGCACTAGTAGTTCAGGTGAACCCGACTGTAAGGTCTATTAAGTGGATTTCAGTAGCAGAGTACACTTTATATGTATGGATATACATTTTGCTAGATTCAGCATGTCGATCTAGTCACCGGTGATTAGTCAGTATACATTTCCAGGGCAGCAGTTACTGTGCGATTTGATTCTTAATGTTCCTTTTCATAGCTGGTTAGGCTATATTCTGGAACCAATTTTCACTACATGGTATCTTTGTTTTTTTCCTCAGCCTAACTTTGAACACAGCCCATTGAGATGAGGTTGTCACAAGGTTCTAACTCTATACACAGAATATGCTGTTAACATAAAAAGGACAGTTTCTCACCTTTCATAATAATAGAAACTTGCTAATTGGAACATCTAATATAGGAATACATGTATTAGGAATAAATGTATTGGTGTTCCTTATTTCTTTAAGAAGCACGACAATTATTTTGTCTCTCTCTAAGCGCAAGAAGTATTTTGGATCTGGCCAATGTGTGCTTTTTCTAGCAAATTCCTGCATGATTTCTGCTGTAAAGCCAAAGATCCTACTTAAGTTTACAGTTTCTTTTAGGGTCAGAACCTCACTTGGAGTTGAAGTGTGCCTTACTTTGTCTTTTGGTATGAGTTTTAGAGTAGGAGTGTCATGTTTTTTGCAAGTAGAAAGGTCTTTAGGGAATTCTGTGATAACTCTTCTTCAAAAAGACTATCAGATTCTAAGTGATTCATGTAGAAAATGTCTTCAGGCAGATTAAGTTCTTTGAGAACCTCTACGGGCTTCCATACAAAGTTTCTTCCCTTACTTTACTCTAAAAGAGTTTTCCCTCTTTAAAAAAAAAAGCATACAGGCAAGATGAAGGAATGGTAGGTCTACAGAGTTGGGCAAGCTAGAATGAAAGCATTGCAAATATGCAACCAATAAAATAAGCAGTTTGAATGAACTAACCATATAGTTGCATGCAATTCCAAAGATTTGCAATGAAACTAAGCTAAATATCTTTTTAGAAGCAGCCAAAGAATTGCACAGAATGCCAATGTCTGCAGGTCTCAGAAAACACTTCTGAGTGAAAATCAGGCAGAAACTGATCTCTGGATTTGTAGTTTTGTTTGCTATTATGGTTTTTTACAGCATGCTGAGATAAATTGATGTTTCTGCTAAAGGGATTACATACCTTGGAAATATCCTCCACTGCAGAATCTGCCTTTAAGAAAGCATTTCTTCTGAGATCTACCCTAATACACCACATACCCTTTTAGATTGAGGGCAAACTGGGAGCACTCCAATCCTTCTTCTGCATTGTTTAATAACAGTAATACAAATCTCAGAGTCTTTATAAAATTATTACTGAAATCATTAGGCATTTTGTCTGCGTAGGGATCGACTGTAAACTGACCAGAGGCTTCATGACTTTTTGTCATGGGACTCCGAAGGCTGATCAAAGTTAGATTACTAATACTGTGTGACTTATTCCCTTAAGACTGAAATGTAAAGGGCACAAAACCAGGTTGAAACAGGAGACAGTCATCAGTTCTAAAATACTGGAAAACCTGTTTATCTAACAGGCACAAGTGAAACCTGCCCATATGTATTTTATGTTCATGTATTTCATACTTGAGTAAACATGCACATATTTTCATTCTCGTCTTTCATGTGTCACCATGAACACATAAGCATTAGAAAATACGGAAAACACAGTATTACATTATCTGCAATACTGGTGTTGATGAAATACTAATACTGAAATACATAACAAAATATCACCACACAGGTGTGATCAGTGTGTACAGCGTACATATCGGGTGTACAGTGTTACTTATATACACCACTTCAAACTATGGAAGAACAGTTCACATGGGTCAAAAATTGTGGAAATTTTCCTCTATGTATATATGAACTCTTTAAATTGCGATGTAAAGAATGTAGGCAGTGTGTAGGACAATAGCTTTTGTGGGTGAAATCCTTGTCCGTTGCTCTCAAAGGGAAAACTCCAGTTTGTCATGGGCATAAGATCTTATTATTTGTCATTGCATCTACTCTGCTAATATTAACATTGGCTGCTTTCCCCAAACTACATGAAGATGTAAGCAGTTGGCAGGCTTGGTGACAATATGTAAATTACTCAGAGTGAACCTAATCTTGTATAATAAATGCCAATTTGACTCTAAATTTGTTACCAATATTTTAATGTGGTAATTGAGGTCAAGGGAGACTCCAGTTAAATGCTAAGCTATCTATAACTGTCAATGTTAAATAGTACTTGGGTATCCTTGCTGAAAATCAGATATCCAGGTTAACGTATATCATCGGGTTTTTGCAGCCAGAAATCAAATAAAGTGTATTAGTCTTGGCAGCATGTAAGTATATTAGTTTATAAATGTGCAGCTGCAACTATCCAAGCTTTTTGGATTTGTTTTGTATTACAACAGACCAGTAATTACAAGTTTTCCTGTTCTGTATATAATTTTGATTAGAAATAAAGTAATAAATACATGCCTAAAGGCTTCTGGAAATTAACTGGCACGTTTCTGTTCTGTCAGCTGATTGACAAGGTTCAATTTTAACCAATTTTATTCATGGTTTCACTTATTTTTGCTTCTTTAAAAATCTTTTCGACATTGTGATAGGCATGCAAGTGATGAACTTCTGTAGTAACTACACTGGAGTGAAAGGGTTTAGTTTATTAAAATGTTTTGATTTTCCCTGAAGGTGTTAGTATTTATCAAAAACCTGTAGGTAATTTTGAGTCAGTGTATGTCTCTTCTCTTGATGCAGTTTGGATGTAACTGTAGCAGGTATGGGGGGAAGTTTTATGCGACAACCTCCCTCATTCCCCCTCCATTTAACATGGGCTGTAAATATGAAGGGTCCTACCTTTCTCTTTTATTCAGGAGCAAATTTGTAATAGATAACATGTACAGCTTTTTATCGGCTCAAGAATATCTAAAAAAATTATTTTTAAAAATGTGGAAAAGGTTGAGGTTTTTGTTTGTTGGGTGCATTTCTTTGTCAATGTTCCAGCTGAATGTTATTTCAGCCAAAGCAGACTTGTGCCAATTTCCTTATCCTAGTTTTGTGCCTTGTTAAATGATTGCTATGTTCAGCGTAGAAGAAAACAACATCTTTAATGAAAATCAACTTCCTTCAGTGTCATTAGCCCCCCTTATTTGCAAGGGAAATCATCAATTGAGAATAGTAGCTTGTCTCCTTACTCTACATGTGGTAGCATACAGCAGCTTTGGGACAATCAGTGCAGCCTCCTCCACAATGTGTGTGGAAGAGATCATGTGAAAAACACAGCACAAGTCCCTCACTTACCTTGGTCCCACATAAGGAGAATGGTCTCCTTATGAAAGAAAAAAAAAAAAAAAATGCCTGGGAAATCCCCAGGCAGCTCTTTGCTCTGACAGGGACTTTCTGTGTGCTGTGGGACAAGTTAACAACTTCTTTGCACCACCCTCAGTGGTGAGAAAATGCTGTCGTATTTTACATGCACAGATACTGCTCTTTAAAATAAGTCCTCAGATACTTCACGTGCTCAGATGCAGGGAACTGCTGACGAAGTATACACAAGGCTATGGTGGATGAGGAGGAGATGGTTTTAAAATACTACAGGAGTAAGGAGTTTAGTGATGGAAATAAGTTTAAAGTATTAGATGTGTAAAATGTGGTAGTCCTAGCTCATTTGGATTCAACAGCGCCTGCATGGGACAGACAACAGCTTCTGCTCCAGTACTCCTTACAACCGGAGCCCTATTCTTAGTGGAGGACTGCATGTGTTAATAGCCTAATAATAATTATTTCCAGTAGATTTAGAGGAATTACTGTTTAATGCAGGGTTTCAAACCTTAATAAACAATTCCTATTCAATTCTGATCTTGGGAAGGGCAAAATCTTATTTTATCTGACTCTCTAAGTATAAAACATTGTCTTCCATTCTGAACACTCAGCACTCATACTTTGTAGATGGCATTATCACATACAATAACACCCTGAAATCTATCCCAGTTAATCTGGTTGGTTTGGGTTTTGTTTAGCACCATGTAAACTTTGCAGATCTTACAGGTTTGCACTGACCGAATCACCAGATAAGTAATAGCTGCAGTAAAATTTCCTCTGGTGGAAACACTTCATGACCAAATTTACAGAACAAGTAAAAAAGTTCTGTGTATAATACTTTCTCTTCTTTTTAATGCTCATATAGGTTAACAGTACTATAAATTATGTTTATCCAGTGAATAAAGGTACTGCATGATAAACCAAAAGCCAATGTTAAATTTAAGCTGATTGGATCATTTCTACTTCCATTGATTTCAGGCTCCCATTGCAGGCAGTGGGATGTTTATCTGGGGGAAGGAGGGAAGGGCTGGGCAAGGACTTTAGGATTTAGCCCCTGGGCTTCAAAATGGCTTTAATAAAAACAAGTAATAACCTGCAATACAGCATAAAACCTGCAAGGTGTAAGGAGAGGTAAGGCTGAAAATGACCGTACGTTTTCAATACCAGTGTAGTGCGGGCAGTTCATAGTTAACATAGCAAACCTGGGAAGTCTGATTTAAATCCCATTGAAGCCCGTGCTTGTTACACAGACTTTGAATCAGGTGAGTGGTTTGTGCATTCAGTAGTCAGCATAAGGCTTCTAGAATTGTCAGTCATTCTGTGTTGGTGTGGTTATAATTTCACTGATTCCCGAAATCATTAAAAAAGGAGCATCACAGATGTTCACTGTTAGTCCTCATCTGCCTGTTTGCAAATTACACTCCTTCAAGTATTAGTGTGGCACCTGAACAAAAGATGTGATCTAATCTGGAGAAGTGGTACTAGCAAAATCCTCATAAAAATACACCAGGATTGAATGCGGTGTCTTGATTATCACACTTTCCTATGTCATTTAAGAATAATGTCCTTGTCTTTATTGGGAGCCAGGGCTGACTTACAAAAACATTATTAGTAGCTAGGCTAGAGCAGCTGGAGAGTGCAATGGCACTGAATGCAGAAGCAGCGGTTCAGGCATAGAGCATCTTTTGTCTAGTGGTATTTCCTGCTCATCCTCAGGGGAATCCAACTAAACCCTGGACATTCAAACCCAGAAAATTGCTCTGGCCTTGGCTAGACTAATAGAAGTCAAAACTTCAATCAGGCACTTATTAGTTACTTTGCGCACGTGATATAAGGTGCCTTTGTTGGTGGCAAACAAGTGCAATTGCAGCTTGGAATTGACAATGAATTTTTTTGCTATCTTTGACTGCTCAATATAAGGTTAGGATTGGGTCATGTACCAGGGCTTTTACCAAATTAATGCTATCAGGGGAATTACACTTAAATGGAATTCTTTCTGCCTAAAAAAATTTCATTGTTTTTTTTCTCTGCATTTTCTCTTTATCAGTTGGTATGAGCATATCAAATAATTCAAACAAGTCAGCAAATAAACAATACATAAAATATCATGTTTTGAAAGAGAGATGTCAAATATTGTGCTGCTTCTTCAACCTGAAAGTTCTAAGCAGCTTCCGCTTTTTATCAGTCTTTGAATAAGATTTTCCAACTTCCTTCTTTGTAGAAGATCCTAGTTTAGGTTAAATCTAGGATATTTCTCTGAATTAAAAAAAAAAAAAAAAAAAAAGATAATTTGCAGTTTTATTGAGCCCTAAGCAACATTGTGAAATACTTACCATGAGCAATTCTGTACTGCTATCATGAGAAATTATTCACACACAACTCATCTAAATGCAACTGCAAAGTTGTAGCCACATAGACTGTTTCTTTGTAAATGAAATCTGCAAGAATGCAACCACAGCTGCACCTCATGCACTTTTCCTTTGAGGTGATGCTTGGTCACACGAAATGACAAAGCTGTTCTTGCCCTAAATGTTATTCCAGGAGTAGATCATTCCCAGAAATATGAAAGAAAAATAACATATAAGCAATACAAATATTTAGTGAAGTTCCATGACAATATCTGACTTCGGATTCCCAGATTAGAAGAGTAGATAAGCTTGAGCAGAGTTTCTGACCTCATCATTCATGGACTGATGAATGCAGAGCTTGTATTTGTCTGATGACTCCAAATCTCATTGGAAGTAATTGAGGATTGGTATCCCTTTAGATCTGCCTGAGACAGACAGAAAACCTTTCAAAACCACCTTATCAAATGCCTTCATGGTGACCACAGAATTCATGGTGAATGCTACCAAAAGGAATCTGTTGGAGTTGCTTAGGTCCTCAAAGCTTGTTTATCTTAGGTGGAAGTTATAATTGATATTCATGTTTCCTTAGCTGCACCTCTGCCATCTGAGCTCAGACTGACAGGAATCTGCAATGTTCAAACAAAAATATATTTTTCTCTCAGATTTAAACATTTTATCATTTTCTTAGACTTCAGCTTTGCTTTGTATCATATCCTCCTTTTTTTTTTATATAACACTTGCATTGGCCATATACAAAGATAACTCTAAGCAACAGTGTAGGTGAAGAATATTTCTAAGAAAAGGAGAATAATTTTCATTTAATAACATGGCACTATGAGCAACAGGAAGGGAGCTAATACTGTAGAGGCAAATCATATACTCTGAAAATTTAAAACAAAAGGAAATTTAAGAATAAAAAGTCTAGGTGATAAGGTTCATAATGGTTTTTCTACAGATAAAGCATAAAGCTAGCTTTCAAAGTCAACAATAGGTAATGAAAGTATAAATGCTCTATCAACACAAGCTCACATGTCCTAAATAGCAACATACAGGTTTTCTATAAGTAGCAAGGTTTCTTCTTTATTATATTAACAACATTTTGCTTGTGTTTAATGGACTTTTAAGCAGTTAATGTTGTATCTGTGTAATTTGATAAATTATTTTTAATATATTTCTGATTTGAACTATGCAAGTATAGGCTGGCAGTCAATGATCTTTAATTTGAAAACAGTGCTTTCACCACTGACAAGAATTTAATTAAGTTTTTATATTCTTCATGACTAGGAAATAGTCCTTTGTTGTCCTACCACCTGAATTAATTGTGCATGATTCTGGAACATAAGTAAAACTTCTTTCAAAAGGTCTGACAGTTAAACTCCATCTAGAAGTTCAGGTACGTCTATATACTGGTTCTTGATTGATAGCAGTTCCTAGATTGCTAAAAATTTCTGTGAAGATGACACTATGTAAAGAATTTTCTTCATTAGAATATCATACTTTATTATTTTGTTAAATCTTCCTTGATAATCTTTGAAATAAAATCATTTTTACAAACAACATTTTTCAGCATCTTCTCCTAGATTGTGTGAAATAATTTTAAAATGCTTTTAGAATATTGCCTTTAGAATGAGCAATTCTGTACAAGTAAACATGAACAATTGTAATCTAAGAAGTGAAGAAATGCTAGAAAATGCAGGGAGAGAGTTGGAATCAGTTGCAGGTAATTTCTCTCCAGGTGTATTTTCACACTGCATGCATAAAAACAAGACGATGCAGCTGTTCTTCAGCTCACTTTGAACTGCTTACTCCACACCAGAGAAGAGGTCATGCAGACAGTACTGTGGTCCGTGTCCTCTTCTCTCACTGTGCTCATGGCAGACTCTCTCACCCTATTGGTCTTCATTTCTCAGTAGTACAAGAATTGCTGGAGAGCTTCATCTGGGTCCTTAATGCTTACCACTTCGTGGTTTAAAAAAAAAAAGTCGATGTGCTGGGGTGACATGCTGGTCTTCACTGCAGCTGCAGGTTTGAATTCTTGTTCTTCCACAAGAAGAACCTGCTCTAACAGGTTATAATATGCTTATTGATTGTCATCTGGGAATTCTTCAGGAAAGAAAAGGAAAGGCTGACTTCTTAGACTCCTCACGTCTGCAGTCCAGTCTCTAAGTCTTTTTCACAGACAGTTCTTAATCTTTCTGTTGCTGTGTCTCTTATCTGGACCAACCATAAAAGGATATTCAGTGCTTCTTGTCACTTGTTAAAATGGATTTCACGGAGGTTGTCCTCATCCTGGATATCTGTAAGATCCTCAGGGACTAACTTCCTTTTTTGTGTTTCAAAGTCTATCAAACTAGGATGCATTGGTCGACTGATTTCTGTGTTGGTCGACTGATTTCTGTGTTGGTCGACTGATTTCTGTTCCCTCTAAGAGCCAGTCTCCTCAAGTATTTCGAAGAAGGTATGCCTAGAACAAAATCTACTGTGAAAGAATGCTCAGAGTTGAGTATAAGGCTGGCATTGAGCAACACAGAGGATGTTAAGGTTATACAGTGAGAAACAAGTGTGTTTAATATTAGATTTGTGATCCGAGAGTAGGAAAAAAAACCCAAAAGAGACTATAGTACCTAATTTTGAGGTTTTGATTAGAACTTAGACATTTTCTTTAAAGGTTTTGTGAATTTTTTTTTGTATTACTACTGTCTCTTCTCAAGCAATAAATGAAGTTTATAGTCCTTTGTAGGTTTTGACAAAAAACACTAAGCTAAGGAGCTATATTGTGTATTTACAATATTTACGTATTTACTTTGGGCATCTCCGCACTGGTGCAGGTGAGATGGGTATACTTTTTCAGATCAGAGTGAGGATTATGTCTATTATCGGCTATTAGTTATGGCAACAGTTTGGCAGGACATATAAAACTCTGACATCAGACTTTCTGCACAGACACCCCATGGTCTTGATAAAATTTCCAAGGCCATTATTTTTCACAGGACTTTTCTGTATTTCCTCCTCTAATTTCCTGTTTGTATGTATCCAATGAAATAGATGTGTTTTGAAGCAAAGGTGTTAGTTATGACAATTTGTACAGAATTTTATTGACTTTCAAAACATAAAATGGCTTAAAATGCTGATTTGAAATATCAGTAATGGATGTTATCTTGCAATTATCAGAGCTGACAAAGTATAAAAAGAACCCTCTTTTACACTAATGATAAACTTTTGCAAATTTATAATTAACAGCTGCACCTTGAGCAATCACATTTTAAATTACTTGAACATTTGCCAATTTGTTTCCATGCATGTGAAAAGGAAAAAAAAAACGCTGCCGCAGAACAACTCAACTCCGAATGCTTGCCTTGAAATCTAGTGCTATACAACAGCCTATCTACAGCCATCATGTCCAAGTTTGTAATATTTGCTTCTTTGATAAATCTTGGTAAAAGTCAAATTTCATCTAATATTAAATTTCTATGACTACTTAGAAATGCCTGAAAGTTTGTTTCAGAATTGCTGCTGATAGACCTTTTAACTATAGAAGCACATTACATTCACTATAATCAGAATACAATTATTAGACTTATAATACAAAACAACTAGGTTACTGCCTACAAATTATATGAAAGAGAAAAGGAAATAAAAATTGCCAATCTTAAACAGTAGAAAAACAGTGATTAATCATCCTGTTCATGTAAACAGGGTTATTTTTCTTTTTATAACATGACATCGAGCCAAAAGTATGTGATTGATTTTATAAATCAGTCACTACCCTGTTCATACCATCATTTTTTTTTCTTTTAATGCACTCTGCATTAATATCCTGCCTCTGGCCCATTTCATTTAATTTCTTCCTTGCCAGTAGAAAGTAAGCAGTTATGTATGTTTGAAGGCAGTAAGCACATCTTTGGGGAAAAAAAAAAAATCACTAAAACAAAACAAAAAAAAAAAACCAAAACAAAACAAAAAAAAAGACAGAAAATAAAACCACAAGAAAAGGTAGAATTTCAGGAACTTCCAGTGGGAATTCAACAATAAGCATGATAAGCTTGTTTTGTGTTTGGAACTAAAGAGTTAGATTTTCTGTTAGGCTTTCAGAAATTGCTTCTGCAGTAATAGCTTTACTGCTGTTAAACCTCCCACATAATATGCAACACCTTTCTGACTCTTTATAAGGATTTCCAATATCTAGCTATGGTAGATAACACTCAAGACCGTATCCTGACCTTCAGCTCTATGACTGACTAGGCCATTTTTTCACTGTCCTTGCGTCCTTGTGAAACACTAAGCTTTTTCTTAGCCTTTGCTTTTAGTCTGATTGCTAAGCAGGTGATAATTCAACTGGCTTCTCACTTGAATCATAGAAACAGAGAATTTCAGCAAGGCATAAAGCCAGAAATCCAACCAGAGGGGATTTGAACTACAGATTGAATTGTGTTTTATTTGTGCTAAACTATTTATTGACCCCCTCCTTGTGCTGGAGCTCTCATAATCCATTTGATAAATTAATAATAATTAACATAAATACTTACAGTACAGATTGGTTAATTATCACTGTCCCCTTCTTATTCAATTGAGTTTTTCTTGATCCATTAGTAAAATATTGTTTCTAGTTTGTCACTGTACCTTTGGTCTTGTAAGCATGAAGGTACAGGGAGCTTGGGCATACATTTTAATAGGTGCTAGATCAAGAATATACTGCTGAGAGTCTCAATTTTCTAGCATAATCTGTAAAGATCTTTTAACACCTGTCATCTACTGAGATCACATGCCTTGTTCTGTCTTGTACTGTTGATATGGATTGCACTGTTATGTTTAAGTTGCTTCTAAAGTTGGAAAGTCCTCTTTTGCTTATAGTTGTTAGTTTATATTTAATCACTTCTAACTCTTTCTACCAGCATATAGTGTCCGCATCCTAAACACACTCAACATGTCCTCCAAATTCTGGAGAAGACAAGTTGTTGACTAAGATTTATTGAATTTCTTCTTTCATGATGAAGTCTCTCCATTTAATATCCAATACTTTTCATAAGTGCATATATTTTAGAAGATGTCTTGTTTCCTGCTGACTGTTTTAGTAGATCTCCACTTCTAACCAGCTATGTGTTAACATTTGTGGGGTCGATACTATAGATTGTTCTTGGCACTCGACCCTTTCAGATGTCCTCATACTGGTCTGTCAAGTCATGATGCCTTGTCTTGGTTTGTTGTTGAGACTGCAAGAGACATCTGGAATTATACTGAAGTGAACCTGAAGAAATGCCGTATAAAATCGGCTTGCAGTTCTTTTGCTGTATATACTTACAATGGTAAGTGTACTGCATGAAGAATCTCTCATTCCATTTTAGTAACAGTATGGTATCATGTTTATCTATATATTTGGGTGGTTTTAGAATTTCTACTCTCTGTATCAGGAAATTAGACTTGTTATCTGCTAAGATATCTTCTTAATTTCACATTTCTTACAGTTGGTTAAAAGATGGTGCTTCTTATGGTATTTATTTTTTGTGTCTTTTTAATTCTCTCTTCAGTTTCTGGACTTCATTCTAAAAGACTACCAATCCCTACTCCAAGTGATGGTTATATAAAAGCCATTCTTCCTTCTTATCTTGTGTCACTTTATAGTTCTATACCTCTAAATCTTGTGAAAATTATTCATTTTAGACTAGTGCTTTTTTCATGTTGTTCCTTTTCCTACGCTTAAGTCTCACACCTTGTAGTGCTTCCAGAACATTAGTTTTGCTCTTTAAGACTCAAAACTGACTTGGAAATCATTTCAGTACTGACTTGCCTGTAGATGTATTTGTTTCTTCTTCTTTCCTAGAGTATATGGACCTATGTGCATATACCTTTCCTTATGTTTTAGATCCCTAGGATGTTCTCCCCAGGAAAATACGAGCCTGTTTCTCCATTAGTCCAGCTGCTTCATTGCGGGGGCAGCTGGACAACATCTGGTATGTGTATGTACATCCAGTGAGACCAAGATGACTGCAGTATCCCAGCTGAGGCAGGAACAGTCGCCACCTGGAAAAGCCCTTAGACAATTGTCATTCACACAGCATGCAAAGTGCATATCGCTTTTAATGTAGTGCAGTGTATGTGCTCACATTCAGGAAAACCAGCCTATTCCTCCTCTTCAGTTAGGTTATTGTTCTATTTCATGGGCTTATTTAACATCTGCTGGCAAATAGTTTTTACAAAGCAAAAGGCAGGAGATGGAATGGTCGTGCTACAGTAGCATGCAATTTTTAAAGGTTTTACGTTTGGAATGGAAAAAAAGGCCAACAGCTTGCTACTAACCACATGATCGGAGTAGTTAAATGGACAGCCCTGGACCGCATATTTAAAGCTGCGGCAGTAGATGTGGGGCTGTTTGTTCAGTGCTATCCCATCACAGAATTACACAGCTCGCTGTGGTTGCAGTCTGATAATTATTATTGATTCACTCTCAGGCTGTCAATCTGGGGACAGCGCTAAAGCAGTCCATGATGGACAGAAAGAGGATTGGACAGCCACCATCCAACGAGGAAACTTCATCTTGAAAATGAACTTAGATGAGATGGTGCTAGTGGATAAGGGTAATTGATGATTGTTTCAGAGTGGAACAAGGGAAAAAGAGAGAGATAAAAAATTCCTCTTTGGCATTCATCCTTAGTGTCCTGTAACACTCCAGGGACTATATACTGTAAACTCTATAAAGTTTAAAGTTTCTGTTTTCAATGATTAGCCAAATATGCTGCTCTTACTATAAGTAGTGATTAGCTTAGGGTGACCAGGATACACGAGAAAGAACAGTACCTCAGGGAAATAACTTTTCCTAACCCAGACGTATTATCTTGATCTGCTTTTGAGTTTCCAAACATAAGCAAAGCTTGGCACTTTTAGGCTGGTTGAAATGTTTAATACTTAAGATGTAGATACTAGCACTATGGAACACTATACTGACGACTTGCATCTGCAGTAATGAGGCAGTTATAAGTTGTAGTTTGAAGCATCCATACTTGTTATATATTTCTTTATAAATCTGCTGTAATTAGTTGACAACTTATGAGAGAGTAAACAGTCATAACAGAAGGGCTGGATGGTGTAAGCCAGCCAGAGTCTCCTTTGTGTTTTTAAAACACCATACAAAATGCTTGAGATGGAGGAATCAGTGCAGATTAAATAAAAACATACTTACACATCTTGGTCTGTCTTTTTAGCTGAATTCTGCCCAAGCCTTTATTTCAGCACTGATAATGGTGGTTGCTATTTCCTCTGCTCCTTTGGTAACTGAAGTGTTTCAGTTGGGGATTTTCCTTGTTGGTCATCCTGCATGTACAGCACATCTGGGACCCCAAATCTCCTATAAACTCCAGAAACCACAGTCTGTGAATTCGAAAGTGCCAGCTAGAAACAAGCACTACTGATGTGGCTGCTGGCTGGCAGGGAGTACCTCTGAGTTTCTCCTGATTAATAAACCTCTGGGCAGAGGGGAGCAAACGAGGACCCTTCCCTCTTCAGAAACACCAGATTTACTCTGATCTAAGCGCTGTGGAGGGAAACCAGGTTTAGTAGTGTCTTTTGCCAGCTCTAAAGTCTTCAGCAGACAGCAAGGAGATTGCTCACAGCCCCAGGGTTTGGGGGGAACACTGCTGGCATGCTCATAGGGGTGACTTCTTATTGGCTCTTGTGTATGAATATTTTCTTCATGTTACACTTCAACCTAGCAGCCACTGCATTAATATAAATATTTTCAATAGTATTTCTTTTTCATTTGATTGTTGCAATATTAAACATCAGTTGTAACTGAAAGGGAACCATGTATTAGGGAAAATTCACTTGGATCTTCATGTAAGCCCTCATAGGGACCTATCTAAAATGTCTAAGCTATGAGGCCAATCTCCCAAAATTTTTATAGAGGAAGAGATGGCATCCTCCAGAGAACAAGTCTGAGTGTCTCTATTTGATGTGACCTGACTCAATTCCTTGAAGAGCTTTTCTCTCCCCTCACTATGTTATCAACAATTGTCAGTAAGAGCAGAGATCTTAAGGCAGCTTAGATGAACAGCAAAAGCAACCCTTTCTGCTGTGTCTTTTGTTTCCAACCAGTGATACCATGTTCCACAAAACAATATGGCAGAGTGAAATGCACCCAAGAGTGTGCATTCCCCTTCCTGCCCCATCCAGTAGACATGAGGAAGGATATGTCCACGCTTACAGGTGGTGGAAGAAGAAAAAAAGGGTTACCTCTGGTGCTACAGGGCTACCTAAAGGAGTGTCAGCAGAATGGAAGGTGTAAGCCTGGTGAGAAGGATTTATAATCTTCTTTGCAGGCAGCCAGGATGGTTTATACTCTGGGATATAGCTAAAAAATGGTTAATCCTGCTTTCCTTCTATATTCTTTCTCTTTAGATGAACTTTCAGATAAAGCAAAATTGTATGAAGCTTTTCATTACTGTACCTCAGAAATAGCAGAACCAGAATATCTCAAACCTGATAGACATTTACTCTCAGTCTGAAAATAATTGTACTAGCCATCAGCCAAGAAGACTAAGTTTATCCTCAAATTCTATGATAGAGCAGATAGGGCTTTGAAATTAAATTGCCCAGATTGGTGTGGGAAAAATGAGGATTGTGATGGAAAAGACACCATTCTTTCATTTGTGACTCTTCAACATTTCTAGGATTTGCCTGGATCACCCGAGGAATTAGCTAGGGTGGATGATCAGGCAAGATCTTCCTTGTGGAGACTTTTCTCTGGTATCTCAAAGGCTTCTAAATCTAGTTGTTTTCTTAACTTGACTCCATGATCCCCTAATGTCCACAGCGCAGACTAATGTTTGGATTATTCCTGCTCTTCTGATTAACATCATGCTTGGGAAATTAATACTATCCACAGAGCAACACTGTGCAAAGGTTATCTCCTGTCTTAGCCGTTTGAATGTTGTCCCTACAAAGGCTAAGGATGAGGCCAAGAGAGATTTTCCTGTGTGCATCCAGGCAGAGTTGCATAATGCTTCTTCTGACGCAGCACCTTGGTTGCTGTCAGATCTGCCACGGCTTCACCAGAGTCCCCAAAGCAACAGAGTTTCAGCCTTCAGCAGCGGAGAAGGGCCTGAGCAGGGTGTGAGAGGAGCCTTGTTGCCGCAGCAGGTAGAATAATGCTGTAGTCCATCATGATCCCTGCGGACAAAGTGAACTTGCCTTTTCTAAAAGGGGTTACTGAAATGTCATACCGGAGTGAATAAATCAAGCCAAGCTTCCCAAAGACTGACTCCTTTAAAGCTGTTGCAATCAACGCGCATTTAGGGATTTTGGAGATTATGGTGCTGCTTCTATTTGAATCTTCTATTTCATTGGCCCTAGGTGGTGCGGTTTTATTTCCCTGCTTTCTAGTTAAAGGTAGAGCTAGATGTGGCGCTAGCAAGGAGAATGTTAGACAGCAGGGGTGCGTAATAGACCATGCACTCAAGGGTTGAAGAGGCTGTACCAATTTTGATGCTCTATTTACATGTTTTTAGTACGGGTCAGGTGGGATTTTTGAACTCTACCAGGCTGCCCAGTTGTGTTTGTGTGTATAACTGCTTGTATTTAATGGCCGTGATGCCTTGTATCTTAGAAGTCCCCCTTTTACTCAGATTTGCTGACTTTCATGGTCATGGCAAGGTCTATCTAATCTTTTGTCCTTTCCCAGAAATTGTGAATTGAATAAGGCTGTGTAAGCTGAAGAATTGTTTCTCTGATAAGATTGTGGGTTTTCACTGCAGATATTAATTTGTATCTTTATTATTTATATTAACTAACTTTCTTGGCTATCTCTGCTTGCAGCAACAGTAACTGCTGGTCCTGGGCCTGGGCCTGGGCCAAGCTGCATAAACACCAGGAGAAAGCAGTCAACTGTCCACAGACTGTTTGTGTACTGCTCAGAAATGGTTTGAATATCACTTTAGGTACTGCAGCTCATGTTGAGCCTCTCATCCACCAGCATTCCCAAGTCTTTCTCCTCAGGGCTGCTCTCAATCCATTCTCCGCCCAGCCTGTGATTGCCTGGGATTGCCACGACCCAGGTGCAGGACCTTGCACTTGGCCTGGTTGAACTTCATGAGGTTGGCACAGGCCCACCTCTCCAGCCTGTCCAGGTCCCTCTGGATGGCATCCCTCCCTTCGAGCGTGTCGACAGCACCACATAGCTTGGTGTCATCGGTGAACTTGCTGAGGGTGCACTCTATCCCACTGTCCATATCGCCACGATGGCTGTACCCCTGGTGCTGTGCCAGAGCAGAGGAATAGATAACTATTAGGCAAATGAGGGAAAGTTGCTGGGCTCTGACAGAGAAGCACATGCCCCTCTCACTCATAATGACTGCAAATGGAAAATGGTGGGTACTTACTGAAACAAGTAATATGAGGAAGACACCGACTGTTCCATCAGCTCCTTTGAAGAACACCAGTGATCTGTGGGTGTCAGCATCAGTATTTTCTCTTAGAAAAAAAAAAGGGTGTCTGCATGCTTATAGCTGCGAGGGCCGCAGGGTTGCAAACTGGTGTGTGGAGTGCATTTTCTGGAGGCTGGAGCCCAGCAATCGCTGGGAAGAAAACTGCAGCAGAAAATATTGAATTTCTTTAGATCCCTAAGCAGACCTGCAGGTATAATAATTGATCACAGAACATTGCAGGCTGGTCTGAGATGTGCAGAGATGAGGCAGGGAAAGGCACCATTCCTCAGCTGCCTCACTCTGTTTCTCTTTCTCCATCGTGCTGTTTGCGTCGTGTCTGCTGCCCTGAGTTTTTCAAGCATCTCCCACGCCTCTGACCATCATATGACAGCTGTTGCCAGCTGGTGGCCATCACTAGAGGCTGGCCTTTATATGCATATGCATTTTGTTAATACTGTAGTGTTTTAAATGAGTCCTTTGAGACTGACACTCCACTATTTTTCTCTTAAAGTGCCAATATAGTATTCTGTGCGCTCATCAGGAAGTAGAATTTTTTTAGAAATTAGGAAGCTTTTTGCCCAAGGCTCAGTGGCCCAAAAGTAGTATTCTGCAGAGTAGTTTAATAAGTTTCAACTTTTCTAGAAGGTAGCACTGCTGCTTTCCTAGTAACAGGGTGATAATTCGAAAGAAGACTCCCATGCCGCTATAGGTATAGAACCAGAGTGGTGTTTATTCCTTACATCTTGCAACTCTGAGTAGTCATATCTCCCACAGAAGCACCATCTCCTGATTTCTGACCTGGAGTCAGGGTGGGGGGTGCATACTAGCCTCATGAAAGAAGAGCACAGTAATCCTGTAAATGCTTGGGACACACTTGTACATCGTTTGAATGAGACTGTGTCAGTCAGCAGGTAAGCAGTTTTGTAATGGAAAAGAAGCTGGTTTGCCGGAGCTACCCTGCAGTCCCACTACTTGGAGCAGGTGTTACAATAAGATAATGGTCTCTTGTAGTAACCCTTGTGAATCACAATCCTAGAGGAAAAAGTAGGGACAAGCCCTTCAAATTGGGTTTCAAAAGCATATAAAGAATTGACCTTACAGAGATAGTTCAAGGAATAACCTAATCTTTCTGTCCCATATCCCCCCATGTACAAAAGCTTGCCTGAAATTGAAGGGGGGGGGGAAGCTCGTAAAGGCAATGTTGATACCAAATAAAGACACCAGTGTCCCCACAAAATAATTTTACAGCCTCTCTCAGCAATCTGTAGAGGATTACAGGTTTGCAGCATGTTTACGTCTAGCTGAGACCAAGGAGGGTTTGCTGCAAAATGGTTATCAGTGTAGAATCAAGGCATAAACAATGGCACTGAAGTAGAAAGCCTAACAATTCGAATGAATTGAGTGGAAGAAATGATGCCTCTTAAAGACAACGTTGCCTGAAGAAAATATAATTTCTGCTGTGGTTTTTTTTTCCACTGTTAAGCCATAGTAAACTCTTGAACACTCACAGACTTGCCTTCTGCAAAACTAACATAATTTTAACAATTAAAGATTGAAGTGTAGACTTCTGAGATGATCCCTTATGACCTACACTTTATTAGATTTATGTTACCTTTTGATATGTTCTATTTGCTGGAAGCCCCTGCATCCTATCATTATGATTCAAACAGGCTTTGCTCTCTGCTCACAAATAATTGATGCTCCCTTTGCACAAAGCATAGTTTTCAGCTGATAAGCAGCAGGGTAATTGGCACCTTCGCAGGATATTAGGCAGAAAAAAAAAAGCATCACGCGTAGCAGACAGGAAGCAGACAGGAGAAGGTAACCAAATAATTGTGGTAGTGTAAGCGGGGCTAAATGCTACTTGACAAGCTCTCTCTGTTTGCACTTCCTGCAGTAAATATTAAGATTTCTGTTTATCAGCAGCGGGCTTGGGGTGGGGGGAGGCTTTGCAACATTAATGTTTGTAAGAGGGTGCGTTGTTAGCAGTATCTGTATTGAATATGGTTTATTCATTTAAAGCCAATGTGCAGTTTTAAGCATTGCTATGTGAAGCATCTCTGTGGCTCTGTATTAGCTAGTGGGTGTGACAGAATTAACAGCACTGTCATAGCAGATAGGTGGCTATGAATAATGCTAAATGGCAATGGATTCCTGTGCAGCAGCAAGTTATATGCTGTGTCTTCAGGCTTGCACCCTTAAAAAAAAAAATAGGTGTATTTGAGGGAGCCAAGAAATGCTTTCAAGTCTAAAATCTTACTCCATCTGAAGCAGATAAAAAGCTTCTTGGCTGCAGTCACTGACAGTGTCATTGTGTCTCGAAATATTTTTAGTTTGCTTGACTTTGCAATGCTATTCTGGTACGACTTTTGTGGTGTCCATAAGCTAATAGCTGTACGTTTATTTTGAAATTATCCTTTCAGGTTCAGCCATGTACCTGTTAAGACTAAGACCGTCAAACCAATGAGTCATATCAAACGTGCAATGTCATCAAATTTAGCTTCTTAAGCTCTGGCTGGTATTTTTAAGAAGTGTGGCATTTCTCACTGGCAGTTGCTTTTTCTTTCTTTTCTTTGTATAGATTATGGATTTCATAGCAAATGTATTTGTACATCTTTAATCTTGCAAGTCACTCGGATATTTCACTGAGTGAGTACCCTAGAAATGTTTATAAATAGAAAAATTAAAAATAAGTGTAGCTATGTAATGCCATGCACTATTTCTAGCAAAAAACATTTCTGTTTGTTAAGATCCACTTTTATTAGCTGCTACTTACAACTTCCTTATGTGCTATGTAAGTGTGTGAGGAGAGGAGAATGTTATATTAACAAAATAATTTGATGATAAACTAGATTCTGTTTTCCGGACATAGGCCAATTCTTAACATTTAATTGTTATTAAAATATCCCTTTGAATCTGCGTGGAGCACCAAATATATATGTATGAGGTTTAATTATTATTATAGGGTTGCAAAGTCTGTGGCAGTGTATTTTATTAGATAAGAATAAAGAGTGTCAGTGGAAATAAGACCTATCACATTATACAACGACGCATTCCCGAGACAAGCACTTGTGTCTGTCCTGATGATGGTGTTGCTGTATTTGTTTTCCAATTACGGCTTGAGCGAACTCAATAGAGCACGAGGCATGATGGGAGAAATCGCCTTTCGCTGCAATTACTGTTTATGGTCTGCCCAGAAAAAGGTGAAGAAACATTCTTACTTACCATCCTTACTTGATTTCTGAGTACATTCCTTAGTACTTGGGCAGAAATACGAACTTGCTGCAAAAAGAGGCACCTAGCAGAGCCCTTTCGGGTTCAGCCCTATTTCTCACTTGCACAAGCAACAATTACACCCGAGAAGAGGATTGATTTCTCCAACCAATTATGCTTAAACGTGCTAAGCTCGTTATCGAGCTACATTGTTGTTATGTAGAACACCGTGCTTATGTGGTATAGTGCTTTCCACCGATGTTAATTATGAAATGAGTTCTTGCTGTCTTCACAAGGCACAGATTGTGACAGTCTAGGTCTGAGTAACACACGTAGGGGAGGCAGCGTGCGGTAACATAGTACAGCGTGTAGTTTGGGTGATTACAGCAGTGCATGCCTCGCTGTAGTACCTGTTGAACAGTGTTAGTATTTTAAGAACTCACAAATTTTTTTTAATTTAAAATTCCATTGAGTTTTTTCTGTGCATTTAACATCTCCAGAAATAACAATCCGTTTTGAATCAGAAAACAAATGTTCAATTTTTCTCTTCTGGGCAGAAGTATAAATACTGTTTCTTCTTTAATATTAAGATAGTTAAGTTTTTTTTTTTTCCTGAGAGTTGTGGAGAGTCTAGTATAGTTATAGAACCTTCTATTAATTTTTTTTATGTTTTATTTAACCACTTTATTGTGATCAGCATTGTTGGTGTGTTGTGGCATGTTATACATGGACCACATGTATAAGTGTTTGTCTTGTTTACATGTGCAGAGAAGGGCCTTTAGTTCATAGCTGTTTCCCTCATTCCCTAGGTACTCTATTGTATTGGTATCACCCTCGTGGTACTTGACAACCCAGCTGCTAAACAACAATATTTCTACAGGTCTGATTTCATAGACTCTGCCAATATCAGTCCATGGAAACCTTGCTTCTGTAGACAGTCAGGCCACCCCATGAGATTCTGGACCTGAGCTCCTGTTGAAACTGTGTCTGTGGTTCACTCTGGCTGCTCCTCCAGAGCCGGCTGTTATCCCCACCATCTGTTACTCAGTGACATTTCTTCCCACTTAGTCTGTCCTCTTCCTGGGCCTCTCTTGACAAAAGTAAAGCATACACAGAAAGAAAAAAACTTTCAGCATCTATTTTGAGGGGGACAAATCACCACCCCTCAAGCTGCAAAAGGATGGAGGAAACAGGATCCAACTCATCAGATCCAGGGTGAGGCAAGTGTCCCTCAGTCCCTGCAGCCACTATTTGTCTGTTGCTACCAGATGCTTTTTAGCAACATAAGCCACTGCTAGAGTAACACCAGGCTGAACACATGCAAAGCTGTCTTCTCTGTCTTGTTGAACTGACCATTTGGAAGGAAAAACAAAGCCATGGGGGTTGCACCCAGATTTTTGCCTCTAATTTGCAGCATGTTGATGCCTGTGGCAAGCTGAGAAGTGTATTTTAAAATATCTGCTCTGGTGTGTTAAATCAGGAGCAGGACTTAAAATACAGCTCTACAGTGGTGGTCGTTGCCACAGATGTAACTCTACATTAAGAGGCTGTGCTAATAAAGGAAATATCACTTTTCCTCACACAGGACATTAACCCTGCATTGCTGAGACAAATAAAGCCATAAATTAAGGTGTGATTTTAGATAGAACAAGAAACCTACCCTAACCTAAGGAAGAAAAATCTGCTTGAGACATGATCAGGGCATCTGCCTTGGATGGCTGAGGTTGAAGTCACAGCCCCTGGTAATGTCCAGCCTTGTAGCACTCCTCATTGCTGTGGGCGCACCAGGGGCCTCTTGCCTTGAGGTACCAGGGGCTACAAGACCCACAGCTTTAAAGGGTCTCTGTGTTTTGTCATTCTTTTCCTGCTGCAGCAGCTGTTTTAGCAATCTTTTGCAGTATTTCTCTGTTGCTGGCAAGAATCTGAGTCAAGATATATATTGTGGCTGTACTCCACACGCAGCCTCCTAATCCAGTGAAAGTGACAGAGTACTTAACAGTTTTACAGACATTCATTCATATGTCATGCTGCTTTTTTTTTTTTTTTTTTTTTTCCTGAGCGTGAATTAGGACGATACTTTCAATGCCAGGATGACAATTTGGCATCCTTGAGATGATGTGCATTCTTGGAACAAGGGAAGGCAGAGCCTGCCTGTTTAGATCAAGAGAACACTTAAGAGGATACTTACTGTTCTTCCAAAGTCATCATTAGGCTCAATTAGTATTTGTTAAGTGGTTTGAGATTTTTAGGTGAGTAGTATGTTATTTACCTACTTTTACCATTTATATGGTAATAGAGAGGAGGGCTGATCTTGTGGTTGAAGCAGAAGCTGTAGAGTCAGGTGTGGCTCCATGTCACAACTCTGTGAAAGATTTTTTTTTTTTTTTTTTTGTGACAAGTCATTTAATCTCAGTGTCTCAGTTCTCCAGCTATAAAATGGGAATAATAATGGTGCCTTGTTCCCAGCTTTTGCTTGTCTTATTATTGATGACTGCGTTCTCTTTGGGGGTTAGACTTTCCCTTGCTTAAAGGCTTAACACAAAGAGATCCTAATCTCAGCTACTTTAATACAAATAACAGCTACAAAAAATAGCGCTATTACTACCTGGGCATCAGCATGGCTTGTGACATCAATATCATGCTGACAAGCTCCTTACCTCTCAGGATTTGCTTTGCCCATCTCTGCTCCTAATCCTAATGCATTCAGTCCTGCTGGTGTTGAAAAACATCTTCATGGTTAATACTCCTCCGTCATGAGAGGAACATTACTCTGGTTTTCTGCCCACCTCTGCTTGTCAGGATGAGCTGCTGGCATTATATCCTGCATACATCATTGCTTAGTTGTTACACTCAAGGAAAAGTTTAGTTAATCCTGGCATTTATTACTCCAACGTGCGTCCATTTTTAGAGCTTTGCTTCTTTTCAAAAGTGCA
Source organism: Tetrax tetrax (assembly GCA_009806455.1). Classification (NCBI taxonomy): domain Eukaryota; kingdom Metazoa; phylum Chordata; class Aves; order Otidiformes; family Otididae; genus Tetrax; species Tetrax tetrax. The sequence goes on along the minus strand of WHYT01014908.1, from coordinate 163,273 downwards.
ACTGCCTCTTCTCACTTTTAAGCATTTGCTGCAACACTTTCTGTTAACGTGGCACAATATTACCAGCTCCTCCTGTTTCACCAGTCATCTCTAATAGGTTTGAACAAACCTTTCTTCTAACAGCAGAACGAAAATAGTGAAAATGTCAGCGTTGAGCTCGTCTATTTTTTCAGGGCAGAGTTCCTGAAGCTCTCAGTTGACAAGACTGTGCGAGATCTTTCCTGGAGGTTCTTGAGGATCATATGCCCTATTGTCGTAGTTAAGCCCCAGTCGAGACCATTCTTTTCCACCGTAGCCCCCACCCCCTCACTAAATAAAACCAGAACACCTACAGTCAGCCCCACAAGTGTCTCCACCATCTCCGGGTGACTGAGCACCAGGAGTGGAGCCAGGCTTTTGAATAATTCCCGTGGTTGCAAACTTGCTCTCATTTCTGGACTAGTGACCTGCAGGATTTCTGAAAGGTCTATTTGGTGCACAGCATCCTCTGCAGTCAACATGTATCCTGCCCTAATACAGTGTCACAGACTGTAGTAAGCACATCCAGTAAAAGGATATTTCTCTGCTGTAATCTTCGTTAGCAAGAGAATGAAACACACATTTATTCAGGAGTGGATTTGGCTAGCAAGGCTAATGCACTAAATGATGGTGAAGTCCACCTACCAGAACATGTATTAGAGTCTTAAAAGATCTGAAATAATAGAAATGAAAGCTACCATTAAAGAAAATTTAGGGCCAGGTTAAATGCTTTTATGATGGGTAGAAGTATCATAAATTAAATTATTTCGTAGTGTTTATTACAGTTTCAGCCAGAGGAAATAATAAATGCAATGACTGGCTGATTAAAAAATATCCTATTATTGGCTAAATTATTAGTGGGCAGTGACCCTAATTAACAGGGTAATAAACCTGAAGATTTGCTTATGATGCAGCTGTTGAGACAGTGTATGCTCCAGGTAGAGTTTGCCCTGAGAATGAGAAGGAGCCCAAGGTTCCTGGAAGAAACAAACCAAACAAAAAAAATGGTTAATGAGAGTCCCTGGGTTACTGGAACTGACACTGCATTGTAGGTTGCAGACCATAATTGTCCTGTAAATTTATGGCTTGGGTAATAAGGAAAGGCTATAACAGTTCTCGCATAACAGATTGAGCAAATGTGGAAGTCACAAAACAAAGTTCATATCCCAGCACAGGTCAATTTGCTGTTCTGGAAATAAAACTGACTTCTATTTTGTTCGTTCCATCTTGCAATTAAGCAAATGAGTAAACATGAGGTCTTAATTGTTGCCTCAATAGAATACCTAGTACAAGGCATTTTTGAAGGGGAGGGAAAAACAACAGTAACACCACAATTCAGTGGATCTGATCTGCTTTGCAGTCACTCTCCTTTTTGGGATATATCCCTTGCAACATCCCTTTTTTTTGTCATTTATTTGCCTAGGTCTTTCTTTTTAGTTCATAATCTGATCTATCATTGCATGGTTTGTGCAGTGCCTAGAACAACTGGGCCCTGTCCTAATTAGTGCCTTCTTCAGGCTTTTTTTTTCAGGAACTCGTCCTGAAAAACCCAGAGGAATCTTAAATTTCCCTGCTTCTCTGGTAAGGTATGAACATACATTATGAGAATTTTAGAAGAGCCCAAACTCTAAACTTGTTAGTGCATTTTATCTTTAGAAATAATGGCAAACTTTAACATTAATTACTTGTGTAGGTTTATAGATTCAAGTAAGGGATGAAAGTTTATAGATTCAAGTAAGGGTTGATTAATTTAATCATGCTTAAATGTCCAGCTATCTGATTTGCATGTTTAATCTCATCATCAGATATTTAAGGGCTATAAAGTGCTCCTGCACTTTCTCTAGGTACAAAACTGATGGACCAAATTAAGGTCATTTTCCAACATCAGGCCTAATTATGTGCAGGGTGGCCTTCAGGCAGCAAAATTAATCTTGTGCATTCAGTGGGGCAAAAAGAAGAGCATCAAAACAGTGGGCGATCTCTCTGCTTAAATGATTTTTTTCACCACAAAATAGTGTGCAAATAGGAAATTCCCTGGGTCTCTTTGTCAACTGTTCAAAAAAACCAGCCTCTCAGAAAAACACTCCTGTTATCAGACAAGCCTGCTGTATGGATAGCTGTATGTTTTAAATTTTTTTTAGTCATTTTATTATTTGGAATTCTTCCTGCTTGAAAATAATGGGGAAAAAGTAAAGACTTTTTAATTTGACCATTGTCGGTAGTTAGGGATGGAGTGATCCCCCACGTCTCTAGTGCCGGAATCAGATTCCTCTGATGCTTTTTGGAGTTCCATTAGCTGCTTGTGAGTGCTTTTGGGATAAGCTATCAGTGGCCTAAAATGAAAGCACAAAGTTCCTCAGCCAAAAGTTAGACTTAGAGATAGAAATGTACAAATTTTCTGACAAATGTAGAGGGTTTTAAGGCAAACTCTTTGGATGGGTGATGCCTTATCTGTAAAGTAATCTCACGGTGGCTTTCTCCACAAACATACCCTATCAATAAAGATCAAAGGCAAACCAATATTTTCATTGTGCTCCTTTCTTGGCAAAAATCCCTGCTTCCCATAATGCCATCTGACATCGCTTGTCCTGTTAAATTTTTACTGCTGCTGTGATTATTCAAAGGAATTGCTGTAAAACATACATGAATTATGGTCAGCAGTCACCGTTAGTATTTGAGGCTGTGATCAAACATGAAGGTTGTGTGTAGTACATTTTATTGGTTTCAGGACCTTGCATAAGAGGAGAGGTGTGCCTGCTGCATCCTCCATTAATAACATGGGCACGGTGGAATCTCATACTGTATTTTCCACACCTAGTAGCTAACGCTTTGCTTCCTGCTAAAATTTAGAGGCAACAGAGCATCATCTTCTCCATCATCTGTGTGCGTATGTGTATATAAGTATAATAATGTGTGCAAAGCTTTCATGCACTTCCTCCCTCTGCTACCTCCTTCCCCAGTGATTCAGTCACTTCATATTGTAATACTTTGTTGACTATTGATTTTTGGTTAAGGTTGGAGCCCAGTACAACTGTATGAGCATTCGTTGGCTTTAATTTGATGTTATGCTGCTGCCTTCCATTCCATATTGACAGGCATCCTCTTATTTTCAGATTGGTGTCCATTCACTGATGAACGCGCACTAGGGGGATCATGACCTTTTCTCTTATCTGGACAGCTCTTGGCTTCATGAACATTTTTTGCTGCAGGGTGTTATTAACAACAGGGTGATAGAACAAAGAAATAAAGCAATGGGAAGCACATCAATGTATGAAATTTGCTTTATTAGGATTCCCCTGAGGCCAGAGCAGTCCCTAATTACAGAGGTGTTACATCCCTTCTTGGAATAACAAACTATATTTTTAGCAGTAATGAGAGCATGATTTTGAAATCACTGTGTGATCATCCTCCCACTGTACAGATGCTTGTTAATTCACGTTTTCCCAGGTACTGATTTGAGGAGAAGCATACAACAAAAGAAAAGCTAAACATCTGTGAAATTACCTACTACCAATTGCACAAAGCATCACACAAGATATGTATTTTGACATTCGAGCTTTCCTGCTATTCTTTTTCACTATGTAGGAATGTAGTGTAATTTGTAAAATAATCCGGTTTGTTAATATGCTTATGCAGAGAAAAGGCCACGATGTATTAGTGATTAGAGTCTGAATCTCTTGTAGCATCTGGATGCTCTGTTTAGATAAATACTGGGAAGGTTTTTTTGGGCTATAGAAATCTTGGCTGAGTATGCCTGGGAGATGAGCTGGCATACTGAATTCCCAAGAACATGCCTTGGCTGATAATTCCCAGATTCTTCATTCCATCTTGATGTTAATTTTTTCCGGAATATCCTATGTTACTCTTCTTTTGGTCTTCCTGCTCCCAGACTTCTGAGACAGACCAAAGGTAAAATGAAAAGCAACCAAAATATGTTTATTCTGCATAGACATGCTTATTATAGCCCATACAGTTCCTAAAAATAGTGTGAGCTCGGCAGAGCTCAACTTAGCCTGCACAAGCTGGATATGCTCCCAAGACAAAGGAGACCAAGGGACCCCATTGCAAAATGGGTAACGTGCTGGTTACCCACACAGGTGGCCCTTCTGCTACTGACCTCTTGTGTCAGAATTCCCAGCAGTTTGGCCTTTCTCACTCTTAATTTACAGATCTAAAACCAAATGCAGGCAAAAACCAAACACAAACAAAACCCCCACCCAAAAGATATAAGCCAACACTTGCAGTCCAACTATGTGAGTACTCCTTGAAGCTTTCGAATTGCACTCTTCTCCCTCAGTCCTGCTTTGTCCCTTCCTTCTTGCTTTGTGTTAGGCAGCTCTGTGAGTAATAGAGGCATGCCACTGAGAACAGTGGCACTGGTTTTTACCTGGATTGTGACCAGCTTTACCATCTTCAGTGGGGTATGGAGCAGCTTCACATCCATGAATCTCGTTGGGCTGATCCAGCACTGCTCTCTTCCTGTATCAAGGAACTTCAGCTGTTGCTGAAAGCGGTTCTTGCTCAGAGCAGGACTTTGTGGGCCAGATTTCAGGGCTAGATGGGCACAGTAGGTGGTAAAATGACAGCTCTGGTGTCATCCGATTTTAGAGATATTTCTTTGTTTAAAATAGAGAAATTAGGAAATCTTCTGGGAAGGACCTTTTAAAGTTCATAACATGAGGATTTACTGAAATATTCAATTTTCCTGCCACACACTCTTTCATTGGCTGTTAATTAAAGATGTTAAAACCAAACCTTGAGTTGATGAAAAATGTTCCTAACTGCATTGTAAATTGAGGTTTATACTATGTTTTCTTCAGGCACTAAATGCTTTTTCTCAATAATAAACAGATCATAAAGGATGGACGTGCTCTCACACGTTTCAAAACTTTGATGGCAATGCTGATCACTGCTTTGTAAGAATAAGCAAGCTTTTGTCTGGGGAGGGGAGAGAGGAGAGATTAATTTTTGGAGCCTGGTTAGTAGGGTCCTCAGTTGGTTTAGAGGACAGAAATTCCTCTGCCTGGCTTAATGTACTTTTATTTATACAAGAGAAAAAAAGTTTTGGAAGGTGAGATGATAGTGACCTCAAATCAAAAGGCCCTGTGAGAACAGGGTGAGCTACTCTCCTGGGAAGTGAGAAGGACAAGTCCTTGTCCTTGCCCTGGAGCAGCCCCAGGGACCGGTCCCTGGGCTCTGCCCTGTGGTGCTGCCTGCACCCAGCTCCCCAGGGAGCTGCCTCTGTGTCACCCTCGCACCTTCCTCACTGCTTACAACTGGCTTATTTCATTTCATTTCCTGGCATTTTGAACAAAATGTACTTTTGAAAAAAAAAAGTTTTTCTCAGCCTCACATTTTTGAAAATGGGAGGAAAAGATTGCAATGTAAAAAAAAATTTCGGTGGTGTTTTTGTTTGACGCTGACTAAGTTGAATTATCTGAGAGGGATTCACATATGCAAGCATTGTTTTGTACTTGTTATCCTTTTTAAGGGCCCTGGTATTTTTTCATACATGCTGTGTACTTCACTCAGGATTGCATTACAGGCATTTCCCTCTCTCTGACAATAATTCAGTCAGCCAAATACAAATCAAAGGAAACACTTAAGTGGCTCATTCCCTTTTAAAGAAAAATGATACCAATAAAAATATTTGGCTTTAGCCCTCTTTTGCCCCAGAAGCTCCTTTTAGTCTCTTTTGCCTCTCCCCAGATAGTTGTTTATTCAATATTAAGCTCTCCTTTCCCAGAAGACCAAAGCATTCACATTCACACTTCAGCAGCAGCGTTGTGATTCGGTAATGAGGGTGAAAGGCGTTCGGGATCCTGTGCTTGTTGAAAGGGGTAGCGGGCTGAAGGGTACCAATCTGCTTGGTAAGAAGACGATTTTGTTCAGCCAAGAAATATCTCTTTACTGGGCCACTAACTACAAGAGAGAATGCTAATTGAAAGATGAGAGTGTAATTGCACCAGACAAGTAATTTTTATTGAGTAATTTTTCAGTGTTAGGTGGGCAGAAACAGCAGTCTCCTATTAGTGTTAAGCAAAGATGCACAGCTGAATCCCAGAACCTGATAATGAAAGTTTTCCTCTTCATTGTAACAGTTAAAACACATGAAATGCCTCTGCAGTTAAATTACAATTAAATGCTTTTGTTTTTCAGATGGCTGACAGATTTACAGAGCATTTTTCCCTCAAATAGGTATCTTTGCACTCTCTGTACCTGTGAACACAGCATTCACTGGCATCCTTCAAAGCAGGGAGAGAAAAACCACACATACTCGTGCACTGAAAAAGAGAGCCTTAGGTGGCTGATCTTTCAGATAAAAGAAGTGGTTCTAGCACTAAAAGGGAAGGAGGCAGAGGATGTACAGCGTCTTCTGTTGTAGTATGCCTGTATTGTGTCATGAAAGGAAAATGGAGAAAGCAAGGGGACGATAGCAGCGCTTCACAGTCAGGTGGTTTTCTCTGGTTTAGGGGGATAGTCTGACTTAAAAGGAAAATCTGAAGGCCCTTATATTTAAAACACTTTGGTAGCAAGATTATATTGGAGCCAGGGCTATGCTGAAATCTATAATCTGTTTTACTGTAATGGAGTACAGCTTATTAAAGCAACAATGTCTAAGATAGCAGGCTCAAAAATTTATCTTAAAATGCCATAGGATATTTACATTGTCTCCTAATAACCACACAAGCATGGGAAGTTTCCACTTGCTAATGTAATAGTTAACTCAAACATCAGGGATATGTTTAACTTTGAGTGCTCAGGTCTGTGTTTGACGAAACAAAAGCCCTTGTAAACACAGGAGAGGATTGCTGAGTCCTGTTTAGGCAGTGGGCACCCAGTGAAGGCAAAGCGCTGAAAAGAATACGTTGTCCTTTTCTGAGAGCTGGCAACGTGTGCAGTGGACGACCAGGTGCGTAAGGAGATGTGATTGCTTTCCCAAGGAGTTCATCATTTAAATAGCAGAGGGGACCAGGTGAGACTCTTCCTAGAAGCAGTCTGCAATAGCATCATGGGCCAGCAGGCTTTCTGGAGAGCAGAAATGCGGTGATACACAGCAGTGTCCCCATCTGGGTGGGTCCCACTGGCAGAATGTGTCAAGTGAAATCACCACCCTAGGCAACACTCACCTGTGGAAGAAAGTATGTCAGCTTTTCAGGGAGTGTGGTATTTCTTTGTGCTGCTGAGGAAGGAACAGAAACATGTTTATTCTCTAGATATTATGCAGGTTGTTTCAGCAGAGAGGATGAAATTGCCAGAATAAGAATTTGGCCAGGTAACTAGAGATAATGTTCCCACTCTGTCAAAAATAGCCACTGGAACTACAATGAGCACAGCTGGCAGAATGGGCTAAAAATAGCACCAAGCCCACTAACATTATATTGAAATATTGTCTCAGCACTGATTAACTGTCTCTGTTTCTTACCACCAAATATTGAGCCGTTGTAGTTCCAGTGTCTTCCTTGGCCTCACAGCAATATAGAACGTGTCTTGTTAAAATGAAAAACTTTACTTTGGGTAGCTAAAAATAATTTGTTTTCTATGCAAGAAAACAAGCACAAAAATGAAGTATTGTGGAGTTTCAGATGTGAGCAGGGGAAAATCCCCCCTCGCCCTCCTGACAAGGGTGATGCTGGGAATCGTTCCTGTGCCCACTGGACATCTGCAGCACCTCACGTGGTGCTGAGAGCTCAGTGTCTTGCAAGGTTGGACTTGTCTTGAAGGGCCAGAGATGAAGGGGAAACAGGCTCCTGCAGCAAATGTCTTGTCGTAAACAGCCTTAAAGCTGTTTTTCACTCAACATGGATGAGAGGTATATCTTCTGTACTTACCTGAGTGTGATTATGAAAATCTACTTTTCCTTGATATGGAGCAAAGTGTGCTAAGCAGAGATACTGTGTTCTGCTGTTAAACCATGGCCAAATGAATTGCTGGTGCAATCAGTTTAGATGTAATGTGAATAAAAAAAAGAAATTCATCTGGTCCAGTATTCAGTATTGATAAAACCAAGAATCTCTTGGTGCCAGATACATATAAACAGTATCTGGTTTTCAGGGCAAGCTTTCCCTTACTTTTTTTTTATCCCGTGTTAACACAATACAGTGAAATGCATGGGATACTTGGAACTTGTGCAAAAATCACTTTATCCAAATTAAAATGGGTTCTTCAAGAGTATTGTTATTCTTGGAGCTCCTGAAGCTGCTCAGTGCTGGGACTGTTGAAAGGACAGTTTGTGATGAACAGAGGCAATCCCAAAAGCATCTGTTAACTACAGAGCAAAGATGTTCCCTGCTTTAGCAGAGGGAGGGCTTGGTATTTTACGCTGTGCATGTTGTTTTCAGCTAGGACCATGTAAAGGCTTTGTAACAGAGTCTGAATACAGTTTGCATTCATTTTGGCTTCCATTACAAATGGCAAGCTTTCACAAGGACCGAGAAGTGGTGACAAGTGAATATGGGGTTAGTGGCACATGACCAGGGGATAAGAGCATTTGCGATGCAGGGAGAGGGGAAAATATTAAAGCAAACTCACCAAGATCCATGCCAAAAACTTCTTGCTGAAGTCTCTTTTTGTAAATTGGCAGGGATCTTACACCATTATGAGGGAGGCCAAAAAATGTTTGCAGTGATGCAGATTTCTAGAAGTGCCTGAAACAGGGCCCAGTTATTTTTCTTTGGCTTGTGAGTTGAACCTTTCAGTTTGCTAGCCACCTCTTGCAGGATGCTAAATCCTTCCAGATTTTGTTGACATCGGAGAAACTCAAGGACAGTCAACGCTCTCAGGATGTATTTTTTTCAGACCACTCAGCATTGAATTAAAAGGGGTAGCCAGGCTGGCTGATATTTGGTATCTTGGAAAAAAATCTATCTGCAGCTACAAGTTATAAATATGAACTATTTTGTGATAATTATTGAAAACACAGAGCCTTTCCACTATTTTTCAGCTGAATATGGTCGAAGGCAACTACAAACAGGGTAGCTGTGCTACCAGGACCTTGGATTTGGGTGCTGCAGCTTCCATTGCTGCAGGGAGAAACACGGTTCAGGTCAGGCAGCAGAGATCCATCCTGCGGGCAGGGGCACCGGGCCACGGGAGCAACCTGGCACATACTGCAACGCCTTCTCTTTCCATATATACACATGTACTTGGCAAAATTAGGCTGCTATGGTCAAAGCAGTGCAGAAAGCATCCTTTAAAAATCATTATCTCAAACAATATTTCAAAGCCTATTTTCAGAACCAGGTGCTATGTTTTGATGACAAGATTTGCAACTCAGCCATGACGAAGCTTGGAAGGGTTTTGGGCAGGTAATTTCTGTACAATATCCCACACTCCCATAAAACTCAAGTATGCATACCAAATATCCAGTGTGTCTTCCCAGCGTTCAATTAATCGTTTCCATTGTTTACTCTACATTAGATAACGTTTGATAGTCTTTATTTTACTTTGCTGCTAGTTCCACATGCAACCTGTGGCAGTGAGCAAGGGGTAGCACAGTTGCTCCTGGTCTGTGTGCAGAGTTATGTTTATGTAGGCAGCAATATGTCCAACTCCTTAGCAGAACTGAGATCAGTAGAGGAAGCCATACAAAGGTGCACAAATAGATTGACACTGTGCTGAAAAGGATTTTTTTTCTTTTTTGTGACTGAGGTGCTTGCAGCTTGTTCCTCTAAAGAAAACACTGCAAAATTGCTGCTTTTGATCCAAGTGATTAAATACCAGGTTTGAGGTCTGACATTCATATGACATCTGTAACATTTTGTTGAGCTTGACTGAAAGTGTTGCAGTTCTTTACTGCACTGTGTTTTACAGAGAAAATACGTAACAAAACATGCTACCTAGGGCTTCCCCTGCCTTTGTCCTGTGTCTGTAAAACCTCGCCAAAGAAGTTCACTGACATGGCTGTAAAACAAAATTAAATACAAGTGTACGAGGGTTAAAAGTAAAATACTCCCTAATATCTCCGGTAATTTACACGTTAAAGAGCACTGTGGAATGAATTACGATGTCATGTCAGAAGCCACGCTTCAACCCCAAAACTGCCAATCATTATAAAGCTGAGTTTGTTGGGCCTTAGATACAGGGACCTCGCCAACGGCCTCAGGCAACATCCATACTTATTAGACAACACGGACCCCAGGGAGCTTTTCCGAGCGCGGCCCTCACCACCTGGCTGAAGCGGAGTAATGAAAGGCAGCGGTACAACAAAGCACTAAGTGACTGCAGCCCTGGCTGCAGAGCATGAATCCAGCGCCTACCAGGGCAAGGAGAGTCGGTCCCAGGGGATGCGCAGACGCGTTAGATTTGTTTTTTCACATCCTCTGCTTTCAGGACATTTGTCAGAAGATATTGCCAAATTTTTGTAACTGTTTCATACTGAGCCCGCGGTCTTTGCTTGACTTGGCAATTCCCGCACGGAAGCGGCGGTTCCCTTCGAGCTGGCTGGCTCTTCCTGGGGCTTTGCCGTGGCGGTGCGGTCGGGCGCGGGCAGATGCGCGGCCGGGGATCGATCCGCCGCGCCTGCTGTGCTGGGTACCAGGGCCTAGAGGGAGCCAGCTGCGCGCCGAGCAGGGGGAGGGGGGGAAGGAGAGCTGTCAGCAGGACGGAGCGTAATGACAAAGCTGAGGTTTTCCTGAGCCTTTTCTTTGCTCTTTTAGTAGAGTCCAGCGTGGATATTTGCAAGAAGTAATGCCTGCTCCATGCAGGTTTTGCAGATAATTCTCTACTCTGCTCAGGCAAAGGATTGGAAGTAAATTAGAAAAGCAATTTTAAAAGCTGAAAGAAATATCTAAAATTGTCAGCAGGGCAATGGGTATACTTACTTTCTATGTCTTTATTGTACTCTATACTACAATGAATAATAATTACAGATTTTCCTACCCTGGTTAAAGCAGTTGGTCAGTACGCTCTACTTTCTTTTTTTTTTTTTTCTTCCTCCTGCAACCTGCTTTGTAATATAATGACTAGCTTTAAATCCTTCAGATGGAGGACTTAAAGGTAAAGCCTAGTACAGAGTCATATTTCAGCAGTTCAGACAGGGAAATCAAGTAAATTTTATTTCCTATTCAGAGTGGGCTGGAGAAGAGGAACATCTATAAGGCAGGAAGATTCCACGCTGAGCACAGGAGCTGTCAGTTCTGCTGCCTTTAACAGATCACCTTAGATTTTCCATTCTCTTGAAATACTGTGGGAAGCTCTTGCTCCATCCTTCCATGGTTTTTACACATAAGTATTTATAAAATCCAAATCTAGTGAACTGTTTGTTTATCTATTATCAGATTGTAGCCACAAGGTGTGTTCAAAGGGCTGCTGGATTTAATCTTAGCAAGAGTGTGAAAATAACCACGATTACTTAACACACTTATTTTGACATTTAGCCATATCTATATATATTTTTAAGCACATATCAACAAGGGGACGAGTAGCCAGACTTAGTTAACACTTCCTATCTGCTTTTCAAACCTTCCCATTGCTGCTCATCAGCCTTTCAGAAGCAGAAAGAGCGTGAGCAGGATAGTGTGTCTGTGTGTGTGTGAGAACAATTCTATAAAAGATTATCTTGCACACAAAGCAAATGGCCCTGCCCCCATTGTGAAGGCAGAGATTCCCCCGAGATTAGGCGAGCAGGAATTGCTTGTGGTCAGCACAGGCTGGAGAACAATAGAGCCCAAAATGGGCAGCAGCAGCCGCAGTCGTGGAGGTGGGTGGGAGACTGGCCAAATGGCCATTGCAGGCTACATGGCATTGTCACTGACACCAGAAATGGCTAAAAGGTCTCAAATTAGCAATTGTTATGATTAGCAGGTGGTTTGAGAGATAGGAGGTCTAGGGAAGTGATTGGTGGTTTAGACATCACATGCTATTTTGTTCGAAATGCTCTTCATTTGCTCATTAACAGAGAATTATGAAATTACTTAAAGGAAAACAATTCTAATGACATATAGAGGGCCATAGAAATCAATTATTCAAAGGGAACATGACTTTTTATAAAATTATTGCAATTCCTGCAGATTTTATTTTTGTGAAGGAATTCTGTCAGAAAATCTGGTAGGGAAACAAATGTTATTCAACAATATTTCATCTGACTAGGAAAAGCTGAAAAACTTAGTAACATATGTATTCCTCTCATTAATAACTCATGTATTTAGACTGTGAATCTGCTGTTAAGAGAGGTCCAAAGACAGAAGATTCAAAAGCATATTTATAAGAATCAAAGCTCAGAAGTGTTTTGGTCCAGAGGCTGGTTCATTTTAACCCGCTGCACTAAAGGAAGATCACATAAACAAAATGTGAATTCCCTTCTATTTCTTGACTTTGAAAATAAATTCAAGGATGTCAGGGCCATATTATTACTGGCTTGTTTAAAAGCTAGGACTGGATTCTCCAATTTCATGAATGTGCAGATACCAATACTCTCCTGAGGGCTGTCTCTGTTCCAGACCCAAAACCTGGAGCACAGCAAGTCCGAAGATGCTCTTGGAATAATATCCATTTACACATTAACAGTCTGCTCTTCTCTTTCTTAAGACTTGTACTACCTACTCCTGTTCTCGCAGCAGGGAGAGTAATGACTTGTACCCAGTTTCAATGTCATGAGCACTCATTGAGTGATCTGTAAAATCCTGTCATGGAGGATGTGGGCTAGGGGAGTTAATTCTGCCAAAACATCTCTAATTAGGGACCCATACCAAACCTAAATTTTGGTATAGTATTTTATGTTTAATTGGGATTTTGCTGATCCTGAAATGTTGCAGAAAATACCAAACTGACTGCATTAGTGCGGGGCTGTGTGACTGCTTCTTATTTCATGTACTGTAGGCCACTGGACAACTACAAGATCTTTTTTGTGTTTGCCAGAACTGGGTTTAAAAGTGTACTCTGAAGGCAAAAACTTCAGTGTCCTGTCCCTAATTCCAAGGAACCTGATCATAATTGTGCTGACGTTCTTTCACAATAGAAATGAGACTAACACATCTGTTACTGGTTGTTGTTTTGGAAAATATTAGCCCTACCGTCAAGAAAGTCACAGCATGCTCTGCGCCCAGGTCCTTCTGGATAGAGCCAGCAGCAGTGTGAGGACAGCTCTGCGGCACACACGCACCCAGAGGAAGTGGAGGAAAATGTGATAGCCTAAAAAGATGTTCTTTAAGTTTTAGAACAGATGTGTAAAATAGAAACACAATTTAATGAGATGACAATTTATCTGACCTTGCAACAAGGGGAAAAAAAAAGAACCAACCTAACTGATACTCTATTTGGATCTGCAGACATATGGCATTTCAATAGCTCTTCAGCTGCCATCACAGGGGGCTGGATTCAGGGTAGCTGAGACCTGATTATAGACACAGCTTGGGACAGCTGGCGTCCTGAAGTTGGCACACAGGATCTAAAATTTGGTGGGATGAATCTGCAAAGAGAAGGATTTCAAGGGAGAGGAGATAAGGACAGTTCGGCAAAGGAAGGTTTGGTTCCAGGCTCATTGAATAAGCATAAATAAACATTTGGGCCAGGCTCGTTGAACAAGCTGAATAAGCAGTCCAGCTGCCCATGCCACAGAAAGTAAATTGAACGGGTAAAAAATGGAGATAACAAACAATGTGAAGGAGGATGAAGAAATGCCAGCTTTTACAGTCTTTGTTCTCATAATTCTAGCTTTGCTAACCTAAACAGTGTAAAAGTAGTTGTGTATGGCTTATAAAATTATGAGAGGCATATTATAATTGTGAAGGTTTTAAAAAATGTCTTAGAACTAAATATTAAAGAATTTGCAGTAACCCTACCGTTAAAGATACTGTTTTTCCTAAAGATGCCTTTTGGTGAAGCCACCATGACAAACCCTTTGTTTTACATTCAGTGGAGCCAGAGGTGTTATTTCTCACAAATGAGATCATTTCCAACTCAGAACGATATGTGCATAATCATATATATTCTAAATAAAATCTTGTCAAAACCTGCAATCTCCCCGTCGTTCTGTCATATAATTCATAGCTGCAGCTTGAAGATAGAAAATTACACTGCAGGTGCATGTCTGAGTATTTTTTCCTTTTCTGAGAAGTTGGATGTGAAGGTATCTAGACTTGTGCCTGTAAATCAAGGTCAAGAACAGAAAATTCAAGGCACATAAAGTGAAAAAAAGCCACCATCCCTTTCATACATCTGAAATAATATATTATAAAGTAAATCTGTAATCAAATACTACTAATGAAATCTTTCACATCAAGATGTACGTAAAGGTATAAGGATGGCAAATTATTTTTATGCTTGCTGTTCATTTCTGAAATAATTGTTCCAGTCTCTGTTTTACATTCACTTGGAGAAAAAGAAAATACTGTAATGGTTGTGGTAGATCTACATGCAATTTTTTTTCCCTTTTTCTTTCTGCTAAATACCAAGAAGCGCTGTCACAGGTTTCCAGTGCATTCTTCTATTTTCCATATAGTTGGGGTGGCCACAGAATGTCTATCTGCTTCAATTGCCATCCCATAACTGTCTAGGTGTCCTTACGTGCAAAGCTGAGAACTTGAGCTTGTTCTGATCCTCCACTCTTGTGGTTTATTTGCTTGTTTTATCAATGTACACATAGGAAAACATTCCGTAATTTTTTCAAGCTGTTGTAATTTAAATGTAGGGTTTTTTTATTCCACCATAGCAGACAACCGATAATGAGGAACGAGGCAGAAGGCTTCCTTGTTGCTGTTGCACTTCTCTAAGTCAGATGAAGTGCAAGCAAATCTGTTAGCTTGATTTTAAAATATACGTATTCTGATGGTCATTTCTAAAAAAGCCGTGGAGTTTCCCCTCTACCTTGCATTCATAAAAGTTCCCAAACCTTGCAAAAACCAAGCTGTGTACAATACTCACTTTTATTCTGCGGTGAAACAGAGGAAACCTCACCTGAGAGGGGACACCAAGGGCACTCAGGCTGCACAGCGTGAAGGAGATGCCTCAGTGACATGGAAACTGGTGCTTTAAGCTCTTTTCCCTGTGTTTAGTTGGGCACCTTTCTTCGGTTCCTGTCATTCACCATGTTTTATTTTGAGGTTCGGCTGGGTAGAAATCTGCAGATTAAGCATCTGTCTTGTTGCAGAAAATATCAAGGAAGCCTGGGAAGATGTCTACCCTAGAATACAAAACTTGCATCTGATGATTTGGAAAACGCCAGTTTTTATGCAGTACCTCATATTATGCCCTTCTGTAGGAAAGAACATGGATTTTCCTTAAAAACAGGAGAAATAGATTTTAACTCCTAATTTAAAAAAAAAAAAAAAGGAATAAGGTATAAATCTTCTATTTTAAATTTATTTACAGGCACTAGAAATTTCAGCCCAAAAGGATGACCTTTTCAGAAAGCTGTGGGAAAAGTTAAAAGGGAAACTGCTTTGCACAGCTCCAGTACTGAACTGCTGATACGGGCATCCAGTAAAGTATATAGAACGAAACAGCACTGATAATCCTCATTAAAAATTTAGAATGGATGCAGGATTTGAAACTTTTGTATCCCAAGTGGATTTTATTTGTTTGGTCCACACTGGAGTAACTGCCTGAGGGCTCATTAAATGAATGAGAATAATAAATAAGGAAGTAAGAGAAATTACAGTTTTTCATTGGTCTTTAGATGTTTGAAATTATTTAATTGTTGTTGTAACTCTTCTCCACTACTTTGCATCATATTTAATTCTGTTTCTATTAAAAGAAGCATGCAAAAAAGGAGAACAATCAGAAAACTCAGATTGCTAAAGATAATTTGCTGCCATCTATGGCTTTTCAAGTGGAACTCAAATGAGTGGTGTAAAGAATTAAGACAAATATTTAGCTTGTAAGAAATCTGGATGAGACGTTTGAAAATAATTAATAGACTTTAAGTAAGACATCAGACTTTACATGCTTTTTTTCCTCAGACGTCCAGAAATTTTCCATATCACTTCTCACGTTACTGTCATTAGAAAATGTAAAAAAATTAGGTGGCTTTGTGATTTTTGTAGCAGATCCCTCTTTGCTTTCTCAGGATACTGTGACAATACAAAGAAGCTATAAATTTTGTTCAGATGCGCCTGGAAATTTTCCCTTTTGAAGGAGGTAGAAGCAAAACTGGAATGAAAATAGGAGCTTGTAAAGGGGCTCCCAGTCCTCTAAGCTGGGGGGCATCTGGGCAGAAGGATTGTGCCTGAGCTTTTCTATATTGAGATTAATTCAGAATTTAAAAGCAAATAAAGAATATTTTAAATATGGCCCAGGCTCTGTTGACTTCAGCAGCTTCTATCAAAACATAAGAGGAGTAAAAGTTTTCAATATAGGAGGAGAGGGGGATGAATGCAGGAATGTACCTGGAGTGCTGTGGGGGAAATGGGATGCTCTGGGGGTGCTCAGCACAGGAGCAATGGAGAAAGCAGGATGAGAAAGTGCAAAGAGAACTTTCTATTTTAATGGCAGGAGAGGATTCAGAAGACTGCTGAGGTCCGAAGAAGCTGGGAAAATAAAATTTTTCATTAATTGAAAGGATATGGAAGGTGAAATTGAGACATAATGTAGAACCAGAATGTTTAAATGTGAAGATTAATCCAGCCGGATTAAAATGTGTAACACCGGCATTCAGTCAATACCCAAAGAACAGTGGATCTGATTAGGATCTCTGTTATTCTCCATTTACACGTGCAAAGCCGCACTGACTTCATGCAGCAAATTTGGTTCAAATTTCTGCTGCTGAGAGCGGAACACTACTAGTAGCTGTGTAGAAAATTCTTCAGCTTTTTCAGAACCCCAGCATTAGGAAGGCCGAACACCAGCTCATCAGAAGCTTCTCAGGGCCATTTTCAGACATTTCACTCTTTGCAGTGGAGTAGAACCTTGCTTCAAAAATTGTGAGATAATACACAAATGACGGGAAAAGGAGAGAGGGGAAAAAAAAACCAAACCATGACAGTAAGCAAAAACTGGAGTTTATTCAAAGCATCCATTTCCAGTTGGTATTCATGGAGTTACACGTGCTGTATGTGCAGATACATAAAAGACACATTTATCTACACATGTGGCTAGTGATGCTTTGATTTGAAAAAAAAAAAATATGTACTTTTCCTCTCTTTTTTAACCTTATCTGTGCATTCTTGGGTCATGTAGCCTTTGTGCTGACTCTGGACAAAAATCCTCCTTTGATGGAGGATACATGCTGAAAGGTAGAATTCTGAATTATGTTCTCTAAATTATCCCGTGCTCAGAGAGCAAGTATTGATTTTAAAAATGACTGAGCCAGACCTCGCGCTGCAGTCCCCCCAAAGCACAACAAACAGCAGTCATGTGCTCAGCTACCAAGAGGCCACTGTGCTGGCATTGTTTCAAAAAATCAGAAAGTCATCAATCAACCAAATAGTAATCGGAATAAGTACATGGTATCTAAAGACACATTTTATCCAGTTACATGCTCCAATTCAGTTAGCTATGAGGAGAATTAGAAAAATATTGGACCGATTAACAAGTCTACCTTGGGAGCTGTGAGCTGTTAAGTTATTTATTTTGCTGCCTTGTATAAAAGAATGAGCAGAATTTCATCTGCATAGTTAAGCATTCCGTAACTTCCCACAATAAATAACGCAGCATCTCTTCGTGCTAGAGTGATTTTTTTATGGAGCCTGATTGAGAACACAGAATTTTACTGTAATTGGTTTCTGTAGCTTTCAAATGGCTTGGACACAATTGTGTTTCAGGAAGATTTTTATTTTTTTCTTCAGGAGCTGTTAGTCACCGGTGCTGCAACAGAACTTCACAAACAGTAAAATTATTAAGGTCAGTGTATTCAAAACATAATTGAGTTTTATTTTAAGGATACAATTTAAGGATCAATGCAAAAACCACGGTTTAGAATTTCAGCCTTGCACAATTCAATCGAATCAATAATCTACGGTGTTGCTATGCAGGATGTGCTTCACAATAATACAAAATATACCATTTCTGAAGAAATACATGGCTAAAAAATACACTGTTCAAGTGAATACGTTCAGCTCTATACTTAATAGTGTCTTCTGGAAGATACAATACAGCAACAGCAGACCGTAGGAAATTATTTGTAGGTTAGGGTAATAGTTCATATAATGAAGATGGTTGAATTTTTCAATACTGCTATATAGCACTTCCATCATAAAATCTCCAGTTTTTAGATTTAGAGGTTTAGAACTCCCAGGCTCAGATTGCTATTAAGCATACCACATGGTTTTAAGCATAGAGGAAATTAATTTAAAGCTATTTTAATTCAATAAATCTAGAGTTTACTAATGAAACAAAAATAAGGTATATGTGTACTTAAGATATTATAGTATTGTCTCCTAAGACCTGAGCTGATTTTTACATTTAAACCTTACACACATTTTCAGTGTCTGGAGGTGAGGACATTTTTTTTGTATTCTTACTAATGATAAATACAAATGAGTTCTTGTTCTCTTTCCTTAGAGCACCCCACCTGTCTGTGCTGTGTAATTATATAGGAAGCCTGCAAAGCACCTATTACATTCATTTGTAGGGGTTTGCTGTAACTCAAATTTAGTATGAGTTTGTATTACACAGCCACTCCCTACTCTTTGTTTCCTTAGCTTTCAAGAGACAGCAAGGTTGAAGGAATGGAGCTTTAATTGCCTTCTCACCACAGAAAAGGGTGACTTTTCTGAATCTGAGCTTACAAAATGGAGCTGGAAGGATCAGAATTAATTTGTATGATACTTGGAGAGTGTATTCAGCTACTTGAGGGTCATCATTTTAACACACTGTCAAGTCCCATCCCTCTGAAAAGCACTTCTGTCCTTTCTCCTTCAGAAAAAAACCAACAAACTTCTGGGCAGTAGTGCCTTATTCAAGCCAGGTGAATAACCCTGGCATAGGCCATGGTGATAGGAAACATTTCAATCTTTGCTTTCCCATGCAATGATCACTGCAAGGCACCGAAAAATATGCAAGGGGAGCACTGCTGACTTGTTCCATAGGCCTATGTATCTGGGGCACAACATCCAGAAAGGAGATAGGTGTGCTCATTTTTCCTTACCATTTTCAGTGTAAAGCATTTTTGAGAATCTGTCTAAGGTGAAGTATAGGTAAATTGTTCAGGTCTGCTCAGGAGCTTTTTGTTGTTCTCTCCTTCTCCAGATATTCCAGTACAGTGGAAAACCCAGACCTGTGTGACTCAAGCCCAATCCCTTTGTAAGCAGGATCTGCTTTTTCAGTAACGATAGTGCTCTTCAACTAAATATGCATCAATAATGAAACTAAATGAGGTTAACTTTAATAGTTTTGTAGAGACATAAAGCATTTCATATATTTGATAATTAGCTAATAGATCTTGTTTCAGTGGCTTGTCCTACTCTGATGTGTCTGCCTGTCTCTTTGTGTATGTTTTTCTGTCTTCATTGAGATATTGTCAGAAGCCTCTGCCCTGTTGAAAAAAAAAAAAATTATACTATACCTGTAGGACACTTAAAGTGTGGAAATCAGAGCAGTTAACTGTTATTAATACTGTCTTTGCAACCATGAGTGAAACAATATTTAAGCTCATTTGGGCCACATCATAATTATCCAGGCATTTTACTCTGTCTGCTGTTTGATCATATGAATGATTAACTGGAGAGCGAGCGTTTTGGTGTGTGTTTTTTGGCAATGGGAGCTATCATAGAACAGGATGTGTTGTTCAGTTTACAGATATGAGAGCTAGAAATCATTATAGGGAATGTCAGCTGCAATACTGAGATGATCTTACTTCTAAAAAAAATATTTTGCAAAAAAGAAAGCCTTAGAAAATTCTAAATAATAGTGCAGAAGGTGTTAACCGTGTGCTTGTGGGGCTTGTCCCAAAAATGCAAAGTGAGATGTGCTTCTTAAAGGACAACTGGCTGATAGTCACAGTTTTTCTTCTCCTTTCCATTTCACAGCAGACATTTTTCCACTGCCTACACTATTAAGCTGACAGGTTTTTCTCTGAAGAAGTAGATTTGTAAGAGGTTTGAGTTTTTCACATAGGGACCTTTGTAACTTTGGAGTAAGGAGGGTGTAAGCAGCAGAATGGAAAAAAGGAGACAGTGTAATTCTTATCTGTTTTGAAGCTCTTTGGGGAAAACAGCTGCTTTCAAATACCCTTAAATTGTAAACAAAACTTACACAAAATCCAATGTTAAACATGGATGCAGTGTTGGGTAAATAGGTGTTCTCTGTTAAAGCAGAACTCTTACAAGTTGATGACATAAATTTTGGCAAAATGATGAGGGCAAAAGTCCCTGTCCAGTTATCATGACCTGCAACTGCCTTGTCTGCCTAGGCCCATGGGTGAGTATCAAAGAGCAATTAAATCCCCCAAACTTCTCTGTTAGCTTGATCCAGGTTTGTCGGGAGAGCAGAAGGAGGTAGGACCTGGCCACACTCCCACCCCGAGCCGTCCTTTCAGGCGAATGGGTCTGAATGGGTTCATGTGGCAGAGAAAAAGGCCAAAACATGTCAGTCCCACGTATGTATAGTTTCTGTTAGCTATTTTATTTTTTATGATAAAATTGGGACCTGTGGGGTGAAGGAAGGAGGGAAAGGAATGCAGAGAAAGAAATCAGGGTTCTTTTCCCATTCTGCCAATATTTTACTACAGCCTAAAGATATGGTCATAAAACGACTTACTCTGTTTCTTCGTCTGCAAAATGGGAAACAGAGGAGTTGCCTGTGATATTGCAAAAGTACAAACGTAAATCTCTAACCCTCAAACTGTTCTTCTTGTATGTTGCAAGAGGTTTTTCAGGTCCTAAGAGGTATATGCTGCAAAACACATTTATCAGAAATAAGCTAATTTACTTAATACTTGTATTATTTCAGGGAAAAAAAAAAAAAAAACAACCCGAACCATTAGATTATCCTAAGTCTGTTAGCCAGGATTCGACTTGTTTGTTTACTTATTTCTGAGAGCCAGTACAAATTAGAAAATGTAAATGACGCATTAAGAAACCTGTGGCTGTAGCCAGCTGTGGCAAACCTCTGTTGGGAGTGAAAGTTTGGTTCATGTTCACGTTCCCAGTGGACTAGAATAACATGAAATGAAATTCACATACTTCAAAAAGGTTCCTCATTTGCAATTTATGAGACGGAAGTGCATCAAAGGCATAAAAGCCAGAAAATGGTCAGAAGTTAAAAGTGAGGGGTAGCTGGGCTTCAGAAAGCTTAGTTAACTAGTGATGCCATTCTATGAATAAAATAACTTACCTCAAGAAATCTATAGCTTCATCTCCCTTCAGATGAATATCTCTATTCTAATGCAGTACCCTGCACTGAAAATTGTTTTCAGTGTAGTTTACTCTCTTCTCTAGCAAGATGCAAGAGTCAGGGATTTGTGGAGTGGCTAAGTATGGACCAAGTGCTGGCCTCCAGGTCAGCTGAGGAGCAACTCCAGGCAAGGCAGCAGCTGTCCTCAGTAATCCCAGACTTCTGGTTTTGCTTCCACTTCCTAAGTGGAGTGAAAGGGTGTGCAATAGATGTAACGCACCCCTGATTTACATTCCAAGGTGTTCACTGAGATCTGACATAATTCAAAGCTTTTTCTGTTCTAGTTTTTGCGATAGGAGTAGATGCTATCTTTGTTGCTCTGGCTGTACAGCATGGATTTTGGCTATGACCATTGGCTCAATCTACTGTCTCTCCTTCTGCTATAATTTAACGCTATTATTGTGGTTGATGAGTTCAAGTTCATATTGACTTCATATTTCTGTTGGAGATGTTTTTGCATGAATATTGACCAATATTTTATAGTGCAAATAGGAAAACACTGTTTAAGGGGCTAACAGCACTTACTTAGAATGGTCTCTTGCACCTTTTTATGTAGGGGTCTAGAGTTCGGGTCATGTCCATTTTGCTCTCTCTAGGAACTGTCTAATGGCAGTTAGTTAGGTCACAAAGTCTCTGAGACAGGACTGTCATTTTGACCTTAGTTTTAATGAAGCTGTCACTGTGGGGTCTGTGCCTCTGAGGTGACACAGTAGTGGAGATCTCTGTCCTTCCACTCCTGGAAGTTTCTAACTGCAGACTGTCCAGCCTGCCTGATGCTCCACTAGTGTCTCATGGAGAATATCCCATCAGCCATCTATGATAATCACTTTCTAATCCTATTTTCCTGCTTCTCAATGTCCCTACTAGATAGTCTCAGAATATGCCTAGAGGAATAATTTTTTTTCTCATTTTAAGACCATATTTGATAAGAGGAAGAATAGATTCATTTCAACTACTGTCTCTACAAATGTGTTTGGGTCAGAATATGAAGGAAAAAATTATCCTATAAAAGATTTTTACTCATTCACTAGGCTGTTTATTCAATAGCCACTCAGTAATTACTTCTAATGCTGGTTTTGTCAGTCTGTTGTTAGCCTTTTCTGTCTGCATTATTAGTGTTGACATCAGTGCTACTGGGCGCTTTTTGTTTCTTCTAAATAAAAGCCTTGGACAGAAAGGGTCGTTCAAGTCTCCCAGCGACATTAGGAGTCTGTGGTGGGATTGCATCAGGACTCCAGGAACTGACTGTCTGGACCCAGCTTAGCTGTTTCTGCATATTTAGACAAAGACTGCTACAATCTGATTCCTTCAAATCAACATTAATTCCCTCTGCACAATAAGATGCCCTAGATTTTTCATGGTTTTCATGTGTGTTTTTTTTAGGGACTCTGGCCTTAAAATTCATGGCAGACACTTGAGATGTTATGTCCTTTTCATGACTCACTTCAGGGAGTTTCACAGATGTCTTCAGTTTGTTCAAGCAAGATTTCTACCTCTTACTCTCCAAGCAGAAGAGAATTGCCATTAGCCTTTTATACGAGGCTTAATTGCCAATTACCAGCAAGTAAACAGCTTCATAAACACTGCATTGCTCCAAGCTTATTACACTTTGCAAAGGAGTCCTGTGCAGAGAAATCTCTGCAGGAAGAGGGCTACAGGGCGTTGAAGGACCTCCCCATTTCTTCCAAAGTGTCCAATACCTCCTCGTAGTTTTGAGAGCTCCTCACACATTTAGCTGGAATATCACAGTTTGTTCCTGTTAAAAAACTTAAAATGTTGCCATCCAACAGTAAGGGTAAAAGGTATTTAAAATAATTGTATTTCAGAAAATAAAACAAATATATTTTGAAAGTTGTATCAACACAGCAAAAGTAATTTTCCAGATTATTTTTGAAAAATAAGAATTTGTATATGCAAAATTAAGTAAAGAAAGAAAAATCTGTTTTGTTCTGGTTTGTTTAATCCCATTTCTCCATATTTTAAGCAGAGCAGGTCACAAGCACAGTCCAGTGGGGGAAGTTCAGTATATTAAATGCACCAGCAGTTTTCTCTTGCAAATTGATTATTTAAATTGAGCTACTCTCAAGTAATGGACAATACCCTTGCTTACAAATATGAGTTTGTGTGGAGATTTGCATTCCAATCCATTGTTCTTTCTCTCTGTGCTACCAGACATCCAACTTAATTTCTTTGTGCTTATCTCAGCAGTTTTATCTTAAAATTAAAACTTACTGGAGGTTCATAAATTCCTGTAAGGAAAATTTTTTTTAACTGTTTTTCTCTCTTTTCTTCATTTTTTTTTTCCTCTCAGGACCCCAAGCCATATTGGCATATACATATGGCTGGATGCAAGAATTTTTTTACTGATGAAACTAATGCAGAAATTTGGGAAGGTTAAAGAAAAAATTGCTTTGACTTTTTGGCTCAGCTATGATATCTGTAGCACAGGACAGGAAGGTAGGGAATAGTGATGATTCTTCCTTCAGGAACTAGCCCCAAAGTGGGAGAGGCCATTTTAAGAGGAGATAAAGGAATCACTGGAGTGGGAACTCGTCCAAAGACTCTTGGAAAAATACACAGGCTGTAGTGGTTTTGCTGCTCTGATTTTTTTGATAATTCACATGCCAGATTAAGTTGTTCTCATATTTCTTGCAGTCTCCACTGCTGTCAACAGCATCATCAGAAACAGAAAATAATTCTTTCGTTTTAACCACAGATACCCTTGATTGCTCTAGCTGGACAGAGCTCTGTACATTCAAACCTGCCGGTCGCTGTTCACTGAGGAGTTTGAATGTGACTGTCCTTCACTATAAATAGAAGAACAGTCCTGTTTGGTATAAACAGAGTTCCCATATTCTTCAGAGTCAGCCCACAAAAGACTCTTCTGCAGATCTGACTAAATTTCGCTGGCAGATCTTGTCTCAGTTATGCTTCGTTCCATCAAGGCTGCTTGGCAACTTGGCCATATCTCATAAACCTTTGCTTTTGGAGCTAGACTTGCCAGTACAGCTTTAAACTAAATGGTGCTGTAAATCAAAATGTCCTCATCTACAGTTCTTCCCTGAGCATCTGATTACAATCATCCTGCATGCTATTTGTACGGGGATGTTTAAAACTGCCTATAAAACAACAGCTAATTGCTGATCTGCTTAATTAAAGAGAGCCTTTTGTTGTCACATATACAAAGATAAATGAAATAATCAGCTTTGGACTAATGAGAGATAATTAGATTATGCAGTCTGATAAATAAAGAAAAAAAATCCTGCAGATTGCCACTGTACTCTGGGCAGCTGAGATCACAACAGGGTTTAGAGGTGCACTTTCCTCTCCTTTCTACTTTAGCTATAGTGGTTTGGATTTTTTCCATCCCACAGTTAACACGGTGATCAGAGCTTCCAGGCATTAATGACTGTTGTTATGCACTATAATTTAGGATTTGTTGTTTTACAGCAGTGTGATTTGCATGGACACAGTTTAATTTACTCAGAATTTAAAAAAAAAAAAAAATACTAGATCTGACTGTTCACTTGATGACTTTCCAGCCTGAACAGATGCATGATGCTGACAGTCATTTTCAGGGAGGGAGGTAGGATCAAATGGCCATGTTTGTCTTCTTGTTACCCTATTTAGATTGATAAACAACTATCAGTTTTGTCCGGAAGATCTAAAATGCATATGGTCAGGGGGTGTTAACAATGAAGTCTAGTAATAACAGTTTACCTGTCTTTAGAGAAAATTGCCTATTTAGTGGAATCACAGTTTCTCCAAGACTGGCATCCAGAGCTTTGGGGAATACCCAGCCAGCTTTCTTCATTCTTCCTTTCATTTGTGATCTCTGAAGAAATAACTTTAGCTCACCAAAAGATGCTCTTCAGGCACGCACCTAATGCATGCAAACCATAGGTTTGGAATATAGCTTGCAGAAAATTAACTTATCACACAGCTGTGTATCGTGGACATCTTCAGCACCAACTGTTTTATTCTTCAGATCCACCTCTGTTATACTGCACTACTTGGTAGTGTTGGCAGATCCTAAAATTTCTTGAACAAATTGGCAAAAACCCAAAGAATTTGCCTTTAATTATCATTTTTCATATTTTTATAGCGGCTCTGCTTTTCACACAACTTACGTGTTTAGTACAGCAAAACCTTTGTTAGAATGGGGGTATCAGTAGATGACAGCTTTCCCAAGCAAGCATATTGAGACTTTCTCCTGGATGTGGTGTTTCCCTAGCAAGTCTCTGTCTACATCTGGATTCTTTGTTTTCTTCATGGAATTGGGTTTTGGTGTCAGCAGCCAACACACAGAAAAAGCAAAGGTTGTTTCCTAAGTGACAGGGGTATGAACTTTTTGGAGCTCTCACCCACATGGGATTGTCAGCAAATAAAGATCAGTCATTAATCAGCATTTTTTTCTTATTTACAAGGTCAGAACAAAATATCATTTTGACAATAATTTTTCTACATTTATTGCTAAAGCCCAGCCCAAAGAGGGTCCTGTATGTGTAATGAGAGCCTTATGCTGCTGGTATGATTCGTGAATAATATTCTAGTGATTTAAATAATTTTCACAATATTTGCTGGTTAGATTAATCAAATGTATGATTGAACAGCTGCTACTTTCTTCTATCTCAGTGCTCACCATCCTGATACCACAGCTCTGCTGTGTGGTAGGGACGTTCATGGGGCTTTGTGCACCCCTCAAGGGGTCTGGTAGTGATAAGCTTCACTGCATAGGGAAATACATTCATCAGCCTACAGGGAGAGCTAGACATTTGTCCCATTTACATGATTGTCTGAAGAATGTAATTCAGCATATGGAGAGTTATAAACATTCTTTAGTATCTTTTCAGATCCTGAATTGTCTCTGTAAAGGAAAAAAAAAAAAAAAACAACAGAGAATAAGAACTTTGAAATTAGACCTTTTGCTAAGAAGAGGTTTAGTTTATAATTTTTGAAGGGCTTGGTTCACTCTGACCTGGAGGTTTGAACACTCCCAATGAAAACCTTCAGGAATCCATGCCAGGCTGAGACCTTTTCTTGTATCTTTGATAGCTTTAGTCCTATAGTGCACTTCTGAGACAAAGCTCTTGTGAATGAGATGCTGTAGTAGTGTCTCACTGTTGCCACACGGCACTGCTGAACTGGAAATCTCTCCTGTTTCACCTCCACAAGAGCTCTCTCCTGCTACAAAACATGCTTGCTTTCTGCTGCTGCTAGTGGTAAAGCTTCTCACTTCGCTGCTGGTCTCGGGCACATCTTGGTGACAAAAATGGTCCATCGCTTCCTTCTTTCTTGCTATTCATGAGCTTAGATACTCTGCCTCCTCTTCTCTCAATGAGCACAGAAAGCTTCAGTCGGGAGTCACCCCTCTTCAGCACGTCTACAAGACTGTAAATGCTGCTCCGTGTCCTGTGGCTGCCCTTGGTTTGTCTCTCGTAGGGACCAGAAGACACTTCAGAATATGTTCTGAGTTGTTTCTAGGCTGTTTCGTATTGTCTTGCTCAAGTTTGAGAAGCCGGGCCAGAGGTGTGATGCTATGTGCAGAGTAAGATTGAAAGGATGGTAGGTACTCACATGTCTGTAGTATGTGCCAGAATGCTTCCATGCTTCTTCCGTGTCTAGTATTAAGGTCACCTTCATGGGATATACTGCCACACTAGCACCTATTTTCAACCTATTTTTCAAGCCTCTTAAACCTAGATTAGACCAGTTAATTATTTTAATGCCTTCACATTCAGAGTTAGGATGCTGTATGGTATTAATGCTCATTTAATTAAAGAGAAGCAGCCAAATCTTCCATTTAAGCTTCATAAGTTTTTCCTATTAACAACACTGTATTTTGTCTATCCTTACACGGATCATGACATGGACGCAAAGAAAAAAAAGGTGGAGAAGTGCATTTAATTAAATAGCAGGCATAGGTCAAGTGTCTGCCTCATATGTCACTGTACAGCAAAGACAACTGCAGGAAAATCTCAGGAAAATCAGCTGCCCAGTAAACCAGGTCTGCTGGAGAGCCTTGTGATTTCTCTCCCTGGGAGAAACCATCCACTGAGCCTCCTGCCCTGTCTCATACCTTCATCCACGTTATGTCATCTTTATTTACTCAGGTAAGAGAAAGGAAGCAGCAGGACCACCTGAAAGGGCGGGTGTTGCTCATCATGAGCAAAAGAAGCCGAACTGGACCCTTTGTTACTGGGCAACAGCCTTTTTTCATGGATTTTCAGGAAGATCTATATACAACACACATCCTCCCTCATTAAAGGCAGCTCAAACACTTAGCAAAGGTCAACTTCTATCTGGGGTAGAGCTGTGGGGAGACAAGAGGTTAAGGCTGGTTAAATTCCCATGATATCTTATATGGAGGTGAAGAGATAGCATATGAGAAAAAATCAGAGGAAATACCATGTCCAGCTATTTAAGAGGAATAAGGTTTTAACTCTTGGAACTTCTGCAGTAAATATTTGTCAGCTGATATCTGGACTGCTCATCGCTAGCTACTCAAAAACAATCCTCTAGCAGTTAGTTTCTGAGAAGCCTTTTTCCTATTCTCTTTATCTATTGAAAAGCTGCTATGCTGCTGTGGGAAGCTGGCCAGTGCGCATCCATATTATCTGGACGCCTCACTCCTGAATCAGGACTCTGTACTGACAGGTGCTGCCCAAACAGAGCAAAAAATGATCCCTGCATCAATAGTTCGTGAACAAATTATACTTACACAGATCCTTCTTTGTGTGTAGATTATGGTAAAGGGTTGTATAATATTTTCTTTTCCTTAGAGATGGGCCAAAATTGGAATCCCTTCGAATTGCAGACTTAAAATAAAATTGCAGAAAGCAAGTGCTCCCTTACATCTTTATATAGATCAAGATTGGAAATAAGCAATTGCAAATTTGTTGGGGGCAAAAATGTGAGGAGAGCTCCATCAAAATCTTGGTTGTGAAAGGAGATTTTTTGGTTTTCTTCACTAATTCCTTGGGAGTTTTGCTGATGTTTCTGGTCATTGCAGAATGACCCCCAGTCTCTTCTCAGCTGAGTGGAACTGATGGTGTTTGGCGCTAGTGAAGTCACCAGCACTTTGCACAGCCGGGTTCTGACTTTTCTCCCTTGGGACTTGGCTGGGCAAGTCAGAGAGTGATGGTGTAGCTATCAGGCATGTCCACCCAGTGCAGGGAGCACTGCTATAGCTTTGTTGAAGGCAATGTCAATGCCCCAATTAACAGGACCAGCCAGTGTAGATTGAGAAATTGATCCTAAAACCCAAGAAGAGCCAAAAACTCCAAGCCAAATAATCTCTTTAAATTAGAGGTCCTTCAAAGGCTTCTCTTTTTTTCAGAAGTTCAAAACTTGGTACCTATGTTTCCTTCTTGATTTTCTCTTTTCCTTTTTTCCCTGGTTGAGCTGTATAGTTGGACTCTTCATGCAGCCGTTCAGAGATAATAAATGTTTAGTGGCAATT
Organism: Tetrax tetrax; assembly: GCA_009806455.1. Taxonomy (NCBI): domain Eukaryota; kingdom Metazoa; phylum Chordata; class Aves; order Otidiformes; family Otididae; genus Tetrax; species Tetrax tetrax. Next base: position 134,523 of record WHYT01014908.1, on the reverse strand, counting down.
TGCCAGCTTGAACTCACAAGTGCTGAGCTTATTCATTACTAGGAAATAGTGGTTCTCTGTGGGGAAATGTCTCCAAACATGATTAGCAAATAAAAAAAAAAAAAAAACCCTTATGAAAAATGTTTCTTTGTACATTGCCTGACACATCTAAAATGCTGAATATGAAGAGTGTGGTGGGAGAAGTGGGGAGGTAACACCATTTCTCACAATAGGCTTTTGTGTAGATCAGCCTGGAGTGGGCAAGGAGGGTGCTGGGTCTCTGCAGGAGTTTGTGTGTGTTTTCAAGTGTTTCCATCCTCAATTTGCCTTTTCCCACACACCAGTGAAGCCAGTTCTGTTGTAATGTTGACTCTTTCATTTTGGACACACTCATCCCAGTAGGATGAGAAGGTGTACTGGTTAGAGGTGGGAAGTCTTTTTTTTACCTTCTTGCATGCTTTTAACTTTAGCCTAACCTTGTCTTGAGGAGCCAACAGCTACATCTCATCAGTGAAAGAATTAACCCTTGGCCTCTTCCCTGAGCAACGCCAGAAAGTGTTGACAGACCAGGGGATCCAAAGCATGGGGACGGCACAGAGCAAGCATCTGATGCAGGCATTCAGAATTACACCAGGGCTGTTGGTTTAAAAATGAAGAATATTTATAGTGAGCTGAAGTGAACTTGTACATGTAGTTGTGTTTGAGATTTTAAAAACTAAGATGAATACACTTTTCATTGTCTTAAAAGCACATAATCAAATGTTTACAGTGGTATTGTAATTTAGATCTGTCCACAAATTCTCACATAGGACTAGGTGTCATATTACCTGCCTTCCCACCAAAGCTTTGCTTGAAGCAGTTGAATCCTGACAGAAAGCAAAATCTATTTGGGTTAACACGGAAACCTCAGGGGAACTTAAAAATTATTCTTGAATAATTTTAAAATCTAATTATATTTACACTCCGAACTGCTATAAGCCCTTTCTCAAATTCATTGGCAAACAAGTGATGATTTATCACATGAGATTTCATCAAGGGTAGCACAGCTGAAATGAACTGCGTATTCTCAAAAGCTAACAGGCAGGTCTTGCCCCTTTGGGGCATGTTGGAGGTTTTTGCCAGTGACTCCCAGCGAGGGAGAGTCTTATTTGTTAAGAAAAGGAGTGCACTCCTCTGAAGAGCATTTAATGTCATGACTTCTAACATTTGCTGCTGGGGACATTTTGCAAGATGCTAATAAGAAAGCAGGATATAAATTATTAGACTCACAATTTCAATATTAATAATTCTTTGCATTCTTACAAGAGTTTTCAACCTAGAAACTCAGCGCACAACAATGCATAGAAATGCACGTGATGGTAAGCTACCAGGGCCATCATGTAAGGCAGCATTTGTTCCTCAGAGGCCAGCTGCTGTTTAGCAAGTTGAAGCCACAGCTCACACCCTTTGGAAGGGGCTGACAGCGAGAGGCAGTATCCTGCTATGCTGCCGGATCGTAGGAGGGTAAAGCTCATAGGATGAGGTCTCAGTGCCTCCTCAGTGGTGGGGCTGTCGGCAATCCTCCAGTCCTTGGTAGCTTTCAATTTTCAGGTCCCTAACAAGGGCACTTCACTCTCAGGAACCAGGGAATGTTCTCCCGAGACAGTGAATCCTGGCAGTTCATATAATAAAAGACTGTCCCTTTCTGTTTTGGTCCCAAAGCATGGTATTCAGGATCTGTTTTTTTAAGCACTTGGTTACAGGATTTTGCTCATATTTTGGTGTGTACAAGTGTAGTTGGGAATCCAGACACAAGGAGGATTTGTATCCAATCTGCAGAATCAATTGCATGTGTACAAAGACCAGGAAACAACCTGGTCCTTCACAGATTCAGCAACACACATTCAGCAAATCTGGGTTGTAAGCACTATATCCAATACAGTATTTATGACACTGAACGCTCTCTATTTTTCAGTAAAAATTCAGTAAAATAATTTCTGGCACAACTTTAATATACATTGTGGTAAAGAATGCTTTTTCTGTCTTGCAGCATTGCGTTGTGCTGCTTTCGCTTTAAGGAGTAGATAAATCCGTATACATTCGTTGGACCAGAAACTTGCAATTAGCAGATATGAAAAAACTTAATTATTACATTAAGCACACACAAAACTCGCAGTTAACTATGTTGTTACGGTGGTAGGGCTGAACTGATCTCACAAAAAGAAAAAAAAAAGCTAATACAAAAGTTAAGATTTTAATGCAAAAGTTAATTCAGCTAGATTGTGTATTCTCCCTTTTTTACAGGGCATGGGACAGCGCTAAGCTGCAGTATTCGTTGTGCTGCTCCGTAGTCAAAACCGCAGGAGCGCTGCACACACGGAATGGCCGCAGGAACAGAGGTTCTCACGGCTTTGCTGCTCTCACCTTTGGTGATTGATTGGGCCACTGGATTAACCCTACATTAGCCTGGTATTATTGGCATTTAGTTTTCTTGTTTATTTTAAAGTACATGAAAAAGAAACCAGTGGTATTCACTTACTATTACCAAAAGTAGCTTTCCCAAAAGTTTGTTCTGGCAAACACATACAGATACACATCGTGTAACCCACCCACCAAATCCACTGACTGCAGCAGAACTAGTAAATGCCTGCAGTTATTTTTATGGGATCGGACCCTTAATATTGAAAAGGAATCAAGTAAAATTCGTATCTTGTTTGGTTGAAGATGGGCACTGAGTCACTGTTTGGATGGAGACACTTTTCATTTTGCAGCATGATGTCCTTTGGGAACAAACAGGGAACAACTTCATAAACAGTAAAATCTTAGCAGCTAAGCAACAGCAATGTAAAACCTTATAAAGTTGTTGGGGCAGGGGGAAGACTTCCTGTAGATGTGTAATGAATATTTTTAAATAAGAAATAAATATTTTGATTGTAGTAACTCCCTAAACATGCCGTATTTTTCAGAGCCTACGTACTGACCTTAACAAAACAAGACAGAGAGAAATGTAGGCTTATTTCATAAACAGAGATGCTGATGCAGTGGTACAAAAAAAAATCTGGGTATTTACTGCTCTTTATTTGCTGTGTTTCCTATAAACCGAAGTCTACATTAGAAGTGTAAAAATGGCAGATTTAAAAATATTTCTATGGTAGTATTGTCTTTTCAGCCCATATTTCAACCACTTCTTGGTCTACTTTGAATCACACAACAGTCACCAGAAAAGCACATTTCCTGTGCCTGCCAGCTAACGCACCACTACAGGAGGGCAGCCCGTGAGGCCTCCTGGAATCAGGGAGCAGGATTTTTTGTTGCTTTATTTACTCGTTTACTCTTCCATAGGAACAAAGCACTATTTGATCCCCTTTTTTTTCCACTAAATCTCATTTGCTCAGAAGTTTGCCCCCATCCATGTGTTCAGCAGAGGTATTTACAGCACTAATAAAAGCATTTTTCTATGAAGGGTCAAAAATCATTGCTCTTAATACACTTGTGGATCTGCTTTTGAACATCATCTGTTAGTGGCAGCAGGTATACTAGAGTGGAAACTGAAAAACACTTCTTTTAGTGTCAGAATTAATTAGTTGAATAATTCAAGCGTATGTTAGAAAACGGTCTTTTTCTTATATCAGTACTGATACGAGTGACCCAAGAGCTATTGTCTTCATACAATTTATTTTTAGCCATCTACCTGTGGAGGAGAAAGCTACCATGTTCTCACTGCTTAGCATGTGGGAATTTAGCAGTCTTCTCTTCCAATATGTTATGTCTGCAGATTAGAAGAGACACAGACTCATCCCTGGCCAGGAAGCTGCTGGCTCCGTTCTCATTATGGCAGATTGATCAGTTTATACTGATTACAGGAAATGGCTGTTAACTGGGTGAATAAATAACACATCTGCAAGCAGGGATTATCTTAAAATTTATTATTCCTTTCTCCAAAAAAATGATTATGTAGAAAATGAGAGGAGGGGCAACAATGTTCCATTCAATCACAGAAAGATTTTCTTCATTTCCCATAATGGGAGATGTTCATTTCCCAATTTACACACAGGAAAAAGTAAGCATCGTTTTCTGTCCCTTCAAAGCTTCTCTCCCAGATGTGCTGTATCCCAGCTGATACTAAGAGCTATTAGCACGTAGTGCCCTTGAGTAACTGTTGTGTCATTTTGAGAAGGAGTGGCGGGTTCATACTAAAAACACAGAAAGTTGCACATTACCTGGGCTGCAGGCTGACAAAATGTCCTGTACCACGTAGGTGCCCGGGACACTGTTCAGCACTTTGTGAGCTGGCTGTTTTGATCTGGGGACACTTCCCACACCGTGCAGTGTGGCACAGTTCCTGCACGCGCTTCCCAAGACATAGAGAAGGGCTGGTGAGAAGTGAAAGTACAAGTTGATGCACTGCAGTGGTCTGTCTTAAAAGCAGCCTAATACGCTGACCACGCTATCCGTGCTCATCTGGAGAAGAAAGTTTAGTGGCCTGCACTAGGCAAGAATATTTTATCCTTTTAATTTCTTCTCACTTGTAAAAAAAATTATGTAAATAAACTTTTTACATTTGAGCCATTCTCACTTGTCTGTATTTTAGCATCATTGTGCTTCTTATACACATTTTCAGTCTCATTCATAAGAAACTAGGTTTTTGCATCATATTACAGAGTTTTTTTAGCCAAGGGCATGATTAAAGTTTAAAATAAAAATAAATTACATTTTAATATCAATGTGAGTGTAGAGTAAACATGTTGTTTGCAGTAAAGTTTTCACCTCTATTTGCTTTTGGTGCTTGTTATAACTTAATAAGTTTTTTATTCAGTTTGTAAAGTGCCCCTTTTTAGCCTCTAGCTGCTGGGTGACACCATCTGTGATTTCCAATGAAATTAAATTAAGTGAAAATTTGATCAACAAAAAGATTGTTGCTTCCACAACTTAACTGAGTGGCTTGGGATCATGCAAGTGAAATGTCTTTCATATGGGAAAAACAACCATTGTGTGATCCAGTTTAACTTAAAGGAGGAGATTTCCCAGAGAATGGAATAGTTAACCTGCTATTTCCAGCGTATCATGCCTGGTTTAATTAATGATTAATTATCATTAATGACCCTGGCTCAGCCCTCCTTGGCAATAGGCATTCAGAGTGACCTCTCCATTATTCTTCAACAAGAAGCCGGTCTCCAGGTGCATCTTTATTATGTCCCCCGTGCTCCGAGAGCAGGGGGTTCGCTACCTGAGGAGTCCTGGCACACAAGCTGAGGGAGGCTGTGCAGAATAACGCACCAAGTAGAGGGCACAAATGTTTTGCTTAGAGACTGAAGCGTGGACAACATGGCACATTTGTTAGTCTTAATATTTCTGAAATGACTGGTAGGATCTGAGGTTGGTGCAAGAGCAAGGAAATAAGGGAATTACCAACAAAATGGTTAGGGTTACTAAGAAAAGAAAGAGCTCTTTTTGCACCTGCCATTCTCTTCTTTTCCTTTCTGCTGAGATGCACTTCATTACTTTATTTTCTCCTCTCCCATAACCATATTATAATCTTCTCTTTAACCAGTTCATAACAGGAAGCATCATGACTGAGAGTTCAACAAAATACCAGTAAAAACATCCCTTGGGAAACAGTTCAGTGATCAAAGCTTGGAAATATGGTTTAGATTATTGTATCTGCACTGACTTTTTGTTTGCCTCCCCATACTTTTTTTGTGAGCGTAACTAAATAAAAGGTATAAGCTAATTCCTCTTCCACCATACTCCCCTTTGTGTCAGGAAGATGTGTTTATTTTTCACCACCTAATTTTTACAGGATTTTCCAATACGACTTTATACAGTCTGTGGCCTAGATTACTCATAGTGTAGTTACCAAAGAATAGCAGTAGTGATTTCCACTGCAGTGGTGAGCTAATTTAATAATGGACACAAATGATAACTTACAGAACCAGAACATCAGAGTATATGACAATAATCCCAGCAACTACTTTGAGAAAGTGGGGATGAATGTCTAATAGCATTGGTTATTATTAGTATCCTCCTGACACATCTAGCTTTTTCTAATCTTATTTAATACAGGTGACTTTGAGAATATATTGACAGAGAAACTTTACAAGAAATCTTGGAATCTTGAGTGTTTGGGGTTTTTAAACCAGAATAACTTTATATCTTCTAACCATTAAGTTGGCAGAATCCCTTCCAAAGCCCATGGAGTCCTTGGCTCAGGGAGTGTGGACTATGGGAAAAGGACTTAACTAGTGGCAGCAAAATTCATTTTTCATTTTATGTTAGTGTCTAGCTCCAAATTTCTTTTCCAGGTGGACCACATGGTCTCTGCTACATCTCCTTTAAAGTGACAGTACAGCAGGTAAACCATTTGATGAAGGTTAGCAGACAAAGGAAAGACTAAGACATCAATCCAAATTCTTTTTACTTGACTGTTCAGTTTTATAGTTCTACCCCTGATTACGTAGGATAGCTTGGGAGTTTTCAGTGAAACCTAGTATATTTGGAAAATGAGGCGTGTGTGTAAGTAAAACAATAGGTGTCACCAGGTGTCACTGTTACACGGGGGTTTTCTGTACGTGTGAGCAAATGGCCAGTTTGGGGAAGATATAGTGTATTATCAGCTCGCACTTAAGCATTTGGTATAGAGCCATCAATGTAGATAGAAATGACTCTGCAAGTGCAGGAAAGCCTTCTCTCTTCTCTGGGCTGGCATCTTGCACACCGTTTATCACTGGGAACAGGGAGAGCCTCGGGGCTGGGAGGTATTGCCCCGGGTACTGCTGCAGCACCTCCATTCTGGAATTAATATGAATACTCATAAATAAAACAAAATGCATTGTAATATCTCCTGTAAACGCATCACTGCATCTTCTTCACTGATAAATTGCCGGCAGAGGCCTGATAATCTGCTGCTATCTAGGAGAAGATAGATGTAGTACTAAAACAAGGTACACCACTCATGTGTGTTTGCTTTACAGCGTTGGTGTATTATCTATCAAACAGAGAAAACAAGTGTAAATATTTGGAGAAGAAATGGTAAAGCATAAGGACAACGGTGACTGAAGACTTACTTTTACTATAAAATTGCAGACATGGACTTACCTTAACAAGGAATAACTACGTGCTGCGTTTGAAGCAGCAGTGTATCTTTCTCAGATGATACCACGTGACTTCCCACAGTATCTTGCATTTCAGAAATCCTAATTGATGTGTGGGTAATGCACTGACTGACTGTCAGGCTCAACCCAAGCTAAAGCTTTACGACAAATTCCCCTTGCATTCACAAGGAGCACGCAGAGCCCCACTTCTATCTCGCCACAGGTGGGAAAGGCATAGGCAAGCACAGAAGAGATTTGGGAGGTTTGCTGAAGGACACAATATTGCCTAGCTATTGCATGGCACAGACAGTGGTGTAGGTTGGTATTTGTATGAAACCATTGAAGCAGCTGGCACAGCTGCAAGGATTTGATATGAAGTTAGTTAGTTTTGATGAAGCTTTATATTCAGCCTGCTGTCTTCAGCCTGCCCCATGGGCACAGGGTGGTGAGGAAATGTGCCTCTGCGGACCCCAGGGGCTGAGCTGGGTAGGGAGCTCTGCAGAGAAAGCACTGAAATACTCCGGGGTGTAAGTATTTGCTGGTTCAGTCTTAGTAATCCCTAGAGAATGCCATCTTCAGCAAAAGGAATTTCTGGCAAATAAAACTGTGTTCAATAGCTACCTTTCTCCAAAGCTCACTGGAGGCAATAGGAATCTTTAAGCTGATCCAGTATACTTTGCATCATTCCCTGGTTTTAAGATTTCTTGCTTCCTGCCTGATATTGTGGCTTGTGATGTGCTGCATTGCAGCTCCATCTCTGGAAGAAGCAGTATTGGAATTGATGAATCACTCTCCTTCTTGAGATATTGCCATATAGGTCTATAACTGTCATAAATAATATTGCAGTGATTGAACTTAAAAGTCACGATCTGTGAAAGAATCTAATCCCCTTTGAACATTCACGGCTGCCTGCCTTTGCCTCTTTACCAGTAACTTCACCTGATTCACTTCAAGGGGTAAAACCTCTTTCAAGGTATTTTCTTTCCTTTGCTCAAGAAACACTATCCTTTTCTCTGTATGCTCTGACATTGCTTCTTCCCTTAAAGCTGGTGCCCTTGGACATTTGAACCTCATTAAATTTAGAAAGCCCAGTGACTTGGTTTTGTTCTCATAGTGATGTTGCAAATCTTGTATTTGCAAGGGAATTGCACAGGATTCTTTTTAAACAGATTCATCTTCTCTTGTGGTTGCCGCTGCTAAATATAATATCACATCCTCTTTTATTTAGAAAACATTAATCCGAGACCTTTCCATGAGATGTGGAGCTTTATAGCAATGTAAGGAAAAGGACACAATGGTACACTTAATAGTAGGGAAAATACAGAAGGTAAAAGAAACAAAAAAAGTTTGAGGCAAAATGACTGACAGGTCTGATATGTACCAATGTATACTGAAGACAAATTTTAGATACACGGGAAAGCATTCACAGTCCTCTCACCTGTCTCAGGATAAGGCATGTGATAGGGGACTGCATTGTGCTGGAGTACCAGACCTTTAACCAGTAACAGTTCCTTCTTGCGGCTCAGCGAGCGCTGTCCCAACCACGGCTGCCGCAGCCCGCGGGTGCTGACTTGCCCATCTCCATCTTAAGCACTGGCTCCTGGGCAAGGGAAGGAGGACTGTTTTTATTAAGCCAGTTTGAGGCCACCAAAAAGATGATACTCTTGATAGCTCAGGACTAAAATAAGGCAGTGCATTACATGTTGTCTAATAAAGATAGCTGGAAGCATTACAAAATGGCTGGAGAAATCTCCAGCATTAATATTTGATTCAAGATCTTTTAGTTGTCTGTGGCATATTTTGATTGAGGAGGCTTGTGAGTATATTTATTTATCTTTAGATTTATGTAAATGTGCACAGTCAACATCTCTTGAGGCACCAGTATGGCATCCAGTAATATACACTGTGTAGGGTAAGCTTGTTTCTTTTGGAGCAAAGAAGCAATCCTACTCACTCCACCCTAATTTTAAAAAACCCTGACCTGCTAAATTCCCTGGGGGATCCCTTGACAAATCCAGTAACAGCTCTTAGCTCTTCCACTGGGCCAGCAGCGGAGCCAGTGAGATACCAGGAAGGAGTTTGTGTTTCAGGGTCACAGATGCTGGTCTGACGCAGCTCTGCTGGGTTCAGTGACCTGGAGGGTGTCTGCACGGTGCCCCAGCCTGGGGGTGCGTTGGAGGAGAAGCAGCTCTTCTGCTCCTGCTCCACAGCACGCTTTGGTCTTTCAACCAGAAATCATCTGCAGGGGAAGCCAGAAGCCCCAGTAGTAGGCAAATGGCCTCAGGCAGTGGTGCAGAGCTGGGGCCAGTCTCCCCAGGGGCAGGCAGTCCAAGGGCCACCCGCTCCGTCCGCCGCGGTGGAGCGCAGCCATGAGCGCAAGGCTGAGTTGCTCCAGAGCCTACCTAAAGGCAGAACTTGTTCACGCAGAAAGGTGCGTGCCTGCAGCCAGTGCTCCCTCCCCGCACCGCGTAGCCTTGCCAATGTAAATTTTGGATTGAGGCAGATACGTGTTTGGCTTTCATTTTTAGTCCTAGCTCTAACATCCTGTCTGCCAATGAAATGAATCCTTTAAAAACAAAATCTATCCCACCAAGCCCTAGTAAAGCAGCTTTCTAAACAGCTTTTTCTGATGGAGGATTTGTTGTAATGAAGAGTCTTACGAAAACTACGTGTAGTTTGCAATGATTCAGAGTTACAACTGTGTGGTGGCTGCTACCACGAAGCAGCGCAGCTGAGGGAAGGGCGCAGGTCCCGTGCTGAGGAGCGGTGTCTGGGCACTGCTCGGCATGCTGTTGGGGAGGCCGGCTCCTGCCTGCCCTGGCTCCAGCATTTTCCCTTCCTAGAAACGTCCCGTGAGGCTGTCTGATCTACAGGCTTTCCCTGAAGAGCTCTGCTCCCCGCTGCCACCCATATGGGTCTCTGCTGGACTTGCTCTGAGGGGACATCGTGTGCTGTGCCGCAGTGGGCCGTCCAACGATGCGCAGCGCTCGGTGTCGAGGCGGGGACATCCAGCGTGTCTCAGGGGGTTTACGGTGGGCAGCTCCTGTCTGTTCCTGTGGACTGAGCACTCACTCAGGGCTGAAGCGCAGCTCAAGAGTGGTTTGATTTAACCACTGCGCTCTTCAAGCCTGAGCCAGTCAAACTGCCTGATGAGGGCTGGGTTTACAATATTTTTGACCAAAATACTTTTTTCAGGCAGATATAGGACTGTTATCAGAGATTGAATTACAAAATGTCATCTTGTATTTTCTTAAAAAGGGAAAGATTTCTGACAAACATTTGTGAAATCTCTATTGCTTTGAAAATATAGGGAAACATCTGTCCTTTTGCAAAATCTTTTCATTTTCTATTTCCTTGAGCAAAGTGCAGTGACATAGACTAACATTTAAAAAAAAAATAAGTTAAAGATAAGAGAAATTAGGCCCTCAAATTTTATGTTTTTTTCCAACAGCAACAATGCTCTTAGAATTATTTTACAATTTAAACTCCTTTTTTAGTTAACTAAAATACCATTTAAAGAGTTTATTTATGCCTCAGTTTCCTCTCAAGGACTAGCAAAACAAACTTTCTTGCAGAAAGAAAACTAAAGATAAATTAGAAGGTGATCTCCCCACTCACACTCTTATTTATTTTCCATAATCATCTTGTCTATTTCTCAGTATCAGTTGAGTGAAAATGAGGGATAAAATCTTCCTCTGACCCTATTTGCCCTACTAAATTTTCCTGTAATCAAACACAATCATCTTCTCTCCATTTCATGTAAAGAAATGTCAGGTAAGAGAGGGAGTTCCTTGCTCCATCTCATACAAGGAGACGTTTTGAAAAGAAAAATAAAGAGGGAACAGGCAACCGAAAATCTGACTTTCCAGAAATATTTCAGGTCTGAATTCCTACCTGTCCCACCAGGACAGTAGCCCTCCTCACTTCGAGATGTTCCTGTTGCCTGCTCCCATGGACATCCCACCTGTGGAAAGTCTCTCTCTCCTTTCTCCTGCCTCCTCTAAGTAAGAAATAAACACACTTTTAGACTTGTCACTATTTTCCACTGGTTGGCAATTTGCAGCTTTCTGAGGATTGCATCTGTCTAATTGTTTTGGTAAGTAATTCAGCTGCAGCCTGCGAGACGACAGCGATTCCTCATGGCTGACATGGGCTGCTTTGTGCTCATGTCACACTGTCTTTGGAAAATTGTTAGCTCGCACTGTGGTAATTCAATTTTGATGAATACCCCGTAACTTAAATTACTGTGTAGCAAAACACAATTGTATTAACAAATTGGTTCTGTCCACACCCATCGTACCTTCACAGGGCATCATTTTAATACTGACCACTCTGAGCTATGATAGAGAAATAGCGTAGACCCTGAGGCAGGAATGTGTCTGTAAGCACGAGGCAGAAGGTTTTAGTTTCACAGTACAGCTTTTACAGAGATCATTCATTTAACATGAGTGTAAAGACAAAAACAAAAATGGAATTGCCATAATGTATCAGAAAAGGTGAGTTGTGATTGCAGCTGAGAGACCCTGACAGGGACCAGGACACTGTGGCATGAGTCCCTCATGGGATCAAACACGGTCTGTGTTCCAAGGTGTGCGTAGCATTAATACTACAGAAGTTATTTTTAGTTCAGCAGATATATTAAAAATGTGTAAAATATTCCCCATCATTAGCATAGAAGATAGCACAAAGTAGTTAAAGAAAATAAAAAGATCCTTTTTGTGATACCAGGAACCTACAGCTTGTTGCGCAGCTCAGGCTGTGTTTGTGCTGCACGGCTGGTGCACGTGGCTGCTGCTGGGCCTGTGTCCAAGTCAGCATTGCTGAGCTGTAACTGTGTCCTGGGCCTCAGAAAAGCTCCCAGTGAGTGAAGTAGCCTGGTCTTAAACTGCTGCTGGAATCTGAGTTATGATTTGGAGCCCTAAAACCTGCTTAAGTTTCATGCTGGCATATCTATGGTCATTGACCGTGGGGTTGTGTTGTGGTGAGGAACACCATTTCAGCTTTTGGATAACAGAATATTGAAGGAAAAATCAATAGAAATTTGCTGTGTTATGTTTGCTTTAAATTATGGAAGTTTTGTACACAAATATTATCAAAATTGTAATATTTGAGCCTAATAAAAGAGGAAAAGCAACATTAGGAAAGTGTTAAAAACAGTAAAGGAATCCTGGTCCCTTCATTTCCTTCAGAGCCACCCTGTAAGCTTGGCGTTCATTTACACAATGGCTGCTTTGTGCAGGCACAGCTTTACCTGGGAAAAAGAGTGATGGAAGATGTTTTAAAAGGGATCAAAGAAACTGACTCCTTTTGCACTGCTACAAAAATGCAGTGGAAAACACTCCAGGCTCATCTTTTAAAAAATCCTCATAACCCTATTGATCAGAGTGGGATCATATCAAGGATCAGATCGGTCCAGGGTCATTTCCAAAATCGATGTTATCACCACCAGTCCCCACCCCATGCTCCCCAAATGTCCATTTTAAACTCACAGGTGTTTCCAGTCACTCTCAAGGCAAACATGTGGGACAAGCTCCTTGCAGCTTTTCCTTTAATGGATCAGGATGGTTTTAAGAAGGTGTTGAACATATGCTTCCCATACTCTCTCATACACGGAGGGGTCTGGTAAGTCTGCGGATACTCCCCACTGCCCAGGTGCCTGGCACTGGGGTCTGGGTGCTGTTTTAAAACCTCACTAGCATCAATGCTGCATCTTTTGACACTTAAATGTCTGTAAAAGTTTGGCTCTTACTTCTTACCAAACCCTCATGCCGAGCTGCACGGTATTCCATCCCGTCGTCATGTGAGGCATGCGGGGATGGCTGGCACCCCGTGGCAGGAGGGGCTGCGTGTTCCCAGCACAGTGCCTTGTCGGCAGGCAGCCATGCCCACCTTGCCAATGAGCCAGCTTTGCTCGTTTGAAATCTTCTGTGCAGGTTTCAGCAGGTGGAAAAGATGCAAATGTAGGTGCAAATAAACATTTGAGAAATTTACTTTCAGAACTCAGCTGTGATCTTGTCTTGGATGATCTTGTCAGGGTGTTCATCACAAATAATATTAGTTTTCTGCAATGTCTACCTAAGGATCTCCTTTTCTAATCTATGAATCTATTATTAAAGGAGAAAGTGGAAACTTAAAAGCTACTGGACTAAACCACGTAAAGGGCATGGATTTAAGCTAAGGATGCTTTGCAGAACAACCAGAAGCTATAGGAAGAGCATGATTCTTCCTGATGCAGTGACCTGATGATGTTTCTGCTCCCTGATTCTAGCAAGCTTTGGTTTTTAACAAGGAGCTGTGGTTGATGCTGTCTTGGACAAATTCAGGTTTCCCTAACATAATGTCAATATTTGTAGCTAATAGAAGACATGATCATACAGACAGTTGCAAATTGCATTTAAACTGCTTCTTCACAGGCAGCTTCAAACTGCTTTTGTGTCTTGAAGTAGTTTTATTGGACTAAGAGAGATTTTTAGCCATAGACTGCTCTGGCCTTCAAGAACTAGAATTATTCAACAGTGTCATGGGTTGTAAACTCTTACCTTGCACTGCAAAACCTACATATGGATCTGTCATTTACCAGCAAGTAAAGCACGTGCCTGAATGCTGTTCTGAGCAGGACTGGATGTAACCATCCTCAGATGGTTTGCTGGCTTGGGACTTGGTGTATGAATTTAAGCATGTGCATAAATATTTGCAGTATTGGGGCTGTAATAATTGTTTTATTTCACAAGAATAGATACAAAATTGAATTAAAAATGAATAAAAACATTCCTCTTTAATGTAAAGCAGTTATCTTTTAAACAACATTTTGGAGTTTGATCTTTTTAATTTTATTGTTGGTTTCAGGATTTGTTCCATTTTTTCTCTGATCTGCCGTGAAATGTTAGGTTATTTCCACCGAAGGTGGTCTCTGTATTAAGATGCAAGCTGCTTTAACAGAAGATTAACTGTTGTGATTAATGATGATAATGGATGAGTGCTTTTGTCACTAACAAAACTGCGTGACCACATATAGGCTTTAAAAACAGAATTAAAAAATAGCATTGCTTAGTCTGTCTCAAGAAGATTGTAAACGCCTTGAGATATTGATCCAGCCTAGGAGCCTGCTTATAGATACTCTCTGCCTGCTGCAGTGTGCTTAGATACAATCTAATAAGAGCTCATTGAATAATAAGCAATGGTAGCCACCCAATCCTAAAAATCTAGATTGACGGAATTCCCTCCCCAGTGAAGAGAAAAAATCTAGAGCTGCCCTTAAACTCATTACTGTCCACTCACCCATAAGCCAATAGAAGATCTTGGATTATTGGAACTCTTAGCTTTAAGAGAAATTGCTTTCCTAAATTTGACCTCCCACACTAAATATAAAATATGGACCATCTGTAATGAAGGGATTGCAGCCCAAATAGCTATCATCTCTCGGTGGCAAAGGTTAGAAGGTTGATGCACATTGGTTCCATGGGGATGGGGATGTTGGTGACCTTTTGGCATGAAAATGGTCACTTGGAGCTGTAATGTGAGAGAAAGGGGTCGAGTATTAGCCACTAAAGACTCTCTGATGCTGTGTCCTTGTTAAGCTTTTACAGAAAAAGCCATGGAGGCATTATGGGAAACAGCATCAAATCCCATCTACCAGATCTGAATACGATATAGAGGAAAAGTGAAACTGGATCTCTGCTTCATTTAGGTAACACTTCTTCACTTCTTAAAAGGACAAATGTTATCTGACCTTTGTAGAGTGTTCATTTGAAAGAAAAATGGTAAAAAGGCAATTTAGGTGTTTGTGGATTAATCTTTTGCTGCTCCTGGTCTCAACATTCTATTTGACTGCTCATGATGTGCCAAGTGTATGAGTACAAAGTTGCATTCCCTTTTCTTATTTACTTAAGGAATTAAGTAGTGTAGAAAGCAAAACAAAAATATGGTATGTGGTTAAATGAAATTGCTACTGTCCATACCCTGTGTTTTAGTGTAATTCCTGTAAATGATTGTGAGGGGCTATAGAGGGAAACACAGCGAACGCAATGTTCCTTTTTGATCAGCAGCTTTTAACAAAGGAAGGATGTTGAACATCTGAAAGTAGGGAGTGCAGAGTTCACTGCAGGTCACCATTAAGGACAAGAACAAGGTAATGTAAGAGGTTGTGTGATTCCAGGTTGACAGGAGGATTTTAAAAGATCAAAAGTGTTTTATATATATGTTCTAGAGGACCAGAAGTGCTTTCAGTCAACAGATGAAAATGCTAATGTTTAGAAATGATGAAAGCAAGACAAATGTGGTGGTGAATTCCAACTGAGTCATCAAAACAACAAGTATTCTTAGTCTGTGGTTTTTAAAAGATTATTGCAAATCGTCCATCAGTGCAGGTGTGGTAAAAATGGTTATTCCGTTGCTGTACGAATAGTTCATTGCATTTGTTATTTTGGGATAGCAGAGTTGACAGTGAGTTGTGGCTTGCAATATTTGTTCTTTTAGATCTAGATGTATTTCAATAAGTCTCTTAATTTTTTAAGCTTTACATTGTGTTCTCTTCCTTTCAGAAACATTTGTACTGTATAATTAAGGAACTGGAGAGAAAGGAAAGAAGCAATTAATAGCTGTTTCTGATAGAACCTTCATCAGTTCAGTGTGAAAAAGAGAAATGATGGAGTAATATTGCCACCAGCAATTCTTCAGTCAGGTGACTTTTTTGCTAGATCAATTCTGGTTGCTAAGCAACAAGCAAAAAGGCACGGTTATGTTTTGGTAAATCTTTTCTTTTTGAATATTCTGTGCTGGAGTTTCATGTACTGTATCTATCACTAATGCAGTTGATTCAGGACTCACGGTATCTTCTGAGCCATAAAAGCCCATGTTTTCTTATTTAAAAGGGACTATGTTATTTAGTTTTCAGAAAAACTTTTGTGGCTAATATGCATTTGGAAGTACAAAACTGAGCCAGTGATTAGAGAATTTGTTAAAAGAAAGCAACGGAAAAATCATTAAAACAACTCCGACATTTTTGTTTAATGATATCTACATTAATGAGTTAATTGCCAATGCATCACGTTTTATGCCACTATCAAATATTAATGTTATCAATGTTACAATAATAGCATCTATTGATACAATTGAAGCTTGCTTTCCAATAGGTGTCACCATGAATAATACCATTGCAGTATTGAAATCAATAATAAGAATATTAGGAGGGCATTATAAAATGTCAATACAATGAAAACCACTTAAATAAATGCTTGATATAAAACAAACTGACTAAATATACGAAGCTATAAATTAAAAGAATAAATTCATAAAACCCTATGCATTACAGTTTCAACGTTGCAACTTTACGGTTCTTAAAAGCATCAGACTGAAACTCATAACACAATAAAGCTATGAAGAGAAGAAAATTCTTGTACATTCAGTGAGAAAATATTTAAAGAGTATATGATATACCTGAGGAAATTATAAATATTGGAAGTGGTTTGATGTTACATTTAAGATAAAGCCTTTGTGTTGCAACAGTCCAAAATCTGCTAGCAAATGTCAATGCCTGTCTTCCTTTGAGGTCAGTTCAAGCGAGACACACAGCTGAGCCTTGGAAGGATGTGCGCCTGGCTAGCTTACTCTCTGTATAAAGAAACAGTAGCCCAGCCCTGGAAGAGGTCTGGAAAGACAAAATTCCAGTTTTCCAACATGAAACATGTTATCAATCTGTGGCCCTTGCTGTTCCGTTTCAACAGTGGCAAATTGACTCAAGGATAAGGGTCTGAGGGTAATTCTCTATGCCTTTCAGCAGCTGACAATGACACTAAAAAAGAAAGGTTGCGAGAAAGAGTCTTTGAAAATTTAGCACATTAGTAAAGTCAGTGCTGTTTGTGTGGAATAGCAAGCAGGACAAATATTTGGAGAAAAAAAAAAGGCACAATTAAGGTGCTTAATTGTCATCCCAGGAACAAGGCAACACGCTCACATATTCTGGACTGTTGTTGGCACCAGCCCTCGTCCTGACAGCCACAAAGAGCTGGGAGGTCACTAGCAGCTGCCTGGTGAGGGGGCATTTGTTCCTGCCTTGCAGCTTTCCCTGTCATGTCTGTGCCTGAAACAAGGAGGAGGATTGCCTCTCCCCGAGCCGCATGGCTGATCAGAGGAGAGGAGGGCTGGGAAAGCAACCTCCAGAGAGTGTGAGAGCGGCCCATCCTAAGAAACAGTGATCCTCGAAAACATGCCTTGCTGCTGGGGAGTAGAAATTTACCACAGAAAAACAGTTTTACATTGTTTTCCACCCCACATGGTATGCTGAGCTTGATGGGAGGCAAGAGGGTGTGCACGCGGCAGCCAGGTCCAAGTATCTCCTCCCAGGGTTGGAGGTGGGCAGCAGCCGCAGTGGCTTTTTCCAGGGCACCATAGCGTAAGTTATAATTCAACTGACAGAGGTCAATGGTACTTGAACAAGCATCCAAGTTATTTGCTCTGGCTATCTTGCCATTTTTGTCTGCCCATGGTAACAATCTCCATTCCCCACCAAGCAGGGTTTGCTGCTGGAGATGCAGCGTGTTTGAAAGTTTACCTAGGAACTCTGTAAATCAAAATTGTTAATCTGAAGGCTTTTTTATTACCAGGGTTGTCTTCAGCTATATCTGCCAAAAAAGTTTTAAGACAACTCAGATTTATTTGCCCAAAAACATTTGACATTTACTTCATTACTCAGTGGACTGCATTCTCTTTAAATAAATTTTCCAGTGATCTGGACTTTCACCATGAAAATCTGTACAGTGAACTCCTAGTTTATTATGCCTACTTGAAAAGGGTAATTTAATAAGGCATCAGTACAAATACTTAATTGTGCAATGGCTATTGACAATGCCTTTAAACAGTTGCATATTTGCCAGATTTAGCTAATGGAAGTAGAATTGCCACTTAATGTCTCAGTTTGCACTGGCTGAAAATAAATTGTATCTGACATTCCTATGGCTTTTAAAGGACATATTTAGATGTTTACAGTCAGATTGATCTATTGTTGCATTTGTGTTTCTTGTGTGAAAAAGTATGAAGTAATTTAGATGGAAACACTTATTTATTTACACATTCAGTATTTGTAATAGCTTTACACAGTCTGATGTTTCACAGATTTGAGATATTGATATCAGAAAGAGTTGACTGAAAATAACTTGACAGAATCTATTTTTTTCCAAAATGTGTGCATTTGTCAAGTGTGAAATAATTTGCTGGAACAGGCTACCTTTAATGACATTTCCATTATAAGAAGTTTTGAAAAACAAGTTACAAATTCTTCATACAGGATTTTGCATCATTTACTAAAAGTTCCGTTTCATTAATTTTTGTTTGGAAATGTAATTTGTAAGAAAAAAAAGTAAAAGAAAAATGTAAAGGAAAATGGTGGCATTTTGAGCATATGAAAGCAAAATATTCTGATTGGCATAAGTTGAAATTTTCCTTAAGTTTTTGGTTCAAAAAACTTTTACAGTGTTTCATTCTGATTTAGGATGCAAATAAGATCTGCAATATTGAAAATGTTTGTAAGATGGGAAGACCGTTTCATATTGAATTCTGGTGCAGATACATTTAACTCATTTTATATTCTCCATTAGAAATATAATTACTTATCTCTGTACTTCTCCTTTCCTCACACCTCATTTAAGAAGCAAAAAACTTTTTCTAATGAAGCAACTTATCACATTAAGAGGCTCAGTAGCAATTGAATTACGAGTTTTGTGATACTGCAATTTTCTCAATGGCCGGTGCATTTTTAACTTTCATAATGAATGTACTGGAAAGTGTGAATCCACTTAGCTCTGATGAAAGAATTTTTTACATTTAACAATTCTCTGTAAATGTTAAGGTTTGTTTGTAGATAGATAAGTAAAAAAAGTTTCTACTTTAGATTCCTGAATTGTTAAGACATAGCATTGAAAACGTGAACGTCAGAGTAGTGCCATTGATTTCAGTTAGGTGTCACTTCATTGTTCTGTTGGAAAAGCAGTGGTTTTTTGAACACAAGACCTGGTTTTCAGAACTTGAGCTGGTCTCTGCTTGGACAACACATACAGCTACTTAGGCTGTTTTAATTTCCACTGCTTGTAGAAATCCAGGAATGACTTTGTGCCTTGCCCTGCTCCAGTCACAGGGTAGGCCCAGGGCTGGCAGCAAAAGGAAGGACTCTGCAATTTGGAATGGGGTCTTGCTAAGTTTCTCTGCTCCCTGGGAGCAAGAGAGAGTGCCGAGACAGCTTCTACTGGCTCAGCCGCTGACTGCAGCCTCCTTGTTTGCACTCTTCCTTTGGATCTCAGGACTGAGGAGAGTTGTGGCTGAGAGCAATAGCTATTTCCATGCACAAGGTTTAATGCTGGAAGGGAATTTAAGTGTTTTCTACCTTGTTTCCTGTTGCCTGCAAGCAAGGGCAGTGGCATAAATTCATGTCTCTTAAGCTTCCCCTTTAGTTTGTGACTACAAACTAAATTTGTGGGTGGCTACTGATTTGTGGATGAGTTGCAACCAGCCCTTGGATCTACCTTTTCCAAAATCCAGATTAATTCAGCCAGACTTTGCTGCCTAGACCAATTGTACCATGCATAAGCAGTAAGTACTGGTAAATACTTGTATTTTTAGTCCTAAATGCTTAGTCAGAGACTTATGAACAGAAATAAACACAGGGATTTGTTAAGTCAAGCTCTATCTCCCCAGACTGGAGATGGCCTCTAGCAGGCTGCCAATTCTGAGCCCAGAGAATGTCTGAGAGTAAATGGTGACAGAAGTTCTATCAAGTGTGCAGGGCTGGAGCCATTAAGTGCTTTTAAGAGAATAATAAAACTTCAAATTTAACATGAGAATTTTATGGATAGTCAGCATTCAGAATGTATTCTAATGCTGTAGTGATGTGTTTGAATAACTTGGTGACAGATACTTATAGAACTGTAGGTCAATCATCTCTGAAAATATTAATTTTAGACTAAATAGTAAGATTAAAATATATGCATTGATCAGATGAGGATTAACCTCTGAGATTGATGCTGTGCACTTTGTGCCGTCCACTCTTTTGCATTGGCCATACTTAAGTTTAAATTAAAAGGCTGCATTAATTTACTTTATTAATTAGCAGTTAACTTCCATTCAAGAAACCTTTCTGCAGGCCTCCCAGCTGCTGGCCACATCTGTTGTCTTCTATCTGCATGATCATCATGTGTCAGCAAGCCAAGAAACGTGGCCCCGTGGTTTGGCTGCTAGAGCTCAACCTGGGCATGTAGTGATACTTGTTGAGCAACAGGGCTGGATCAATACGTTGAGATTTAAAGGAGGATCAAGCATAATGAGAGAAGGGACCATATAGGTAACTTTTCCTTTACTTCTGCTGTCCCTGTATTCCCCAGGGAGATACCCCAACACTCCTGTGAACAAAAGTGCTGCTGAACAAGGTACTATTTCTCTTTTTTTTGTGAACCAGCAAGTCTGATGATTAATTTGAGGGTTTCTTTCAGTTCAGTGATAAATTTTGACATCTCTTACAAGTCCACTCTATTTAAAACCTCGGGCAATTGTTTTTGAGGCATTTAAATGGATTTTTTTTTCCCCTGTACATTTGGTGGGTTGATTTTGCTGACGCATATGCTCAGATGGAAATAACCATTGGAATGAAAAATAGTAGTAGGAAGCTTAGTACCTAGATTCTCAGCTTTCAAAACTTCTGATGTGGCATAGAGAGGAATTGACTTTCCAGTTCATAACATGATGTCCTTCTGTACTTCCTTGTGCTTGGCCAGCAACATGCGAGCTACGTGAATTCAGTCAGCTCACTATTTTGCTTCTAAAACAGTGGTTAAGAATTGCTGTAGTTTCCCTGCCTTAACTGTTTTCCCTGCCACCTTAGCTAGAGACTCTCATATTTGGAGTTTGCTCTCAGCTGATTTAGATTTGCCAAAGTTCATTATTTCACCATTAAGCAGCACTGGAAAATTCCTGTCACTGCTGGAGAGATAATAGATTTTTACAGCTAAAAGGAGTGAATGAAAAGCCACTTCCTATGGTTTGTCTATGAAAAAGCACACATGGGACATCCTATGCAGGAGTATGTACTTGTGTTTGTGTGTACATGCATTCTTTGGTATTCTTTCAGCAGTGAAGCACATACTCCAATTTCTCAGACATTTACCTAATTCTGTTCAGCAGCTGTTGCCAGATCATTTGGAAAGTTTTTCTGTTGAGATACGAGGTACACCAGCTACGTAAGGGAAAACTATTTTGTGCTTCTGCAGTGTGCAGATCTGTAGCCAAACTTTCATTCAAAAGCCTGCAAATGTCCACAGGGAAGATAACAATTTTCTCCTCTTGCCACTGTTTTGTTAAAAAAAAACTAATAATAGAGGAAAAAAAAAACTTACAACAAGTAGTAATAAAAAGGTAATCCATAGTCTGGGGCCTTGTGCAAACGCAGTAAACACGAAGAATTTATTACATTTTTCTTATTCCAGGTGGAGATTGTTAAAGGCAGGCTTACTTCTCCTAAACTGTTCAAAATTGTCTTTCTTGGAGGACAAAGTTTCACTAAGTGTCTTAAAATCAACCTCAGGCTGGATGGTCTGAAAACACGATAGCTGAAAACATGGAGCAGGGTGAAAATAAGGGGAAAATCAGTACAGGAGAAGCTCTGTGGGTGCCCTCCTGGGGCTTGTCCCCAGCAGGCTCCCAGGAGACGCCGGGGAGGGCAGGCTGGTGCCCTCCCAGAGGGATCGGCACCTCCAGAGAAGGGAAAAGGCTCCAGCTGCATTGGGGAAAACCAAACTAACATCTGCAAAACAGTCCTTAGAAACAAAAAGAAAAAATGGGCAGAAGAGCCAGCCAGAGTCCCAAGGGAGCCAGAGCAGCGGTGTCCTGGGCTCAGCTCAGTTTGGGTACTTTCTGCCCTCTTTACCGACCACTGCTTTGCTGCTACGTGAGCCAGGTCCGGTTCCCTCTGCTCAACACGCTGTCCTCACTTAACCCACACCCTCCTGCACCCTCACCACTGACCTCACCCCTCCCTCAAAACCTGTACAGGTGACCACTCTTTGGTACTGGGACGTGGTTGGGTTGTGCATTCAGCACCTTATTCCTATTGTCTGTGCTGTCTGCTAAGGTTACAAGCTTCTCAGGACAGATTTTGTAGTTTGTTTTCACAGGCTGTAAAAACAGGGTCTAATTTTATGGTCTCCACATAATGGCCATCATTATGCACTCCACTATAAGGCCAGTTCCTCATAATTAATGAAAACTACTGAGGCAGCAAAGTCAAGGCAAAGAACTCTTCCTGTTGGTTTCAAGCACTTTTTCCATTTACTTATTAATATCCTAACTGACATTGAATTGTTGTGGCTGTGAGCTCTTTCTAGGTGGCATTTTAGATCACAGCAGCTTCACCAGGAGAGGACCTGATTCTGAAAACCTGAGTAGTTGGTGCAGTCTCAGCTAATGGAATTCTTCCTATGGAAGACCCTTACCCTCTCCACGCCAATGCCTGTCCTTCTCTCTCATCATGTTCAGTGAAACCGTGAATTATACTGATTCTTGCTACTAATAAAATTACTATTATTTTATCTATTATAGTTGAGATAAACTCTGATCTTTTTGGAAACCTTGTATTTGGTTCAGGAAATCAAAAGTAAAACATTTGAGAGCTCACTTCTATCTTTCTAAGCAACCAAAAACCTGCAAAGTTGTGGATGTTTGTTTCCAAATGTAATGTGAGTCTGTTTATAACTGAGATGTAAACATTATCATTTCCACACTATATCAAGTTTTGAACTTGATGAGACTTTCAGATATAAGAAATTATCAGCTACAGGTCAGCAGCTAGTTTCTGTATTTTATTGTGCAGGCAAAGTGAAGATCCTCCAATCTCATAACGTTTTTAAGGTAGTCTGTTAAGGTGTGTTAGGTGTGCTATGAAAAGCTGCACAGAGTATCAGTCTGTCACACCAGGGTGAATTCTCTCTCTTTTATCAATCCTTCACAAAGCCTTATAGGTGCATACTCTGCTCAGGACTTATCATTATGAGTCTAAAACCATGTGAAGGCTTACCAACATCAAATGAGTCTACATTTCAGACATGAACAAAGGAAAATTATTTCTTTTGATTGTACACATCTGATCTTGCAGCAAAATATCTAGGCCTGCTCCCTGTACATTACCTATTTTATTATTTTTCTTACTGATAGTATTGTACGTGCTAATAGATCTTGCTGAGTTTCTAGGTTACTCTGGTAAGAAAAATGACTGTGCACATCGTTCCACATCTGACAAAGTTGCGTTTGTTGCTCGGTCCCAGCACACTCCTCTCTTGTTCCTACCTGTAGCATGGAAAATGGATATATGCATGGATGAGGTGAAGGTGATCAATGTCAAACTTGAAAGAGTATGTCCCTAAATGCCGCCATCGTACAGCAGCTAGGAAATTTGTAAGTATTTGGTCAGTTCTGAGATTAACAGAAAAAATAGCCACAGTCAAATTGCACAGCAACTCTTGGATCTGCTGACACGCTGCAGCAGAAAGGAGGCAGTGCCTGATGCTCAGCAACATGGCATGGCATGGCACAGCCTCCATGCTCTGAGATTTGAATTTGACCCTGGCACACCAGCAGCCAGCTCCTCCTGAGCACAGGTTTGGTGTTTGCCTGTGAGGTAAAGTTGTCTTCAGTCATATGTGCGTAGTTCAGTAAAATCAATGGAAACATTTCCATGGAGCTCAGTAGGCTGTGAATTGAGTTTGCTTCATGCACTGTAGATGACAGCTGTAACACTCTGCGCGTGTGGATCTGTTAGTGCACCTTCCACCATTTCATGAGGATGCAGTCGAAAGAGGCCAGTATCATAAAGGTATACAAGAATAGAGTTGCTAGACATAAAACAGAGTTCTAAGTTCACCCTGCACCTAATGTGCTATAAAAGCGATGCTGATCACTTAGTCGATTCCCCAATTCTTCACACAAATGTAGTGGCAGAATTCAGTTCTTGGTTACAGATGGATTGCTGAAAAGGAAATTGCTACTCAAGGCCAAATTCTCACCTCACTTGCCAGATTATAAATGCAGAGTGATCCCTCTGACTTCGGTGAAGTCCTCTGTGCTGGGAACAATGTAAATGAGAGAGAACTGGGAACTATATTATAAAAATTCAACACTTGGGATGATGTAACACATTAGGACATTAAAACATGAGTGAAGGCACATACGATTTTATCTCATGAAAAGTCTACTTTCAATCTACTTTAAGATTATTTGTATTATTATGTCTTTATTCTAGATCCCTCCATTTATAATAATAGCACTAACGCTAATGCTGTCCCCTTCTGATGTGGTGTCAGTTACGCTCTTCACTTTCATGGAGTAACGCTTTGAAATTTAGAAATACTTGAAGATACTGTAACAGCCAGTGCTGCCAATACAGCATGGAACTGCTACTTCACAATTCAAGTAGTCAGCTATTGACTCATGGCAATCTATATCTGCATTAAAATGGTGAGTTTTGGATTAATGTGGAGCTGAAAGCCCAACTGAGGCTCTTTGCTGCCAGCCTGTCTCTGTAATTGCAGCATGGATTTCACCAACCACAAAGGGCAAAATGAATGTGATCATCCCCAGCAGTCGATAGCACATTGATTTTTTTCACTCTACGATTCGCACAAATATTGAAGCTCATTTTTTAAGCAAGGAGGATTATTAATCTACATTTCTTAAAAAATAAGTCTGTTTTGAAGCATGGTACCTTGCAGGGCCTATTTAATGTGCAATATGTAAAGTAGATAAGCAAAATATTTTTTTTTTCTTTTTAACCAAAAATTGGCATTCTCAGCAGGCTGTGAAACCTCATCCTCACCATTGTGCTGTCATGTGTCGTATTGTTTGGTTAAGAGATTAAAGAAGGAAATGTTGGCAGGTTTCGCTCTGGTCAATGGTCTGCGTTTTCTTAGTTTGGTTTCGTTTTCACTAACCCCTGAGGTTGTAAACAGACTGTGTACAACATCACCTGTGGTTCCTAAGATGAAACAATGATTCAAGACCATTTCTTCCCTAAATGGATGCAGTTAATCTGTGGTATAAGAAATATACTTTAAGTCAGGGAAACAAAGAAAGTTCCTGCCAAGCAGCGGTAATGTTTCTGAGAACTGCAACGTTTCTTTTCGTCACTGGCATCACGTGTTTCTTGGGCAGGGGTTTCTGGAATTGTGTCTTCAACTGTGTGGCTGTGAGAAAGCTTCGGTACTAAGAACCAGATTTACTGCTCTTCCCTCTGTGTGTACGTGAACTGGCAGTGGCTGTTAATATGTGCCAGCTGCAAAGTGGGCAGCTGACCTGTGTGAACAAAAGAGATTCATTCAGTCCTTGATAAGCCGTAGTCACTTGTATGTGAATGTAATATGAGCCATATACTGGCTACAGGTTGACTTGTTTGACTGTAGACTTTCCTGGTGCTGATTTTACCTTCCTAATTTTGCAGGTCTGATCACAGAAGATTTCTTCAAGCCTGCATTTCCACACTGCTTTAAGGAGCACAGTTGCTTGGCCAGCTCTGTGCTGCATTTGGTCTATTTGTTAAAACTTTTCTCAAGGGAAGTGCAACTCATGATAAGAAACATTCCAGGAGTGGCTTTAATGAAAAAGTAGCAAACGAGCACAAATTAGATTACCTTTATAAATGTCCAAGGTCAATCAGGGCTCTCCTGTTCCTTCCTTCATCCCAAGGCAATATTAACGAATGCAAAACCCCTCTTTGCCGAGGGGCAGCCTTGAATATCAAGTCTTCGTTTGGATGGATTTAATTCAAACCCCTGGTAAACCTTGAAACAAATGCAGAGTGGTAAACTACAATGTAGAAAATAAAGACTGAGACACACTATTTACCCTTTGCTTTGGTCTTCTCACTGGCACCGTATTTCATGCTCCCAGAAACAAACCCTTATTTGAGACGGTATTTTATTATTTCCCTCCATGTTCCCAGTTAGGTTGATGAGGCACCTTTCATGAGTCAGAAATGGTCTTTTAGGTAAATGTGACAGAATAAGGTGCATTTGAAGCTGATCAAGCTCCTCACTGTCATAAACTCTGCTTCTGGCTTTAACTGTTTGTCCCAGTAAATCCTCAAAGTAGAGCAGTTGCTGTGTGTCATTAGCTGTGTGTTTGCTTTCCTCGGGGTATTTAGCTACTTGCTCTGCAGCTTTTATTGCACTTAGCAGTACAATAACATCTCAAAATGCCCTACCTTCAATTCCAGAGAACAGTCAAATGAACAGATATTAGTCACACAAAAAGATAATTCCCTGAAATAAACTGCTATTTATATTATAGTCTGAAGAAGCTCAAACCTCAATTTCCCTTACTTCCTTAAATGTAAGAACAGCCTCAGATATGAAACATTTAAGGAATGAGCTGTGCTTTCTGCTTTTAGTGTGCAGAGTAACAGGACTGTAGCTCTCAGCTCAAAGCCCTTGTAACAAACTCTGCTCCTGTAGGCGCAGTTCCAGGCCGAGTAGCTGGTGACAGGTTGAGTTGTTCTGAGAATCTTTTTCTCTTTCATGATAGTTACCTGCAACAGAGGATGAGTTAGGATGAAAGGTACCAAGTCATGCAGAGCCTTACGGGCATGATAAATAACGTAACATAGCAGGTGTGTTTGAAACAACCTCTTAACTAACTATATTCCAAGATCACTACTTGATTACACTGTGAAATGGTCTGGTTGGACTTTGGTCTTTATCTACTATTCTGGACATTTGGAAGTAGGGGAAAGTTTTCCAGAGATGCTCAAGCAAAAGTGTTGTGGGCTTCCCCAAAGGCTCTATTTTGTCTCTTTTATCTCTATTTTATATCTAATTATGCCTTTCTATCTCCAGCTGGTTTTTACCTAACTTCCCGCTGTCCCGCACTTGGGACAGTCCTGTACGTCCTCCTGCTCCCACTGATGGTGGGGATTTCAGGTGACATAAAGTCACTTCAGTGTACTGACTCCAGTGATACAGACCAACAGAAAAAATGGCCTGAGAGCATAGATCAGGAAGGCGTGGAATTAAAATAAGGTGTCTGCAACACAGAAAACCAGCTTGCTGATGGTTTTTCATCTATCCGTAAAATGAATAGGAGAGTTCCCCAGCGTGCAGGAGCTCACTTCTTACGTTGCCAGAGTCCTCCTGAACCACGTGGTTAGTCTTTGTAGTGTCTGTCTGTGACACTGATGCCAAAGTAGAGAAAAACTTCCTCTATTTCCAGAACTATTTCTGCTGCATGACTATGTAATGTCTGATGTTAGTGAGCTTTGCTTTTGCCCTTTTATCAGGTCTTTGGTGATGGACAGACTTATCACAGGGAAAGAGGGAATATCTTTAATGGAACAAGTTATTCTTATTTCCAGCAGATTTTACCTATACGATCATGGACATTGACCACATTCAAAATAATCAGTGCTCCAGAAGAGAAACATGGACCAGTGGGTATTAAAGAGCACTCATCTGTGGTTTTGGGAATATTTTAGTCCACTGACCACTGAACTAGCTAGTAGTTGTAGAATAGATACAAATGCATTACATTAGAATGTCCTGTTCAAATTTAGTTCAAACTGCTCTTCTATTGTTTCAAAGCATCTGCAGTCACTGGCAGATGAGTTTTTTTATGCCTTCTGGTTTTGTTCCCATCTGAGTCTCTGTATGCTTGAAGGTAATGGTAAAGCTTTTAAGGCAGGCAGGATGGACTTGGGGTTAGAGCATAGTAATAGGATTCTGGCGACCTCAGGTCTCGGTGTGATGCTGCCACAGCCTTCCTCTGTGATCTTAGGCAGATTACTTAGTCTTGAACTGATTCTCCTGTTCTGTCAAAGGGACATTTAAGATATTAAGCCCTTGGAGAGTCATGTACCAAAAGTACAAAAAAAAAAAAAAGAAAAGTACAAAGAAATAGATTTTGTAAGGGGAAAAAAATACCCTCACTGTCCTGCAGCCATGAGGAAAAGGCTATTGAAATCCTTCCCTGAACAGTGCTGTAACTTAAGCTCTCAATTAACACCATAATGGGAATGGAGAATACCTGTATTTTGCAGTGCTAGATAGCTAATGCACTGTGCAGAAAAACTACCTGAGAACAGTTGCAGAGGTATTCTCTGTGCTGTTTAGCTCATTTACTCCTAGACATACCTGCTGTGTTTTAACTAAGCACTGAGAAGGCTGTCATCAGTTATCATGCTGAGATTATCAGTGTGCAGTTTAATGTAAAGAACACTGTTCAAACGAGGTCCAAAGGTATTTGCATACAAAGCATCATTGGAAGCACCTCCCAATTCCTTTGCAAGTGAATAAATATGTTTTATCCATGGTTAGAGAATCTTCTTTACTTAGTTATTGATTAGCTGAGTCAAGCAAACCTGCAACCTTACCTAATGCATTTTCACCCTCCATTTGCCCCAGTCATAGATTAAAATTTATATTTAAATGAAGAAACTCTTCCTTCTTCCACCAGTGACTCCATAGTCTGCAGCTCTGGGTGGCATCCACCCCTGTTCAGTAGGTCTCTTTAAAACCACCTTAGATATTTCTGTGGAGACAGGGCTGCCTGAAGAAGGGGACAGATTTTCCCAAGTCGTTTTTCT
The DNA here is from genome assembly GCA_009806455.1 of Tetrax tetrax. Taxonomy (NCBI): domain Eukaryota; kingdom Metazoa; phylum Chordata; class Aves; order Otidiformes; family Otididae; genus Tetrax; species Tetrax tetrax. The sequence goes on along the minus strand of WHYT01014908.1, from coordinate 105,873 downwards.
GAAAGGGCAGAGAAGGCAGGACTCATTGCTTTATGACACCATCTATAGTAAGAATGATGGTCCCAGCTTTTAGCACCGTTGAATGCTCCTGTGTACAGCTCCACGGGGCCAAGCTTTCCCCCAGCCCACAGGCAGAAATGTGAGGCCTGACCTCAACCCGCTGCAAAATCAGAATCCAATCGATGCTGTCCTTTGACAGGCCCAGGGACAAGCGGAACAGTCCGTGCCCTTGGTTATAGAGGAAGCTGTGGGCGGAGGCAGAGGTAGCTGCGCTGCTGGGTTATTACTCCACACACAGAATTGGCAAAGGTGAATAAGGGTTTAGAGGAATGTAAAATGTAGAGGAATACAGATATCAACATAAAAATGTCATTCCTAAAGTGTGCAGGAATAGAAGACAAATGGTAATAGGTCATTCTGGAATAAGAATCATGAATGACAGAACGAGAGCTGGGAATGAAAGAAAGGGCAGGTAAATGTTAACAGTTAGGGAACAGAGATTGTGCACTCCCTCAGATGGAAGAAAGTGCTCAGAATATTCAGCAAAAACAGGTTCAACTGTAAAGTTAATGTCTTCAGTCTGACAGGTGAGCAGCTGAAGGAAAGAGAAAACCCAACAGAGATGAGAGATCCAGCCAACTCATGGAGTAAATGATTGTGATACACAGAGGCAGATAACTTCTGTGAGATGTTGATGCAGAATGTTTTGTGTCGCCTGAAAGGGAGGCGATAGTCCATCTCACACAAGAGTAGGGGCTAGCAGAAAGGGAAAAGATGTAAAGTAAGAAGGAAAAGTAAACAGGCACGAGAAGTGAACTGTAAAGCAAATAGCTGGAAAGAAGATACTGCCCTTTCCTTACAGTGAAATAACTTCCACTTTTTTGGAGTCTGTAGAGATGAACAAATGTCGACCAGCTGTGAATCTTACCTATGAACGTGTTTCTTGCGCAATATTGTTGAAGAAGCACAAGTTGCCCATAAGAAGCTGGTATTTGTCCACTGTTAATACTTGCCCTTTTTTTTAAAGCATCATTGAAGAGAACCAAAAGTTTTCAGGATTGGCATTGAGATGTGGAACTTTATGGATTGGCACTAAAATAGGTTAGCAAAGTATAGCAGTTGAATGCTCCCATGACAGTTTGATGGCTTCTGTGAAATAAACATATACATTAATCACTGTATTGTTTGCATTAGGTGGTGTGGTGGTGGTGTTGACAGTAGACTAGAGGTGGATGCTGATGCATCAGGTGAACTGAAGTTGGTGCCCTCAGGAGGAGTTTTTCACCTTCTGAAAACCGAGGACGAACAGTCCTGCTTTTACAAATATGCCAGTTATTTTGGTCTAGAAGTTGATCTCTTCTCTTTGTCTAAACACTGAGTATTCATTGTTTGCTAAGACATGTATGTTTGCTCAGCTCTGCCATAGAAGATCTTTCTCGATCTCTGATCAGATATCTGAAAAATATCCAGCAGAAAGCAGGGAGAGTAGAGTTTTCAAGATGAGTGTACCAATGCTTCTATCTTGAAGTGCCAACCAAGTGCATTCACATGATTATCAAAAGTTTTTATTTTCCTTTAACACAGTAAGAAAATATGCCTTGAGCAATCCAGAAAATCACTGTGGAAGATAAAATGCATAGTGAAGCCAAAATGAACGTCTTTTTTAATTTGAAGAAATATTGTCAAACTACTTTTTTTGTAGCAGTTGCCCAGCTACACCCAGAGCCTTGCAAACCACAATAATCACAAGAATATCCAATGCCCCAGCTGGAGAAATAATCAAATGTTTCTTACTTTTCTGACAAACTATTTGTCACTATTTTTCCTCTCCCACTGTGACATCGCCTTGTCATAGGTGTAATTTTTTTGGCATTTCAAAAGCTTGTTGTTGATCTTCATACAGAGATTATAGATCTCTGCAATACTTCTCCTTCATTATTTGTAATTTACATCTTTCCCTAGAATCTAAATACTCTAATAGTCCCTCTCTCAATTCTTGTCCTGCCGCTACTTTATACTGTCCTTCTGGGTCTTGCTAGTGAAATTAGTATGATTGGATTCTGATTTTTAATTACTATAAAAGCTATGTGGCGTAGCTTGGTCTCTACTAAATGTAAAGTTCAAACATTTGTGCACGCACCTGATCAGAACTCTGTTGCCCTATTACATCTGAGAAGAATTTTTTAGCGGCTGTGACCAGGATAGAGAATGGTCTCACTTTTTGCATCCCTCTGTCCTGGGGAAGCACCAAAGAAGTGGTGTGGTGTGTGCCCAGCTCCGTGCCAGGGTGGACAGGGGGGTGAACAGCCTTTACCGGCTCCCTGGGAGCTCCTGCCGCAGGGTTAGTCTGAGCTGATTGCAGCTCCAAAATCTGTGTTTGAAAGTGTGACTTTTTAAATAGGTAATCTTCAACACACAGTAGCTTTCTAATACCTTTGAATTGGTTTTACATCTTTTTAATCTTATACTGTTAATCCTTAAATAATAAATAGAATTGTTCTGGTTGGATGCTTTTCTCTGCAGATGTACAGTGTTTCTGAGGCTTCCTTCTGCCCAGAGAGGGCTTCAGGGTTAATTTATATCCATTTAGCTAACTGGTGCAATTTTTGTGCTTGTACTCTTTTATGTCAGCCTAAGACTGATTATGCAAATTTAGATCATGCCTGTAAATTCATCGACACAAATTAAACCAATGTATGAATAGTCCTATCCAAAAGTTGCTCCAATTTAATTAAATCAGTATCAAACAACACTCTCAGTGCCTTTGTATATCGGCCAGGCTTTAATAGCTTAGGTCACGTAGCAAAAAGCAAAGAAGTCACCTGCTGCAGTCTTAAATTCTTTGGGAGAAGCTCCCTGTTTTGCAAAGTGCAGTTGTACAGTGCTAGGTACAGCGGGAAACTGCTCTTTACACACCACCTCATTGCAAATCCTATATAGCAATGCAAATATTCCTTTTATAAATAAATAGAAGCTGTGCTAACTATTACAGCAGTTACATAGCATCCTAATTAGGTTTCTTGGTTTACGGGATTCTGTTGTCTTTGCTCTAAAGAAAATCAGATTCAAACAGTGGAACTGATTTCTGAAACCATCAAAGAAAAAATTCACTCCTGGGCTAAGAGCCAAACTGAGCCATCAGATGGATGTGAATGCAGCTCTCATTTTCCAAAGCAGGAACTGCTGTATTCATCTAGGAACAGAATTTGTCTCTTCCAGAAGCCTGACAGAATGTTTAAGGGCAACAAGGAAACCGGTACTTATAAAAGCAGATATCACTGAAAAAAAAAAAGAGTGTTCACACTACCGTGATTTCCAGAGTTGATCCTGAATATTTAGCAGCAGGTGAAGCATAGGGTGCTTAACTTCTCATCATCAAAGAAGAATTCTAGCAGAATTTCATAGTGAATAGAGAGAGAGAAAGCAGCTTAGGGGATCACACTGTTTTCCTTATTCTAATGGACTTCTTTGTTGATGATGAGGACTTACTTTTCCTGTGTTCCTTTCTCTTGGCACAGATCAAGCGGTGCTGCCGCAGAGTTCCATCCACATAGCATAATTGGTGCAATTCTTTTTTGGTGTGTTAATATTTGATGCACCCTTCTTTCTCCTCTTCACTGTCCCTTCCCTTTTGCTAAGGACTTCAATCCTAAGGGGTTTAGAAACAAGAAAGCACATACAATGATTCCCCATAGGAATTCATTTTAAGAACCTCACATTCTTTCAAGCCAGCTCATATTTTGTTAGGGTACTCCTTCCCTCTGAACGTTAATACTACTGGAAGTTAGAAGGTACTTGCAACTTCTGCCCACTCTGGTGGAAGGAAGACAATTTTTACTTGAAACAAAAGAAGTTGCACACAATATTCAGTGTCCCATAAGTAGCACTTCTTCCTAATATTTGACCTTGTCTGCAAAACTAAAATCCAGATTGTAGCAGTAGTAGCCTTGCGAACACAAAAGTAAATCAAAATACTTTTTAGGTTAATACTCACAGTGTTTATTGGTTACTTTTCTCTTTTTAAAAACATGATGGTTCTTCCAAAATGAGCTTCAGCTGATAATGAAACCAGCAAAAGCTGAACCCAACAGCTGTTTCTGAAGTAGGGAGTACCCTGGGAGCCCTGCGCTGGGGGGAAGTCACATTCCAAATTAGCTTTTGATATATTGCAAGATATGGCAAGATGCCCTATATTAATTCCATTTTAATTAATGCAGTTATATTGTGTGACATCTTCCTAAATATATATAATCCCTTCATAATAAATTGCCAGGTGATTTATGTTACCATTTTAGCTCTTCTAAACTTCTGTTTGGGTGCCAGAGTCCTAAGGTGGATGTGTGAAATTCACCATTGCAAGATATTTGCTCTGTTTTCTTCCTTCCTTTGTGAATGCTTCTCTCCTCTATCAGGAAGTAAATTTTATGAAATCAGTTATGAGATTCCTGTGCTTACAAAAGAGCTAGATATTCCAAAAGGTTCCTATTTTATCTCAATTAAAAATGAACATTGGATTTCTGACTGGCAGGATTTGAACCCAAGTGGGTTCAAATGCTGGGTATTGTCATTACAGTAACTGGGGGAAAAAAAAAAAAAAAAAGATGAGCTGGCTTTATATTCTACTCTAGCTACATGTGTGGGCTGAGACCTCTAGGAGGGATCTAAGGGAAGGATGCTGAAGAACAAGCTATGAGAAGTTGAAAAAAGGCCCCCTTGGCCTCTACCCAAAATAAAGAAGAGCCCCTGAGGCTTCTGGAGAGTCAAGGCACATAGCTGGAAACCATTAAACCCAGCCATGGGTTTAATGCCTAAGGAGGCATGGGCTAAGAGCTGGAGAAGAGAGCCATGAAAGGCAGCTGAGCCAGTGAAATAGCTTGAACTTCCAGTGGGTTCCTGGGAGAGGTAATCTTTCCTTTGTTGGTAATTTAGCAGAGATGTCCTAAATTTCAAGAGAAAAAAAATAGCTCAAAGTCAAAGACCACATCAGGGTCCTGCCATCTACTAGAAATATCAGTAAGTTCTTAGGTAGATACATAGTGGTTTCACAACTGCAAGAAGATAAAATGAGCTGGTTTTCTGTGAATAAGCCTGGTTTCTATGTATTTTGTAATAAAACTTCCATCCTTAAGTCATACAAACAGTTCGGCTCTTTTGCTGCCTGACATGCGTAGGTTACCCTATATTAATTCCATTTTAATTAATTTGTTAGTTTGACTTCTTTTCTGCATTTCTAGTCATTACTGCTTTTCCTCTGGTCTGATTCCACATCTATGAACCTTTGGAAACCACTGGAAACCAGTATGTCACAATTGGTTAAAATGACAGGTGCTATTCTTCATTTTCCATTTTATCATTCCTATCTCCTTTCAGTGAAGAAAATGCAATCCTACGTTGTTATACTATGTGCACTTTATTTATAAAGAAAAGTTTTAATTTTTCACTTACTACTGCAGGACAGTAAGTGGAAAAGTGCCTTCCTTACATCTATCTAGTGAATGTGTCATTGTCAGCTTTGATTGCAGCGATATTGGGGCTCTGACCTTCAATGACATTGCTAGCAAATTTTGACTGGCAGCATGCAACACTGCAAACCCCTGCTGCACATGCCCATCCTCCTGGAAAAAAAAAAAAAAAACAAACTTTTCTCTTTAACAGTGTTCTTAAAGTCCTGACTTCCTGACTGTCCTCAATGCTATAATACAACGCAAACCCCATGTGTAACCAGTGACCCCTTCTATGGTGTATTTTAGCAAGGGTGTAAAAGATATCCTCATTCTCCAAATTTAGGGTATGTATCAATAATTTCTGAGAGTGAGTGCCGATGCCATGTGCTGTATACACTCCTCACATTTACTTGCTCATGCTGTATGTGTGGAAAGAATTCTATTTTCACAAAACCATTGTAAATTAACATGTGATAGATATGTGGCTGAGGCTTTCAGAGGCTCTGAGAATCAGGACCAGGCTGAATGCTGCCCCTAAGTCAGAATGCAGTTTGTGTTGGTAGCTCTGCCAGCAACTTCAAGCAATTAAAAAAACAAACAGATTTTGCCTGCCAGTCACCTAAAGTCTCCAAAGGAACAATTCTTAGTTTATTAATAT
>WHYT01014908.1:4654-90901 GCA_009806455.1 Tetrax tetrax | reverse complement strand
GGGGGAAAAAAAAAAAAAAAAAAAAAAGATGAGCTGGCTTTATATTCTACTCTAGCTACATGTCTGGGCTGAGACCTCTAGGAGGGATCTAAGGGAAGGATGCTGAAGAACAAGCTATGAGAAGTTGAAAAAAGGTCCCCTTGGCCTCTACCCAAAATAAAGAAGAGCCCCTGAGGCTTCTGGAGAGTCAAGGCACATAGCTGGAAACCATTAAACCCAGCCATGGGTTTAATGCCTAAGGAGGCATGGGCTAAGAGCTGGAGAAGAGAGCCATGAAAGGCAGCTGAGCCAGTGAAATAGCTTGAACTTCCAGTGGGTTCCTGGGAGAGGTAATCTTTCCTTTGTTGGTAATTTAGCAGAGATGTCCTAAATTTCAAGAGAAAAAAATAGCTCAAAGTCAAAGACCACATCAGGGTCCTGCCATCTACTAGAAATATCAGTAAGTTCTTAGGTAGATAAGTAGTGGTTTCACAACTGCAAGAAGATAAAATGAGCTGGTTTTCTGTGAATAAGCCTGGTTTCTATGTATTTTGTAATAAAACTTCCATCCCTAAGTCATACAAACAGTTCAGCTTTTTTGCTGCCTGACATGTGTAGGTTACCCCTGTTAGTTTGACTTCTTTTCTGCATTTCTAGTCATTACTGCTTTTCCTCTGGTCTGATTCCACATCTATGAATCTTTGGAAACCACTGGAAACCAGTATGTCACAGTTGGTTAAAATGACAGGTGCTATTCTTCATTTTCCATTTTATCATTCCTATCTCCTTTCAGTGAAGAAAATGCAATCCTACGTTGTTATACTATGTGCACTTTATTTATAAAGAAAAGTTTTAATTTTTCACTTACTACTGCAGGACAGTAAGTGGAAAAGTGCCTTCCTTACATCTATCTAGTGAATGTGTCATTGTCAGCTTTGATTGCAGCGATATTGGGGCTCTGACCTTCAATGACATTGCTAGCAAATTTTGACTGGCAGCATGCAACACTGCAAACCCCTGCTGCACATGCCCATCCTCCTGGAAAAAAAAAAACAAAACTTTTCTCTTTAACAGTGTTCTTAAACTCCTGACTTCCCGACTGTCCTCAATGCTATAATACAACGCAAACCCCATGTGTAACCAGTGACCCCTTCTATGGTGTGTTTTAGCAAGGGTGTAAAAGATATCCTCATTCTCCAAATTTAGAGTATGTATCAATAATTTCTGAGAGTGAGTGCCGATGCCATGTGCTGTATACACTCCTCAAATTTACTTGCTCATGCTGTATGTGTGGAAAGAATTCTATTTTCACAAAACCGTTGTAAATTAACATGTGATAGATATGTGGCTGAGGCTTTCAGAGGCTCTGAGAATCAGGACCAGGCTGAATGCTGTCCCTAAGTCAGAATGCAGTTTGTGTTGGTAGCTCTGCCAGCAACTTCAAGCAATTAAAAAAACAAACAGATTTTGCCTGCCAGTCACCTAAAGTCTCCAAAGGAACAATTCTTAGTTTATTAATATCTCAGCACGGCAGCTGTGTTTAGAAAAGCATAGGTTTCCAAAAGCCACACCTCGTGCTTGGTTTCTGCAGGTTACATCCCCATCACTTTGGTGGGTGGCACAGCAGCGGCGTGGGTGCTCGGGGTCATGAGGCTCGGTCGCTATCTTTTCCGTTTAGGGCACTTTTCAGTCAGCTTTCCCTGCTACTTGCAGGTTTTGTGGAGTACAAGAAATGGTTTGCTTACAGGCTCCCTGCTGCACCATGCCCAGCGCCCTGGGGATGGAGGCTGGTCTAACCTGAAAGTCTGACCCACTAATGGTAAACACAGTCTAATCTTTGCTTCTCTCAGTCTTGGACCAGTATAAACCCTGTCTGAATCCAAACTCTTCCTCAGTGGTAAATGAGATAGCGACAGTCCCCTGGACTGGGCACTCCTACTTATGCCCTGCCTTGTGTCCTAGGCTGTCCCTGACTGCCAACGGGACACTGACCAGGGCAAAAGTCAGAGGCACGGGGCCCTGGTGAGCCCCAGCCCTGTGGAAGCAGCACACATGGCCCTTCCTGGGTGGGAAGCGGAGGGTTGGGGTCCCCGGTAGCACCGCTCAGTGCATGTTGCCTCCTACACGCCGTGGTGAGGACCCCTTGCTCCTGCCCAGATGCAGCCTGCACCTCTCCCTGCTGCCTCTCTTCCAGACAAAGCCGTTTCACTAGGTGGGCCCAGTAGGCCTCTTCCTTTCCAGGTCTCCCTCAGTCTCTCTCCTTGTCTTAAAATATTCAAAACATTCTAACTGCGTTTTCAGTTTGATTGTTATTGACCTCATATGAATAACATCTCTCACCCTCTTCCCCTGACACCCTTGATCAGTTTTTTATTAAAACTTTCAGGTTGTGGCCCTTTAATATAATTTTTAATGCATCTTAGATTATTTCTGGAATTTTGTATGGTGTCCCAAATGCTTGAAGAGAGTGAGGAGATTTATAAATAAAATTCTTTTTATTACTCTATAAAGAAACCGTAACATTAATGCTGCAATGATAAGATAAAGTATGTGTGGAATCCCTTTTCCTACACGCCATGTGCTCTGAGAAATTCTGCTTATATGCAGTATTACAAATGAGCTGGACTAAGCCAGGACAGTATTCCCAGTATCAATCAATAAACTATGAACACATTAGTATATTAGCAGTTTATGACAGTATTTAGGATCATATAGTACAATAATGGAATACACTATCTGCTGAGATACCAGGCAGTCACATTGTCTGGCGTGGTGTGAGTCGTCCTGTCCAGCTCCTGCTGTTTCCTCGGCAAAGCAAATAGCTTTGCAGGTACTGATTATTTTTGCAGTAGCAGTACCCTGTGCAAAGGTCTCTGATACAGTATGTTTGATCATTGCTGTATCTTATCTGCTCCAGGTAACAAAGAGATTCACATTTAGAGGCACCTAGCAAGACCGTGGCCACAACTGCTAAGCAGAATAGTGCTTGTTGTGACAAGTTACTTGAATTTTGAACATGGATTTTCAGAGCCAGAAAATGCCCAGTTACTCATTCCTTTAGTCCTGATAGTACTTCCTTTGACAGCGCATGTTCCAGTCCTGCAAAGACTTAATCAGGCTCTTACTGAAATTGCTTCTCTGGTGAGCAATGGAAGAAAGGAAAATGTAAAATTTGTTAATGGGTAGGTTTCTCTCGTGGAGAGGGGCTTTATTATATGTCACCTGGAGACCCCAGGTCTAATTAAGACTTGCTGAAAATGGAGATAGATTATGCAATATTGCCATGATTCCTCCACTCATAGGGAAAAAAAATGGGGAGACAGGGAGTGGGAAAAGGCAGTCTGCGTATTTATTTGGAGTGTGGAGCAAAGTCAAATTCAAGAACGCAGCACTGTTGGCAAAAGTAAAACCTAAAATAAAACTGACACCACAGATTTGGACCATTTGCTGCCAGAGTTAGAAACCATCCAGAACGCAGGAAGCTGGTCTGCGATGGGAAATGCATTTTGTCTGAGAGAGCCCTCCAGGATGTTTCCAGCCACAAAGAGGATGGGGAACTGACATTGCTCACTGCGTGAGCATTTGCTTGTCATCCACAAGGTCACAGTGCTCTCTTCATTCAAATCCTTCCTGGAAACTTCCTTTTGCTTCACTGCCTCCAAGAAGGTAATGGCTGGGTAGAGGAAAATACCCCTCCCCACTTCTCCCTCCCCGCAAAAGAAGGCTGTAGCAAAATAAACTTCCACGTGAATTAGCCGTGAGCCTGCACATACATGCTACCTACAGCAAAGGGAGGCTTCCCTGTCCCCTCCCTGACCCTCACCTGGCAGGCAGGCAGGCTAAAAGCACCTGGCAAGCTGAAAGAGGGAGGCCGCTATTGAAGAAATAGCAAAAGAAAGACTGTTTGACCCTTAAAGTATTAGGTCTTCTGACTTCATGCCTGCGACAGAGGTTCACTTCAAATGCAGAATGAAGCTCCCTGATTAAGTAGGTATCCACAGAAAAGGCTGTGTGCAGCTGCTGGGCAATGATGTCCACAGGTTATTTGAGAGAAGTTGGAGGGGCAGTGTGGATGGCCAGTGAAAGGACACTCAGAGCTGTAGAAAGTGCTTCAGGTAGTCATGGCCAGGTCAATCCTGGACCAAAGGACTGGTGCCAAAGGATTGTTTCTTCCTGAAAGAACAAGGGTTTGGAAGATGCACCAGCCCAGTTTGCTCCAAGAAGCAATTGGCATTGCAATAACTTACACATTCTATAGAGTTACCTTATGTATATTTTATATACCTAATGAATTTGAGTTTATCTAAGAAATCATCTAATCACCTTTGAATCTATGCACCTATTTGCAGCACTCATTCATCAGAGAGTGTTTAGGAAGCCTGCTAAATGTTTTCACTTAGTGCTTGCAGTTTCAGCACACCAGACTTGCCTGAAAGCTGTAGTTTAATAATTTCAGTCAGATGTATTTTCCACAAGCACAGGAAAAACTTTTCTTCAGAGGAGAATGATTCCGCCACATATTCCCTTCCCCACCTCTTTCTTTCTCTGGTTCTGCTAGCAGGGCTGCCCCAGAATCTGAAGCAGCAGGATTCACTGTGATTTAGAAATATTGGTTAGGAACGAGAGCTTTGCTAATGACATCTTCCAAAACTCATTTTCTAGGATGAGGACTTTCCCCTGTAGGTATTTATATGCCGGCTACCTACATAACAGGTATTATATGAAAAGCTTCAAGCAAGCAAGCAAGCCTTATCAGAAAAGGGCTTAGAATGTTCAATGTATCCTACAGGCAGAATAGAAAAAGATACATACTTTGTACTATATGGTACAGTTTATGTTTCATAATGAAATAATAATTTCATAATTATATTTTCATAGTAGTTTATTTTTAAATTGTTTAAAAACCAGTTAGCAGCAATTCTGCCATGATTCTTGGAGATTTAGACAAACATTCATTTGTAACAATCATTTTTTTTAGTATGAAAAAATTGTTCAATATTAACACCAGATAGATCCATGTCCTATTCTATAACAGCACTGTGAGAGATACCATTCCATTCCACTTTTCTCTCCATTTGTTTATTAATCTGTATATACGAGTCTTATGGACTTAGTGAATGATTGAAGTGTGTAACATCACATGTCAGACTTTTTTCAAAGCTCATAAATGATCAATATATCTTCGAGAGGGAATCTGATTTCTGATACATTTATGTTAATAAGAATGGAAACACCGGCCACTGGAAATTGAGAAATAAATCAATAGAGAGGCTGGACCTTCAAGAAGTTCAGTGTACAATAAAATAGACAGCAAAATATGCTTGGTGCTTGTCTGCAGTGCTTGGAGTGACTACAGCTGACCAACAAGGTAAATCAAATCTGCTGCCAATACATTCTTCTGCTGTCCAGATAAAACAGCGGACTAAGCCGGTGAACTTTCACCCTTCACCCGAGCTCTCTAAGCCAAAGTACAGATTAAAAAAAATCAATAACCCCAATCGATGGGAAAATATTTTTAGTCTCTAACTGAACGATATGTTTTGACAAGGCCAAAGAGGCGCACAAAAGAATGGGAAAAGATAAAAGACGGAAAATTAGGATTTTGTTTTATTGGTTGAGGTAGGATCACTATTCATTCCCCCTTCCTACAAATCCCATTGACACTGGCTAAAATTATCTCACAGGAAGGAAATAAAATGAAAGGTTATGAATTCATTAAATTGTCTGATTTACTGTGTATCCTTGTAACATGTTACCTTTACTGGGTTTTGTTGCCATTATTGGACACTTAACATTGAGAAGACACTTTGGAATGTATTAACATGAAAATGGGCACTATAAGCATTTTGCAAGGAAAAAAACAACAACCATAACAATTTGTGTGTTTTCCTCATGCTGGTGTTCAGCTCTGAATCCCATGTACCTGACATATAAACCACAGAATAGCAGACACCCCAAAGCAAAGCAAGAAGCCTGTGGTACCCACTTGCAGAGCATTGCAGAGTGAGCAGAGATGAGTTAGGGCTTGCTGACATAGACGTGAGCATCTTAAGGACTGGCAGAAGAAGGTTTGGGGAGTTTGGGTTTTGCTCAACAGCTCGGCAGCTGCAAACGCCGTGTTGTGTGCTAAATGCTGCCCCAGAGTCCCAGCTGGGTAGCGAGGCAGTGCTGTGCCGTGGGCTGGCACACAGGCACGAAGTGGGGAACTGGGACTTTCCTCCCCATTTCTCCTCCCTGGTCCTCTCCCGCGCACCCGCGGGATGCAGCCCCGTGCTGCCTCACACCAGCCCTGCTGCTGGGGATGATGGGGGACCGGTGGGACTGGGGCTCATGGGGGGCTGTTGGGTGACTGGCACAGTTCAAGGCACGATGCGCAGGGAGAATTTCCAGTTACTTGCAATTAGTAAGGCTTATGCAGCACTTGGACATTTTCCCCAAAAGAATGTCAGCAAACTCTTTTACTCATTAACGTGTTATCTAAGTGGTCTCTGTTGTTCTGTTTACAAAACATACAAGGGGTGATTACAGGCAAGCAAAAGGTGATGTTGAAGAGTACGCTCCTCTTCAGAGAACAGCACTGGATTTTTTGTGAACGCTGATTTTTCTGTTAGTTTTGCAGTTAGAATGGTTATTGCTGCCTCTGGCAGGGCCTGCAGTTTGCTGGCAATCCTGGGTCACTGGGAACCTCGGGGCTACAAGAGCACAATGGCAAATGGCAGGCGGGCGTGTGGATGGAAATAAGGGGACAACAGCCAAATTCACAGTGCAGAAATGGGAGCAGGGATGGGTCTGATCAGCAGTGACACAGCACACGCTTTGACGCTTGCTTTTCTGGAGCGGTTTCTCACCTCAGAGGCTGATGGCCACAGTGCGGATTGGGGAGGGAGGGGTGTGTAGGGATGATATTATTGCCTTCTCGTTTCCTTGTGCTCTCTCCTCTATAACTACCTTTTGCTTTGAATTTAGATGAGGGCAGAACTTTTTTTGTTTCATAGTTTCATTGGAAATAGTGCTGGTCCAGGCCCTTTATTCCTAACTATCGCCTCATTTTAATCCTGAATATAATTGCAATCAAATCAAAAGCCAGCATTTTGAAATTCTTCCTGATTTATATAGTCATTATTTTTACATTCAGCAGGTGTTTCATCTTGGTTTTCTCTCACTGTGTTTTCAGAACAAACTGTCCTGAATCTTTCATGGAGCAGTGTTTACAATACAAACTCCCATGATTGAGATGCTGTAGGTAGCTCTTATCTTCCTTGAAAGCTTTCAACGTATGCAGTGAAGTATGATGACTGTTAGAATTAATTGGAGAAAACAGATGTTAAGCATTTGCCAAGAGTTATTTAAAGAAAATCTATTGTGTACAGATAGTTGATGGTAGAGTTTGAAATGTTACTAGCAGCTGAGAAATAGCTGAACATTTTTCTGCTTCGTAGAAAGCCTACCTAAAATACATTGAAAAGAACGCTTTGGTCACCCATAAAAATAAAAGCAGAATAACACGATGGTGGCCATATTTTTCTTCTTCTTAATACTTCTGTGAGACCCTTGAAGATGATGGGCTTGCCTGGGTTGTGAGCAGGAGAAGAATTTGACCCCTGGGACGGCTCCTGATACATTCATGGACAAGGTGAGACCTGGGATACGGAGCCCATTTCTCCAGCAGAGGCATCAGGAAATGAATCTTTCAGAAACGACAGGAAGAATTAGGAGGGTGACATGGCCCTGGCTCACGTACCGGCTCCAACAAGAAAATATCTTGCTCCTGTTCCTATGCAGATTATACCTGTTTCCATCATCAGCATCCACCAGCTCTCTGACAGAATGAGTTTGAATGCTCTTCTCTGTGCAGCCGCCAATGCACCCCGTGGCCTGTTCAATCCTTTCTGCTTAAATGACTTATGTCCTGGCCTTCATAATTCTGTCAAAGAAAATATACAGCCTTCATCTTTGTTATCTTTCATTGTGCCTAAAGAGGTCAGAAGTTCAGAGCAGTTCGTGTAGATAGCCTGGCTGAATGTAAATATGGTCATCAGTTTTGGTGCAAAAAGCCTGCGAGACAAAATTGACAGTCTTCTTCCCACAAGTTTTGTGTGTGCAAGCATGAAACTTGCCTTCCACTAGCGTTTGCACTGTCATACAGCGTTAGTGGAACGTGCAAATACCTGAGAATGCAGCCAAAGCCAGTTCACAGAAGGAGCGGATGAATGCTTGCAGGAAATTCAATGCTTCTCTCATCCATCACTATTAACATTCCCTTCCTTGCCCGCAGGTAGAGGCACAGAGACTTATTAGATGGGATTCATCTTACCTAACTTTAGACATATATAGTGTGGATATCTCTATCTCAGCTTGTTGTCTGGGCTCTTGTGAAAGTCAATAGAGAGAAGCAGGCAGTTCTAAGCCCAATTCATCTGGCCTGTTTTAGACACCTTCTTTAGGAAAAGATGAAGCTTTCTCTAAAACTGCCTATTTCTCTCTAGTGACTTAAGGAATGATTTAGGCCATTAAATCAGGTGCAGACATGTACACTGCGCTATCTACATGTGGTGAATCCCACCCCTCTAGCACATTTGATAATATTTTTCACACAGTTGGGTGAGCTTAATGGGACCTTTTTGGCCCCTGAATTACCCAATATTCTCCTGGGTTTTTCCCCCTCCCCAAAAAGTGAAATCATTTATATAAAATGGTTATTTCTTTGATGTAAACCTGTTTCCCTGACACAAGCAGAGGCAATTTTTCGGGTCAGAGTTTCCAGACCAGCCTGCTGGACTCCCCATGTCTCCCTTTCTCCCCGCTGCTCTCCCTGTGCCCACCTGCTGCCACCTGCCTTTCTGAGCCGGTCCCAGGGCACCTCTCTGCCCACCTTTCTTCTGCTGAGGGTTATCAGGCTTCAGCACGCACACTTCTGCTCAGGCTTTGGATAATGGCTTTTGCTGTTCCTGCCATCACTATATGAGAGCCATTTAATTGCATCTTCCATTCAGCCTGAATAAAGGGTGAGTAGGACATCTATTTGCTTTGACCAGGCTTGTGATTGATGCAACCGTTAATACTTCCCAGCGTAACACAATCTTCCCTCACCTCCCAAGGATGCTCTGTTAGTTACCTGTCCCTGCATAACTTTTTCAAGGACAGACAGGAAGGGGTATAAAAGGCAAGAGATGGCAGTGGAAATGCCAGTGAGCCTCTGTCCCGTTGCTGAAGGGTTACCTCTTTCCAGCATCTGTCCCACCCTTTGCTGCTGCCCTTGGCGTCAGCAGAAAAAGTGCTGTTTCCTTGCTCAGCAGTCATTTCTAACAGACCACTGGCTACTTCTCTGTGCAGAGCTGCCTGCAGTGTCCTGGGGTCATCTTGACCCCTGGGAGAAAGCCAGGAGAGACACCTTATGCTGTTACGGATATAATGAGCTTTCGTTCTTTCAGGTAAGGCCAAGGAAAGTCATCTTCTCAACAGGGCTGTACTGAGCAATCACATATCTCTTGTCTTCAGGTGGTGAAGTTGTCAGAGATGGCAGGTCCCTCTGGCACACCAGCAAAGTGCTCTGGTGATCCTCACCACAGTCAGACACCATGCCACATGTTCTCCCCCACAGTAAGCAGGGGGAGCAGCCCCCTCTCAGACCTCGAGATATGCCCTGTGTCTTTGGAGGCAACAGTTATACCCAGAGAACAAAAAGCACAGCACAATAAAAAAATTGCTATACACAGAGCTCCTCAGTAAAACAAGTCCAACTTGTATTACATTCACAGTGCCACATAACAGAATTTAAGCCATCCTTCAGGTTACTGTAAGTCGCAGGAAAAATACAGCAGCATGTGGGGTCATTCTCCTAATGCAAGACAGAAACAAGCCTTGTTCAAAAATCGCAGTCAAGCCACAACTGCCTGCAAATGTAGGGGTGCTGCAACGAGGTAAGCTGAGCATGGCAATGACAACATAGGCAGGAGATATCCTGCACTCTCAGAGTGCTGCTGGGGCCAAGCATGGCCGGTGCACTGCAGACGTTGGCTGTAATACAGCCAAGATGCCTTGTTCAAAGCAGGAGGGGAGACAAAAAACCTCCCAACATTTGCACACAGGGATTCAATGGCCTTTCCTTCAGCACGGAAACAATCTCATTACCTCTGTGCAGTCAACAAGCACTCCTATCAATAGGAACATATCTCAAATACCCTAAAGTGTCATTAGTCATTCAAGAATCAGCAATAGGTGGTAAGTAGGATTGGACTGTTATGCACCAGTGCAGTCAGTGCCATTGACTGTGTAGGACAGGACAGAGACAAGCTTCCTTAATACATCTGCTTATTTTCTTGTTAGCGTTTGATTTCTGACAAACGTCAATTCTGGTGATGGTATACGTCTTCTGGCTTTGCTTTGGGATGCACTGCCTGGTGCTTTTTTCTCTGAGCGCTGTGCTTTTTCCCCATCAACAAGCGGGAGCCTGAGTCAGCCTTTGCTATGGGGCTGTTGCTACTCTACCTCAACAACAAGAGACCAGGATCAGGCCAAGTAGACTGGTCTGTGACTTATTTTCAGAGGAAGGACGAGTATCTGTCCTCCTCTGCCTCCTTCATGGTCCTTGGTGCCTCTGCCTTCTGCCACCTGCCTCCCACCACCTCTTGTGATGCTCATAGGCCTGTGCTGTAACATGTGGAGCAGATCATGATGCTCCTTTGGTTCCGTCCTGAGCAGTGCTATCCACAATGAGATGAGACTGGGAAACACTGAAGCATTTCTTACTATGAAGTATTTATTTTTAGTAGCAAATAACATAAGAAATAGACTAAACATTTTGAAAGCTTTTTTAAAATTATTAAAAGAACTATAGGCCTAAGTGGAGTCCTTGCAGGAAAATAGGAAATACAACAGCAGTGGGAGACCCAAGGGAGATGAAGTTTTGAAACTTAGAGAATAATTGTAAAACTATCAATCCTGAGATATAGAAAGATAATTTAGATACTGTAGAGCCTCATAGTGGCTTTCTGCTATTTCTGTCATAATTTTCTGCCATGTTATTTTCTGTCAAGCCTTACAATATTTCTATAATGACTAACCCATTTGTTTCCCCAAAACTTATCTTTGAAAATTATACACAAGGTCAGAGTTACAGAACTGAATGCTCCATTTATTATCAGGAGCAAGAAAATCTGTCTGAGCCACATCACCGATTGTAGCTGTCCACCTAACAGGATGAAATAGGTTGCAGGGAGAGTAACTGAGCGGTAAAGAGCGGCACTGCAGGTGACAGAACAAGAGTGATAGGAGAAAGCTCAGCAAAACTAAAAGCAAGAGAAGAGACATCTTTGGTAACAAAACCAAATCAAGCTAATGTCTTCTTAAAGCAAGATGGGTAAAGCAGAGTGACTCAGTAAATGAGCTGAAGTCATTTGACAAAAGATCTGTGTAGCGGATCACTTTATTCATAACAGGATCTGACTGACAGCCTTTGCGACTGGAGTTTATCCCTACACGAGTATTTTTAAAGTGACAATGGTAAAATTCTGCCTATCTAGTAAATACTTTCATTCTTAAAATGTGCTGATACAGCAGATTGCAACTTCTATTTTTAGTGCTTTTCCTGCACCTTTCAGTCCAGCCTGAAGAAGCATTGCCAAAGCAAGCTGAACCCTTTCCTAGGGCTTGGCACAAAACAGAGCTCAGCTGTGAGACCCTGAGTCGTGAGACAGTCCCACTGAAGTTGACAAAAATCATAGTGTTGAAATATCTGAATTTTCTGCAGGTCATAAATTCTGCCTTTTGATCCCATACCAGTGGGGTGCGTTGGCTCATACCGAGGGCTGGACTGCACACATAGAAGACCTAAAAAAGTTGGTGCCTCGTAAAAGCAGCAATGGAGAAAATGTGCTGAAGGACATGCTTCAGGGCTCATTGAAGTGATGTGATGCGCTATGAATCTCATCTCGGTAGAGGGTCTGTCTTTGAAAGGGGTGTAATCGATAAATCATGTGCCAATTGTGTTTATTCAATGTGTCAACTTGTACTCCATTCTGGAGTGCCTGGGCCAGTGCCGAGGGCTAGTGATGTCTTTGCTGCACCTCTCATGTTCCCGATGCGAGATAGGGTTCATTGGTGCTCACGGCAGCTCACAGAAATGCAGCTCCATCACTTCCTTCCAGAGGGAGAGGGAAACAGGAAGGAAAGAGGCAGTGGAAAATCCCACACGTGGGAGGCAGGGGTCCATGAAACACCAACGCAGGGCGCGGTGTCCTGCTTGCCAGGGACAAGCTAAGGAAGTCATGTCCTGGTGCCCAAGGAAAATGGACAGGTTCTCAAGCTGGGGGTCTTCTGAAGCTGTTGGTTACGTCTGTTGAATAGTCTGAAACTCTGAAGCCTTTACTGACAGTGCAGTGCTGATACTTTTTGTACATGGCAGGCAGAGGAGGAGATGTAGGCACATCCAGAAACAAGAACTGTGCTGTCGAGGGATTTTTTTTCTCCTTGTGCTGATGAATTACATTGTTAAAGACCCGATACAAGGTACACTGAAGTTTAGGGGAGACGTCATGCTGCACCTAGTGTGCTTTGGATGGAGCTTTAACATCCCAGTTACTAATTCACAGCTACCACACTCCCTTTCCACACCAAACACAGGCTGCCTGCAGCAGCCCGCTGCCCCTGCCGCCCTGCTGAGCTCGCAGCAGCGAGGCGACGGGGCTGCTCCCTTGCCTGCTGCAGGTGCAACCCGTTTCTCAGAGCGCCCAGAAAAATTCACCGCATCTCCATGCACAGTCTGAAACAGCAGCAGATCAACCAGAAAACCAGCAAGGCTTGGAAATAGCTTTCTGCAAATTTAAGAGATCTGAGAGATCTTTTTTGTTGCTGTTTTAAAAAAGAGAAATCAAGTGAAATAAGCCTAAGAGAGCCTTACCTTGCATTTAGACCTGGTTTGTGCTGTTTTTCCTCTCCATTCTTCTGCACACAGATGGTGGCGGGGATGTGGAGGGAGTGGGGGCGGAAATAAGAACTGTAAGAAGTATAATTGATGGCAAAAGAGGTCCAAATGTGTGCACCAGATCCAGACGCTCTCCAAAATGTAATCCTTGTTTGTCTATATGCTGGGAATAAAAGCCTTCCTCACAGGGGTACTGAGAAGATCAATAAATAGTTAATGTTAGTCTAGGGAAATGCACGGTGCCTGCAGTGTAAATCAGAAGTAACCCATTGAAATGCGTGTAGTTACATATGGATGGGCCCGATGTAAAAATGAGCAGATGCAATTTCCTAAAAGAACGGTGCTAGTTACCCTGTAAACATTTTCTCCTGTGTGTGGGGCAGAGAGTGGACTTTAGACAAGATTGTGTGCTAGTGTAAATCTGCGTCATTTCGTTGTCACCACTGGAAATGTATCAGTTTACACAAGAGCAGGCTCCAGCCCCGATACCTGCTGGTCACACTGCCTTTAACCATGTCTGTAGCTTTCCCTTTGCGTACTCTTGCAGTTCAGGCTTGAAAAATCTACATTTTAGAGTCCCCAGTATCTCATCAGTACTATATTTTCAACATATTAGAATAGGCAACACAAATGTGGGGGTAATTTTTAAATGTCCCTATATTTTTCAACACTCATGCCCACAGGGTCTCAAGCTGAGTATTCCATAGTTATCCTGGAGAAAATGCCAGCTCCCCACCCACAAGGCCAGCTTCTTCAGAGGAAAGCACGTACAGCTTCACTGCAGGCACCTCTCACCATCTCTCTGAAGTACGTCCATGATGCTCTATACCAGCTCGTAATATTAGCGAATAATACAGCAATTTCCGTGGCGCAATAAATTCCAGTCAAGAAATCAAATGCTAAAGGACAGCAGTTAAACTGGAGTGCCTGCAAAGGGCACTCGGTGGAGATGAGGTGAAGGCAGTGTTTCGCTGGGGGCCGGTCGCGGGGCTGAGCCCACACACCCTCTGGGTGCTCGAAGAGGGGCAGGTGAGGGCCCACAAAAGGCATTTTTGCCACCAGCATGCCAGTCCTTCAAGAGATAAAGGAGCAAAAATTCCTGTGAATCCAAGCTGAGCCAAAGGAGTGTTGGGAAAGGGGGATAAGGAGAATATTTAAAAATTGCAGTTTGCTGGTCCAAGCAGCCCCTGCACCCGGGTTGGCCCCTGGCAGCCCCCACAGCTTGGAAACCCCCACAGATCTTCTAAGGGGTCTATTTCCAGTGGGCTTCTCCTTCTTCCCTTTTGTCTGAGTGGGAATTTGCCTGTATGTTTTCCCTCAGGGAGTGGCAAAGGGGAGGTTTGCACATGTGAGTCCAGAGATATGGATGTGAGATGTTGTGGTCTCCCAAAAGGAGAGCAAGGCTGCATCTTTTGCTTGCCAGCTCTGTAGGCTGCTGTTTCGTTTTGTCTGCCCTGCCCAGGTGTGTGCACTCCAAGGGGAGGCTGAGAAGTAGGTATCAAATAACTTAAAGGTGTTTTTCAGAAAAGTTTCCTGCAGTGAAACCTCTGTCAGTGTTACCCATGAAAAGGTGAGATTGTATTTACGGAGGTCAGCGCCTTACCTGCTAATGCCTTTTTTCCCTGCCATGCCATGGTGTTTGTTCTCTGACCGAGTGTCCCTGCTGCTCTGCAGCCTGAGGTATGAGGAGGATGAAGAAGAGTGAGAAGGTGAACCCGAAATCACCAAAAGTTTAAGCCAAGGGGCCCAATCAGGGCAAAGCATCAGCATCACTCCACACTATGGCTGGTCCTCGAGCCAGGGTGGGATGGCCCCCAGGACATTGCTCCCCAGCTGAGGAAGAGTGTGGCCACCAGCAGCAAAAACATCACAGCTGAGATGGAGCTTAGAGGTACCACCTTGGATACCGTGGAGAAAAAGCAGCATCTCTGTGGAGAACAAGAAGCCAGATTGCTTTTTTGTGATGTGGACATCTCTCCTCTGGGAGCTGTCTTGCAATTGCACTAATTTCATGTAAGGCTCTGAACCACCATCAGCCAGGAACAACTTTCAATCACTACTGACCTAGGCTGCCTTTGGACTGGCAACTAGGAGGTGGAAAGCAATCTACGTCCCTTCCCCAGTTCAAGTCTTTGGAGCTATCCAATCCTCCACAGGGCTCTGAAGTTCATAAAACATGTCTATTAAAACATGCACTCACAGATAAGTGCGCAGTTGGAAAGTGTGCCCTCTGCTTGATTGACTCAGAAAAACAGAAATCTCTCTGAGCCAGTAGAAATCAAGGAGTCGCAGTTAGGAGCAGTGTTTACATGCACATCAAACACCTGTTAATGATAGGGAAAGATCTGAAGGGAAGCAGCAGAGGTTTTTAGCTAAGATGAATTGGTCAGATAGGCAGGAATCTGCCGGCTTTCCTGGAGGAAAAGGAGGCAGGAGGCAGAGAGCGGGAGTGGAGGTGTGCATGCTGGCTAGGGAGAGGAGGAAAAGCCTGGCACATTTGCCAGTAGCAAATTGGGCTCCCGCATGGTCTAATTCCTGCTTCACCACAGACTGCTAACACAGCTTGGATAAAAAGGGAAAAAGGGAGAAAAAAAATCTATGCAGGAGGCTGCAAGAGCACATAGAGTCTGTTCTGAGCTCCTTCCACAGGCAGACAGAAATCAATAAATCAATAGGAAATGTTCGCTGGCTGTAAAATGGGTAGAGAAGCCAGTGTCAAGCTGCTTTAAGATGGATGGACAGTAGGTTTGCAGTTTGCAGAAAGGCTAGAGGTGACTATCACCTTGAGATGGGATCAGCGGCCAGCAGCCCAGCAAGGCTTTGAACCTCGAGTTTATGATTAAGGGCTGGGGCACAGACGGAAGCACTCCGGTGTCCCCTGCGCAGTCTTTCCCGGACTTTGCCAGCTCTCCTCCTCAGCAGCACCGGTGCGCTGGCAGCCGGGGCCCGGCAGCTGGCGGCGCTGGCCCTGCTGTGCCACTTCATTGAAGTTGAGGCTACAGAAGACTGAATAAAAATTGACTAGATGCCTGGTGGTAGTAAGGATTGATTGAAGACGGGCAGGGGTTTTCTACCCCACAGTCAGATTTTTTCCTTTCTATGAAGGATTTGACGTAATGTAGGCAACAATTCCTATTCAGAGTATCACACCTCCATTCTCTTCTTAATGACACGAGCACAGGGACACGAAGCAGTGCCAAAGATGCTTAAGGAAAGCTGGCATAAGCAGCATCCTTCTTTTCTTTAAAAGGCAAAGTATTTGCAGGGGTGGGACAGCTGTACTTGCAGGAGGCTCACTGTGTGTCTCCATGTGCCCATTCAGGTCCGGGGGTGGCTACTCTTCAATCGGTATTTTTCAAATGATCTTCACTGTGGTGTGGCTCCTGCAGAGACAGACAAGCAATCTAGCTTCAGGCTTCCCCACTTCCACAGCCTCCGCTCCAGGACTTGCATTTCTTTCAGTCTCCATGAACTGCTGCTTACCCTGTTCTTTGAGGATAGACGGGCCCTCTTAACCTCTTGTAACAGAGACTTTCTCTCTCTTGTAGCCCTCAGAAGCAATAGATTTGGGGCCAGCTTCTTGCTCTCACCAAATAAGACTCTTTGCGATGCCGTCATTGCTGCATGTGTTAGGCATTGCTATTGCTTCCACTCAAAGGTGTGCCTGCTGCCAGGCTGGCCAGTGCCGTAAGCAGTGCAGCAGGGGGGATTTCTGCCCAAAGTTAGTTAGCACTGTGCAAGATTGCTTCCTTTCATTTATCAGCAGGTTTCCCAAGACAGCATTCAGCTTCACGCAGCATACACAGATGAATATAAAGGGTAGAAAGGCTTCCAGTTTCTTTACTAGCATTTGGTAGCTTAAGGTCACACACTACAGTATTGACAACTAAATGTGTATATTGAAATAGGATGCTTTGGTGTCAATAGTCTGATTTCACCCTAATAGTCTGCACTGCACCCAAGAAATGTGAAATTTAATTTATAAGGTTTTTCTTTCATTCTCTCTGTTAGGCCAAAAGTCTATTGACTTTTAAATAGAATTTAGGCAAGAAAATACCAGATTTTAGTATATACACTTTAATACAATAAAAATTTAAGTCTAATCTGGCAAAATGAGACCTGATCTATTTTCTAAATGCTCCTCAGGGTTACATGTAGTCACATTTTTCATAATGCTGGTCAAGTAAACAAGAATTCCGTTTTCTGGAGGTTTTTTTCTGAATCTTTATTTCACTCAGATTTACTAAGTCTTACAGTGAAACTTCCACTGGCAAACCTGACCGGGTCTCTGCAAGTCTGACAGCAGTCTGGACACTCAGAGCGCAGGGGATAGTCTGGCAAGTGACTCTGGATAGAGATACTGGTTTGGGAGATCGGCAGGGGTCAAAATAGGGCTTGCTTTGCACAGTGGAAACTAACTGTGAAGAGATTTTGTCTATTTGCCTACAGGGTGAAAAACAAAAAATTCTGGAAAATTTATGTCAGAGCTTTGGACTTAAACATCTGTTATCTTAGGCTGTATTGACAGTAAAGTCTGCATCACAGACCCTTGTTTTTGAGGAGAGACTAGGAGCATCCCAACACTGGACAAAAGAAAGGGAAAAGACTGTGAAGAGCCAAGTGCCCTGGCATTACCCTTGCTATAGGTCACATATACAGGCAAACGAGCTGGCTCCACAAACGGTCTGATTTATTCCAGGAGTGTTTGTGGGAGGCTGCATGTATGCCCCACCCAGAAGCACAGTTTGACATTTGACGTCCAAAAAGGCAGACCTGGATGCACTAGCTATGGTTATTAGAGAACGATCACAATAAAAACCTCTCATCTTGTTAGTACAGAAAAATAATTTTTGAAAAGCTAAAATAAAAAACAATAAAGTAAATTAGTTAATATATAGTGCTTAGAGTGGTGAAAGGGAAGAAGGTTTGCTCTCCTTTAATT
The DNA here is from genome assembly GCA_009806455.1 of Tetrax tetrax. Lineage (NCBI taxonomy): Eukaryota > Metazoa > Chordata > Aves > Otidiformes > Otididae > Tetrax > Tetrax tetrax. Next base: position 73,058 of record WHYT01014908.1, on the reverse strand, counting down.
TCCTTTTAGTTTTTAGATTGAGATTGTGTGATTCACTGCAAAATACCCACTTACTTTAAGAAATGAGAAAATATCTTAAATCAGGGGAAAAACTTCTGCTTAATCTCTGTTGGATGTCCTAGTGCTGCTGCCAAAATTGGTGATGACAATGAATGCCTTTGAATGGACTTTGACTCAGTCTCTTTAGAACAAAATCTCAAGATTGTCCTTTTTTCTACTCAGGTATTAGTGCCCAGAACACCAGATACACTTTATTACAAACGTGTTTTATGCATCTGGGCTAGGTACATCAGTGACGAGAAAAGCCAGAGTGTTCCATCTGAATATTCTCCCTTTGCTGCCACCAGTGTACGGTGCAATCCATACAGACACCTCCATACCAATCCAATCCATCTGGAGTGACAGCAGATAGTGATCCCTTAGTCAAGCACTGAATGCCAGTCCTTCATTTCATGTGAGCTCGTTCTATACTCATCCTATGAGGAGTTGGATATTAATATTGAGAAGCAGAGAAGTTTTTGTTAAAAAAAAATTGTATTTGGTGAAGTAGACCATGACACAGATTCTATGTGTGTTGCTAGGACCTGATATTAGTTTGGGGTTTTTTTTTTTCAAATATGCCCATTTCTATCCAAAACTTTCTGGAAAAAAAAAGTCAGCTGCAGTCAGTAGGGAGAACCAACAAACAGAAAGAGAAATTTAGACCTCTGCAGTCAAACAACTTGGCAAAGTTATAAACCATGGAATAAAGGCTTTTCTAGGGGAAATGGCAGGCACCTTAAAGTTCAGGTGCAACCATTAGGAGGTCCACACACCTGCACAGGCAGCATAAAATAAGCAGAGGCTTAACGAGGGTTTTTAGCCCCAGCAGGTTGCCTAGGTTTAACCTAGTTCAGGTCAGCTGGCAGCAGTCCTTCCTAAGGTAAGGAGACTCTTCTTTCTCTCTCAAGCACTGCATGATTGTTCTGTAGATTTTTTAGTTCATCTGTGGCAGAGTGGAGGACTTGTGATGAAAAATTCATTAAACTAGTTACTTTTGTTCTGTTTTCAAATCACTTGGAAATAGACGTTGACTTTGATTGATTTGTTTGTGGCTCGAAGTGGTGCTACGCTCTGTGTGCGAACACGGTTTATCCTGTCGTAGGCTTTGCTGCGCATCTCTGCTGCATCTGCTGTCCTTGTTATTAATTATGCTTGGGGAATTCACAGCGCAAACCGTAGAGCATGCTTTCTGAATGACTCGCAAGAATTTCAGTTCCATAGGTGCTTTTTAAAGCAAAACATTTCCTGTATAGGACACTAACTAAAAGAACAAATCTCAACATAAAAATTATTGAAGTAAATAGTTTTAGAGCCATGATTTTTCTGTGTTGTCCTCACCCAGACATGGGTGTTGCTTGGGTTTAGCAGAAATATTTGCAGATTTAGACACGGATTTGAAATGAAATAAGCCTGTTAACTAGAGCACCACTGGGAGTAAATAGTTCCATGTTGGTTTTGGGGTCCACCTGCAAAATCTCATTAGGAGGTCAGGGCATTAATTTTTCTGGTCATTAAAAAATAGTTGCAAATCCCACAATACTGCAGGGCACCTTTTGTCTCAATTTGATTAGAGCCTGCTTATTTTTGTTTTTAGAAAATCATTGTTATTTTTAAGTTAAGAAATCAGACAGTGGAACCCTTCTGCTAACCCTTCTTTCTCAAATCTCATAAGGACATTGTTTTTTTTTTTTTCCTCCCAAAACATTAGGAAATGTTGAAGTGAATATAATCAAGTGAAAACTGGGGAGGAGGGGGTATCTTAAATTATTGTTTACATTTTGGAGGTTGCTTTTTAAGATGTTATCAGTATTTTCAGTAAAACTCAATTTCTGTCAAACGTTTCCATTATGTTTTTTAAAAAAAAAACTCTTTTCAATACCAGAAATTACTAATAAAACCTTTCAGTTGCTAGTTTTATTTTAATATAAAAATAATTATTAGGAAAGGAAGTCATTTCATTACAAAATCTCTTTCATTACTTTTGCATCACTTAGTACAAACAGGAAACAATACAGCAGGAGCAAATATTTCATATATTGAGTAACAATGAGTCGGCACGCAGTTATCCGGTGTATAATGAGAAGGCATGTGTAATTCACTCATCCCACTTAATCTTTCTTCCCTCACCTGCCGCAGTTCCACACCAGCCTCATACAAAAAGCAAATCACCCTACTTCTCTTAATCAGTTGCTCTCCTTTTATTGTTGTTTTTCATGGTTTTATTTTTCCTGTTATTTTATTGGTGCGTGGTGCCTAGAAGTTCAGCAAAATATGCATTGTGCTAGGATCCCACATGATATTTCTCCCTGTTTAATGTAAGAAAACCAAGGCATCTCTCTGTGCAGCAGCGGGGGGCATCCCCAACGCTCGCCTCACCAGCACTGCCAAAATCAAGCCAGGAGTTGTCCAGGCTGAGACAACGGTTTCTTTTTGAGATCACTCAGCTTCGTCACAGGTGTCAGTAGCTTCCCTCTCCAGCTTCTCCTACAAGATTAATTGGTTTAGTACCTGAGCCCCTGTAAACAGCAGGTCCAAAGTGTTACGCTAGAGCCCAGGGCTGGTTGTACGTATCGCACGGGGTGAGCCTGCTTCCTGCAGCCCCAGGCCGGAGTGTTACGCGGGGCGCGCGGCAGAGCTGGCCCGATGGCGTGCTGTTGCTGGGGCTGCATTTGGAGAGCAATGGCGTTCCAGCTCATGCTGCCCTTGCCCTCTCTGTGCCGTGCGCACACGTTTGTAGGCAGAACGGGAACTGAACACTGATGTAATCATAAAAAAACGTGATCTTATCGGGGAATATCTTGCTGATAAGGGCCTACTTTTGACTTACAAACGGTTCGGCATTGCTGGTAACACAAAAGCCAGAAATACAGCAGCCTTTCCGCACAATGGGGGTGCCACGCTTGTGGCTAATAACATTTAATGCTTAGACAAGCAGACGGCAGCACAAGGACTCTCCACTCTGCGTTCCCCTCCACCTTCCCCCCCGCCCAGACCCCTCCTGCCACTTGCTGACGCCATTTGCCTGGGACTGGAGGTGTCTGTGAGCTCTGAAAATTGGATCACAGGGATAGCTCTTTGCCAGCCCTGGTCACGCTGACGGCAAGACTCGATGGATCAATACTCTGTGTGACACTTTCAGAATTCATTGGAAATTATGTCCTTTTTGAATGACACCCACATTTTATCGAGGGCAGCTCCAACGGAAAAGCACCAAGTGTGTTTTTGCAAGATATGTTTTGTTAGGAGTAAACTTCACTTTATTTGTAAGGTTCTCTGTATTTGGGATTTCTCCATCCCTCCCTTCAACCTCACTTTTGAAGAGGGCAGGGATTTAATCTTTAAAGGTAGCTTTGTAGCCTGACATTTAGAGTGTGAGCCGCTCCCAAGCCTGATGTTTATTATGACATATGGCCTCTTCATGTAAAAAAAACCAGTAAGCTTTGGGGGAGAATTTTAAAAGTAGCCTGAGGCTCATAGCACACAGCTAAAAACTGATTCACAATTTTATCCAAAATATTATGACCTCTGGGTAGAACTATTGCTGTGCTATGGATTCCCATGAAACTACTTGGCGCTGCTATCCCGGAGCCAGTTCCTGTGGGTGGGACTACATGGGTCACTCAGAGCAGCTCTTCGGAGCCGTTAATTGTTCATGTTGACAGGCAGCAAAGAATGGCACTTGCAGCTGGAGGCTTCAGGGGTGAGATATGTAGAGAAGGAGAAATGGGAGGATCGTCGGGAATCTGTTTTGAAGGATTTGCAGAGAAATAGGTAACCTTTCAATTGGATGTCAGTATAGAAAAGGAATCTTTTAGCCCTTGTCTTTTGTGGCTCCAAAGAAAGTAGCTCAGGTTGCTATAGGGGTTCAAATGCTGTGTACCTGGCTTTCTTTGGGGACTGCACAGCTGGGACTTGGAGGATCCAGACTGGGTTTTAATTCTGCCCTTATCAAAACTGAAGTCAGATGTATCATATTGACCTAGACTCAAACCTACCCAAAATGCACAGGAGGTTCAGCCTCAATCATTAAGTGAGAAAAAAGGGAAAAGCCATTTGCAGAAATATAATCCTGTGTAATTTGGGATTTACAACATTCATTAAGCTCCACAGCGTCTACAGCATGGTGAGTCTGTGATCAGTTTAGCACATGGGTAGTTCTAAAAAGAAGTGGGAAAAAGAGCAAGAAATCATTTGTGGATTTGTGACGCATCTGCAGAGTACAGGTGGGGCAAGCTCATCGCATAAAAGCAGTTAATGTGGGAAGATTATTTCCAAAGATATTTTTGTGGTTTCACTCTATACACACATCAGACAGAAGAACGCACCCTGTGCTTCACTGCTGCGCCACTCTAATCATGGGTTTCATCTAACTCTGGGGTAAAATCTTTCCTGGACTGTCACTGGTGCACCACTGCCAGACCTGCGCTGACTCTGCGCTGCAGTGAATTTCACCAAAGTGAAAATGAGCGTTGCAAGGTCCAAAAGTTGGTGATAGGGGGAAAGAGAATATCAGAGGCGGACTATGGACTTATTAATCTGTTTGTCTGGTTGCCAGGAGACATCAAAACTGTCATAAATTATTAGATAGCAGTTTAGAGGGAAGTTTTCAGTTGCTAATCCTGCCCTTGTAATAACACCTAATGGTTTCATTTACTTTGTTCTTAAGGAATGTGACCTGGCAAATTGGATAACTGCTATCCTGAATTATAACATGAGGCTTGAATGGGAAAAACTAGGTATAGAGATCAGAGTGACTACTGCCTGATTTTAAAAATTAATTCCTGTAGCTCTGTACGCAGAAGTAACCCAGCTTACTGGAAAATGTGTCACCTGAACCCTGTACAAGGGACAGCACACTAAGCTAAAACATTGGGGCTTTTAGTGTGGGGTACAGAGGCCAATACTTCTAGTTCTAGTGACTGCCAAGAAAATGAAGTTTTTCCGGGTGAGGATTTCACTTGCTCTGTAAAAGCATCCTCAGGCTAGAGGCAGCATCAGACTTCCTGCTCAGAGTGCATTATAGCTTGTCCCCCAATGTAGCCACAAAAGATGTGAGTTTACTCTGTCCTCAGCCCTTAGGTTAACTTTAGTGAACTTTACTTTTAGCTCCAGAGATCTCTGATTCAGCTCTTGCCGTGAGAGATCATAATAAATATTTGCAGAATGCAGACTTGTGAACTATTAGAGCTTCTTATCAAGAAAAAAAATAGTTCTGTTGTGACTGAAACTTGTGCATCTCCTTTATTGGGATGCTGGATTTCTGGTATGAGTTCCTTACTCATTCTGCTTCAGTTGATTTCTTACCAAGTTAGCTTAAAGCAATCCAAAACTCTACAGGGGAAAAACAAAAAAAGCATAAGAGTATTTTCATGTCAGGAGTCTGTTCTGCAAATCAGTTTCTGAACCAATGTAGCTGAGAGTAAAATTCTTCTTGTAGACAAATGGGTGGAACTTCCCCATGTGAACACTTGGAATTGGAGTTCTGCTGGACTCCAGTTTTGCAACACCTTGCCTAAGACCTAGTGGGAAGATTGGTTGTACTGTGGCTTCACTGTTAGAGTAGGCTGTCAGAATTGCAGGTTTACAGTCAAACTTTTTTTTATAGAGAATTAAGTGTGATCTGTGGTATTTCTCTCTAATTGCTCAAATGGTCTGAATGCTGGTCATGGAGGCACCTGATACCCGAGCCTTTTATGAGGGGGATTAATGTGCATAAGTATACAAAGGTCCCAAACGGGCTATAAAAACATGGGGAGAGAGAGAGAGAAAGCATCTCGCAAGCATCCTGAAACCTCTAGCTCACACATAATTGTTGGGCAAGAGGCACCGCGGTGTTTGTGGGAAACGAACAGGCTTTGCTATTATTCTGGCATCAATTTTTTACTAATTCTCATTTATGGTTTTCTCATCATGTTCTTCCACCTGAACCATTCTTAAACTGCAAACAAGTACTTATTTTGTGATGGAGTGATTTGATAACGGTACTCATTGCTGTCTCAGGTGATCAGTTTGTGAGAAAGTTGGGCCAGATTTTGTGAGTCTTTGAGCTTTTAGTCTGGGAGTATCAATGGTAGCACAAATCAAATAGAGAAAATATAACACAGAGTAGCCAAACAGCAGGAGACTGAAGATGCTATTGTACTCAGAACCTTTTAAAAATATCGAGGAGTCTTGGAAGAGTCTGGTTTCTCAAGACAAGCTGGAGCATACAGGCAGATGGGTGTCACATTGTGTCTCCTCCACCCCCCGACAGCGTGGCTGTCCTTTCTTGTACTTAAGGACAGCATCAGGAATTTCATTCCCAACCTATATCTGATGACGCAACATAAAGAAAACCTTACTGAACTAGGATATTCCTAACACAGAGGTGTAAGAATGCCACATTTTGCTGCCAAGCTGGTTAATTTCATAAAAAACAATGAATTTGGTGCGAGGTTGAGGTGAACAGGAGCATACAGACATAGCATTGTGGTCCCTGCTTCTGAGCAGACTAAGAGGGATGGGTTCAAAGAAATGCTGTGGATCTACAAGTGTTATTGACTTTCAGCTTCTGTTAAAATCAAGAACAGTTTTACTATTAGCTTAAACAGATTTCAGTAAAGGTTCAGTATAACAAAACAAGTTCTGCAAATACTTTTTTTTTTTTATCATGACAGCTATGTGAATTGTACATATTTTTAAGTATTCAGACACTTACATGGAGTAGAATCCTTAAAAGCTCCCAAAAGATACTCTCAGGGAAAAATATCTTCAATCTCTTGATGGTGTGTCCTGTATAACTGACCAAAATATTGTCAGCAAGGTGAAGCTTTTAGCCTTAAAGCGCAAGGAATCTTTTAGTCCTGCTGAGGTTTAATGAGTTGGGATTCTAAGCTGATTCAGCTCTTAAACAGTCTGATCATTAGTGCTGTATCATCTGTCACCTTTGGGTGATAATTAGAAAAAGAAAGTCAATAACAATAGTACATAACACTACTTTACCAAGATTTAAACAAGTTGTAATATTGTTGAACATCTATTGATGAGTCCAAATGTGCCACAGGCTATTGAGCACAAAGAGTGCTTTGATGTGATGTTTTCCATTATTAATTTGATGTGGTGGAGTTTGTAGAAGTGAGAACATTTGTTTTCATTTTATTACATGTGGGAAGAGACTGAGATACTTTACATATTCATTTTCTTTTTTTCTTTTTTCTTTTTTTTTTCTATTGTTTATTCCACTAAAGCCTTTGAGGAACAAGCACAGGAGGAAAAAAAAATAGCAAAATGATTGTTCTGACTCAGCTAACCATTCATTAGACCATTCATTTACCATATCACTGAATTGTTTTGATTTTTATTGATTTATTTGACCTCCAAAATATACATCCTACATGTATGCTAGCAGCCCCTAGATGACAGGGAAAAATTCAAGCAGAATTGTTTTTTCCCCAGAATAGAACAAGATCTCAGAAACTCACCGCAGTGATACAAACGCGGGTCAGGATTCATTATTGCATTACTTTAGCAATCCGGATACTGGGCCTGATGTGTATGAGATACCCCAGTAATGCAGTGGTCAGTTACTGTTTCTTATTGACCACTTCCTCATCTGCCTGTCGGTTCTTCCTTTGGGTGATTAAACTAATTTGTAAAGAGCACAATTATGGAAATCTCTAAAGAGTGAGCCTTTTGGAGTCTATTTTATTGCCTTGTTTTATCTAATTAATCCCTTAATGAAAATTCTTTCCCTTGCTCTTGTCTGTTCTTTTTATGCTTTCTGCAACCACAATATATTAACACTTGGGCATGGATCCGCCAAATGCAGTTTTGCTTAGCTGATGTTCTGCAGTGATTTAAACAGGAAAGTTGTTAAGCCCAAAATAGAACAACATACACAAAATATCTGAGAGCAAGAGAAAACCCTTTGCAGATTGACTAGGTCCTTTCAAAGAAACACAACTGAGACAAGCTGTTTTCGTCTCATATCTGGAAATATCCGTATGCAGCACATTTGAAGGAAGGTCTAAATCTCTCAAAACTGTGAGGCATGTTTTTCCTTAGCAGTTAAATGAAGATATTTTACTTGTCCTTCCTCCTATTTGGGAAGAATAATATCAGTCTTGCTTGGGACCCTGCAAAGCATCAGATAGTTGAGGCTGACTCCTGCAGATGTCTTGTGCGATGGAATCAACATCTGGAGTATGGGCTTCTTCTTGGTGGCAAATGGCACCTAACAGCCATGCTGTTGATCATAGTTCTAGGGTGTGAAATTAAATTCGAGGTGTTCAGTTTTGAAACCCAGCCTGTATTTTGGACACTAATCACCCCATACTTCATCTCTTTTTCAAGGCTGCTCAGTACAGGAGCAACTACAGCCAGGCAATTAAACAGTAACACACAACGTCTCAGGCTAACATTAATAAAACATTAAAAACAGGAATTGTTCATATAAAATATTGAGGCACTACATGCTGCCATTCTCAGTATGAGGTAGAAGCACTTTACATGGATCAATTACTTCCCTGTAAAATGTAAAGGGGAGCCCAAGATGCAAATATAAACCCAAGTTCAGCCTGGGTTTTGAATCCTCCAAATATTTTGCAGTATTTAAAATATGCGTTCCCCTTCAGTTTCATCACTACTTTAAAACAAAAGAATGTGTTTCACAGGCACTGGGGAGAGTGAAAGATGGAGTTAAAAGCTACTCGGCTCTTTCCAGTAGCCAAATGTTCAGATTTAGGGAATGAAGATGAATGAAAAACAGGAATTTGCATCAGTAAAACATAACCAAAGCTTGAAACTCTATTGTTTATCTACAAATCTCTGTGACACTCAGCCCATTCACATGTGTCTCTACACAGGGAAGCCAGGCAGCACAATTGCTTCCCAGCACTCGGATCTAGCCAGTCCCATTTATTACACATCACACTGAGACATTTCCCAGGTATCTGCTGCTAAACGTGGCTGCAAAGTCCCCTCCTCAGACAAGGGGCAGAGAAAGGTGATTCGCTTCTCCTTCTGATAAGTAAACTCTACATAATCCTCAGGGAAGATAAAATTTGACTAAAGTCCAGAATCTGGGTCAGATTACTGGTTACCTCTATGGCAGTTACACCACTAATGAATTTGGACCTCAGACTTGAAAAATTAACATATTCTTTCATGTGCATAACTTTATTTTGATATACACATCGAAAAATGAACTAGGTCTGTGAAAATGCACAGCCAACCCTTCATGAACCTGAAGCATCTCTGTTTCCATATAAGCCAGATGTAAACATCTCAGGTGAAAACATACTTTAAAATAAAATTACTGTAAGAAGCTTAACCTGTCAAGGTGCCCAATATTAGACTATATAACATGGTGCCCTTCCTAATTATTGTAAAAAGATCTTTACTCTTATATATCTCAAATTCAGCTCGCTCTGTGTCAATCAGCTATACAAAACCAACAAACTTTCTATTATTCTGAGCTCTAAACAAATGAGTTAGCATTGCCTTTCACACTAGCCAAGCGTTTTGTGGCTGGAAAGCTGACCTGAGCACCAGACTCGGCCAGCTGCAGGCTGAGGAGCTGCCCTGGGTGTGAGGCGGAGGTGGGAGAGTGGCGGGGCCGCACACTCTGAGCCGCACTGACCTCCTTTCTCACTGCGGCTTTGGCCGTGGAGAGCCAAGTTCACCAGCAACTGCTGTACAGCTCTGCATTTTGCAGCCCTTTCTGCAGTGGTTAAAGCTAAGCCTGAATTTAAGACTGCCATACCCAAGTGAAATTAGGCAAAGCATTGCTTATTGGGCTGCAGATAGGCCAGAATCCTCAGAAACCTGCTGTGGGTCTGTAATGAGCTCAGCAGGTTGATTCCCTTTGCGCCAGTCGCTCCCTGACCCCCTCGCTGGGGCAGCGCTGGGAGGTGGTGCCGGGTCGCAGCGCCATGCAGGAAAGAGCAGAGAAATGCTGGTGCAGGGACCTGCGAGTAGTTTCCCCAGTACGCTGGTTTCTCCTGCACGGCTGAGCATCTGATGTTTGATCCTCTGTCTGCTTGGTTTGTGAGACCTCTGGCTGGCAAAGCAGCGGTACCAACCCGGCATTAAGTAGCTTTCCAGCTAAACGAGGGTTTACCTTACCAAGCAAATGTCTCACGCACGTATTTAGCGTTGCTAAGATAAGAGCTGGTTTGGTTGTGATTTTTGCCACTTATTGCTTCTCCCCTTTGAAAACCCACTGAAAGGGGTGCTCAGAGCCTGTTCCGTCTCACAAACTTGCCACCAAATGTTCCCAAAGGAGCAGGTGGCTCCGTGCACATGCAACACGCGCTGCTGGTAGGGTGGGAAGGTCATGATGCTGGTCACCGAGTTCCCGTGTGGGGGACAGAACCCTGCGGGTGCGCGGGCCCCTCCGCAGCAGTGTGGCTCCAGCGGAGCACTCGCCTTATTCTGTGGTTGATTCGGGATCTTGAATCATTAATTAGATCATTGATTAGTTAATGCCTGTACAGTGCTCTCTATTTTCAGTGTTGCATAAGAAATAGGAATCATTATCATCAGTAATAAACATTTGTTTATTGATGTTTGTACTCGAGCTATTCAAGTCACCTCCACGTTTCTCTGTTCTGCCCCCTTCCTTCCTTAGCCCTCTGTGGGGCAGGGTTGGTAATGTGTGAATTAAATGTAATTAGGCTGGAAGATTGATGAAAACTAATTGACATTCCATCTGCATATTCCTACTCCCACTTTACCTCTCCTGGGAAGTGCTCAGGCCACCCTCTTCCTCGGGGGCCAGCACACGTGTGGGTCAGAAACCAACTTTAAAAACTACAGTTTTTCTAAGTTCCATTACAAATTATTTGGCTGCTCTTTTGAGGGATTGAAACAGTCTAAAAGTGACTCTCAACAACTCAGAACAGATATGTCATATGCAATGAGCAGCAACCCACTATCAGAGTGTTTTGTGGTTTTACACAGATCTGTGTAGTGTTGGAGGAACTTCTCTTGTCTTGCTCCTGGTGTCCTCTCTGTTAGAGATTTTTCTCTCAAAACTATGTGAATTTACAGGTGACATACAGAAACCATTTCTTTTGTTGTTGTTTTTGTAGTTTTCCTTGTAGTTCATTGATTTGTTCAAACCAAAAACTCAAAGCCAATCTCTGAGGCTGTCAGCGTGTTTAGCCGAGGAGGAAAGTCCACCAACTTCTGTAAACAGAGACGATGGTATGTGGCCCAGAGGTCTGATGTAACTCGGGGCCTGCCTGGCGAGGCTTTGCGCTCAGCCCCAGCTCCAAATAGCCGCAGGGCTGCCGACAGGACCCCTTCCCCGCAGCCACTTGCAGCAGCGCGAGTGGTGCAGAGCAGCCATCTGCAAATCGTAGTGCAATAGGCCTCACACCTCCTCTTTTATTACTATATATTAAAGTGACTAGTGCCAGCAACACTTTGTGAAGCAATAAGCACACTGCAAGCACTGAAGACTTTCCTTTTTTTGATCCACCTTAAAAGAGGACCACTTAAAAAAAACAATTGCCAATATTTGTACTTTGAAATTTATTTTTTTTAAAGGAGGTGTGGTTAAACATGCAAAAACAAAGCTTGACCAGGGGGTCATTCTGTCACCCCTGGGCAAAGGGGAAGGCAAGAAAGCTGCTCTGCAGAGTGGGTGCCCATTGTAGCAATTGGTTTTGCTTTATGGTTAAAGATGTATGTGATACAGAGGAAAGCAGCTGAGTGTGTTCCTTGTGTTGCTTTGTTGTGTTCCTTGCTTCTTGTGTTCCTTTTCAGTAGCTGGCCTTTGCAAAGACTTCCACCACAGAAATGAAACCTCAGCACAGGTCTGGGGGCCGCAAGCATAGCGACATCAGCATGATTCGTTTCCTACTTCTGCCACTTTAGAGCCTTTCTTCTTGCCATTAGCACACTCACAAACCCCAACAACTGCCAAAACCCTCGAGGCAGATGAAAGGAATGGATCCATTTTCTCTAAACCAGCTCAGTGACATTTTATAAGGAGCCTCTTAACAGATCCAACACTAGGAATATTTTCATCTCTTCAGCTCAAGAATACCTTTTGAAGGCCAGCAGGGTCTGTAAGTGGGATGGGGATTAATGTAATCCCTTCCCCGCCCAGTCCAGAACCTCTCCTGGAGGGAGCCTTATCTGCTGCCATCCTCTGCCGTCAGCCCGACCCCTTTACTCCCCGCACAGGTTCTGAACAGATTCACTCTTTCCCTGAGGATTACATTCTTCTGTTACAATCAACACACCAAAAGGTCTGCAAGAGTAACGTAGAGCTTTATACTTTTGTTTTGGAAAAACAATGAGTTATGATAGATCCTCTTTAAGGAAAGAGTGTCATATGACTCAACAGAAACTTGTACTTACTTTCAAACCTTTACACTGATAACCGTGGTTTCCATTACTACCATATAGTCATGCTCTGCGTTATTCCTCTGTACTGGTGATTCATAGGGCAGAGAATGAAGGCATTTGTGATCCCTTCACTTATACATCAGCTGTAGCTATTAAAACTCAAGAAAGACCATCAGTCAGTTTATAAAGCCATAGATGATGCTACTGTCTACTCCCCATCTCCAAACAGACAGGTTCTAGTGGTAACCAAGTGTATAGGCTTTTTACACATAAATAACATACAACCCTGGGCTTTGGACGTAACTGTTTTTCCTAGAATGCCTTTTTCCTGGACTGCCTCTTCTTCTGCCTTTGCTTCAGATAAAGGAGGTAAAAAAAGAGGAATTTCTAGGGATCTAAGTATAGTTCTCACAGTGCATTTCTTTTTCTTCATTTGTAGAAGTAGAATAAAAATCCTTGATATGTATTTTCTAACACCATATATGAAAATTTTGTCAGCACCTTCACGCTTTTCTTGGCAGTGTGTATGTGCATGGAAATGGTTTGGTTTCTTCCAGTTACAATATGTGCACTTCCCCTTAGGGTGTCTCTGAAAGGGAGTCTGAAAAAGATATTTCTGTGAGCGCAGACTGCATTAGGTAGGGAAACTCTTGAAAAAGGGCGAAATTGAGTTCAGGCGGTTGTGAGAGAGCTCAGCTAACAGGAAAATAGGAGAGAGCGCACCATTTTTCTGTGTCCTCACCTTTTGACTGGTGGTCTGGTCATTTTTTTTAATGGAAAAGGTGTTTATCTCGTAGTCAATTTCTATGCAGCAGACTGAACACAAATAATTTACCTTCATTATGTCTTTGTAGAAAGAAAGGGAACCTATAGTGTCAGAAAAGGCTGTACAATATATTACTTCATCATGGAAAAAAAACCCAACTTATTTCTGACTCTTTAGGGTGCAGGTATCCAACCACTTAGGGTTGATCTTAATGTCCCCTTCAAGTATTTCAACTTACTGGAGAAACTTATCCAAAAAATTCAGGAGGCTACATTGAGATGGTCCATTTTGAGAATATAAAATATCAAACACAACTTTGTATTTAATGTAGACTAACACAGCCATGTTTCTGGCTTCATCAGAAATTACTTGGCTTCGAGGGATCAGTTAGACTTGAAGTTCTCAATATTCCTACTGCAAGATGAAATAGGTAGGTTTTGGGTTTTTTTCTTGCATCTCATAAAGAAGTTAAAATCTGTGCAGGCCTTTTTTTCAGTAATGCTTGAAATCTCATCTGCGGCAGCTGAGGAGTAAAGTTCAGTGAAAATTCACACAGAGAATTAAAAGCATATGTTACGATCTTAAGGAAAAGCGGATGTGTAGCTATGTCTATAGCAAAGTGGAGAAATGCTGAGGTGTGTATCTGGAGGTTGATTCTCACCTGCCAGTGGCTGGTAAATCAAAGCAACTCCACCAAGGTCAGAGGCATAAAGGTGCTGTGGTGTCAGTGAAAGCTGAAACTGGGACTTGGACAACAGAAAGTCCAAACTCAGAAAAACTCTATATTTTTTTTTTCCTGAAGTGAACTTACTGATACACCTTGAAAACAAAACATATTCAAAGAGTTGCTTTATAGAACAAGCACAAGTTGCTTCTTCAACTTGGGCCATTTCAGCTTTCTTAGAAGTAATTGAAAATAGTCTTTCCTGGATAGGAATAACCCCAAACCAGCAACAATAATTCAGTAGCCATTTTCCAGCCATCCCTATGCCCATCCCACTGTACACCCTTCGGGAAAGTGCTTCACTGAGATTTATCTTCAGCTTTTCTTAGCTAAATGCAACAAACCCCACCACCACCTCCCGAGGTGTTTATTCAATGTTTTATTTTGGAGGGACAAGTGGGAGAAAAGGAATAAGAAGAAAATACTGACTACTTCTCAAATCTGGAATTGCTATCTTATAAAAACTGTCTTCATTTAAAATTAAATTGTTGTAAGTTTTATGGATAGACATCTGTGCTATGTTGTTCTCCATTTACATTCTGTGTTAATACACTCAATCTTTGCATTCTGCAAACAATATGCTGCAAGAAGGTGTGGTTTTGATTGGACTCTTGTTCATCCTATTTTGTTTTTAATAAACAGACTGTGTTATGCAGGAATATTCTCAATTCTATATGAATACTAATGAGCGTTTGTGTTTACTTAGGGTCAAATATTTCCTAGGAGCATTGCACCAGACAGAATATATCTAAATGTCCAAGAAACTACTCTCAGGACCATTCAGATATTATTTCACTCTGGCTTCCTTCATCAGGAAAAACCCAAGAGCCAAATGATGGACTCTCTCCACAGGAGCTAGAGAGGTGAGCTGGAGCAGGCAAAAGCTATCTCCTGCCTCCCTCCGCTCTTTTCCCAGCGGGTTGTGGTGTGTGACATTTTATTTCTATGTGGGTACATCAACTGCACAAAATTCTCATTGGTTGGTAGAGCAGGGCAAGGAGTCAAGGCTTCAGTAATCTGTTGCCCCAAACTTACCTGCCCTCACAATTGGCCACACAGCAGCCCTGGAGAGATGCTCTTGCTCCCTTGAGCAGTGACTGCCCTTCCTTGGCACAGCTCCATGCCCTCCACCTCTGAATAGATCTTGTTCCTGAAGTGGAATGTGTAATAGAGAAAAGAAGGTGGCCAGAACTCAAATGAAGGAGAAAAAAAAAAGTAGATGAATCAATTGGGGGTTGTTCTTTTGATGCTCTTTCCCTCTGTTTCCCTACTCTTCTTCCAAGCTCTCTGCAGTTATTTCAGTGTGAGTGCTGTTAGCCACATGGTTAAGATTCAGCTTGCAAAAATGTATGCTTGCAGCAAGGAAGACTTACCCTTTAACCTTTAGCAGCCATTTCCTCTGAAAAGCACAAGTTTCATTTTCGCTTACAGTGAAAAACATGTGGAGGGGGAAGGGGAAGAGAACTTCATCTCTTTGTAAAACAGCCGAACGGTCCTATTTTCATCCTCTGCACCAAACTTTTCCCATAGCTCTCTTTGCATTATGCAGTGTGCCCTCAGGAAAGAGATCTGGCAGCAAAAGCAAATGCAAACTCTCTCATTAGTCTTGAAAGACCTATTCTTGAGCATTTGGGGTCAGTCCCCTTCAGCAGGTTCATTTTTCTTCATTGCAGTTTCATGGTTTTGGCCATAAGCAAAAATCAGGCTTTAGGGTTTGTTTTGTTTTGTTTTTCCAAAGAGGGGGGAAAAAAATAATTAAATAAAACTGAAAATTGTATGCTATGTGGAAAAGTTGAGAAAGTAGAAGGAATTCCACATCCCTGCAATATATCAAAAAGTTTTGCAAGTCACGTATTATGGCACCAGCAGCCAATGGGGTCGTGCATTCACCTGGGGTAAATCCATGTAACTCGTGATAGGAGTTCTAAAAACAGGACAAAGAGATTTTCACATGAATCTCTTTCACTCAAGTGCCTTTCTGCCTAAAAAATATGGGGTTTTTTTTCAGGTCTGACATGACTTGAAAGATGGGTAGTAACATGCCAGAACTATCAGCTTTATCACAGGTTAGTGATTTTGAATTCAACTCATCTTTCTAATAGTCAAAAATTGTTACCAAGAGAGAAAAGTTTAGTTGCATATTTGTTTTAAGTGCAAGAGGAGGCCAAAGCCCCGATCTTTGCTGCCTCCTGTGCTCTGCTCTTCCTCCTTGGAGGTTCCCCAGCCCAAGTGTTGTGTACGGCAATGGTGCAACATGATGAACTTGCACATCACTCTCATCTTTGCTGCACCATTTTTGTGAGTAAAGGAGAATTGCTAGTTCTGTTAGTCTGTATTCTTCCACAACAGTCAAAATGGCTTAAATTAAACCAACTTCTTTTCTTCTCGTAACAAATTGTCCCCTTTCAACTTAAAAAGTACCAAGGCCTGATGCTCTAGCTCAAACATGTGCAGTCTTCTCCTCTCCTGCAGCCTGCCTGGTCTCGGAGCTGCCCAGAGAAGGGCTGTGGGCCTGCCCTGCCCCACCGCAGGGTTGCGGTGATGGAGGGTGCCCCCTGTGGCGGCCCTCGACCCCGTGCCTCAGGACCCCCCTCCAGCGGCGCCACAGCCCCAGGCCTGGCACCCCTGAGCCAACATCTACCTTCCCTGGGCAGCCTCCTGCTCGACAACGGCATTTATGAAGCTCTGGTACATTTTGAAGATGGGTCATTAGGTGCTCACCTTCCTTTAAAAGCTTTTAAAATTCTTTTTGAATGAAAAGTCTGTGATCTTATGAAAAATTTTGCATTCAAACAAGCATTGCCACGTTTTCTCATTCTCATTTCTCATCAAATGATGATTCAGAGCCCCTCGTCCCCCAGCTGTAAGGACATCACTCCTGTCACATACACATTTTAGGGACAGCAGCTCTTGTGACCTTTCTCAGCCCACCTACACCCTACTACACCTCTGAGCAGAGAGGAGAGCATCCTCTCCCAGACAATAAAGGGTGCTGAAAACAATGCTGTTGCCGGTACCTTTCACGAGGGGTCATTGTATACCAACATGCATATAAACCACAAAAAAAACCCAGAAGAAATAATAAGATATCACAGTAAGCAAGGTGAAGAGATTTCACCAAAAATAAAAAGGTGGAACATGAATATGTGAGGAATTCCCTCGACGTATTGTGAACTGAGACAGAAGTGTTAATTCTTGCAGTCTTTTTTTAAAAGGAAAATGCAATGGGTGAATTTTCTTATCAAAGTAAGCATAAATGAGATGGTCATATGGTGTAAAGGAGGGAGTGGGGTGTGCGAGGAGAGAGCGCATAATGTATTAGCATCAGCAACACAGCCTGATGGGTGAAGGCTTTTATACTACCTCCCTATTGATAGGTATTTCAACCAGCAGTAAAAAACTGCTCTTGACACTCATCTGTAGGGAAAAATATCCACATAGTCTTTGCTGTAGGACCAATTAGCCTGTGAAAGCCGTTGGGGGGAGGGGGGAGGCGCGGGATATAAATGCGGGATGCATCCACACTTGATTACTCTAATGAAATGTCCATTGATTCCTATAGATTAATGTGAGAAGAACGGCAGCTGCGGAGTGGCTAACACCTCTAGGTCAGCAGCTCTGTGTGTGTGTGTGGATGTGTGTAATGGAGGGGGTAGTGCACAGCCAGACCGAGGTAGTCGAGAGAGGCTGCGGAGGGAAAGGTGGCCGAGGTGCGGGGATGTGACAGCCGGCGACAGGGAGATCCGCGGGCGGCCGCGGCGAGGGGCTGCAGGGACGGCACGGTTCTTCCCTGCCTCGCTCACCACTGCTGCCCCTCGCTCCTGATTGACTTTGCTGTAAGGCAGGCTGAGCTCACAGGTCATCTGTTTTTGTTAGATTAATTTGATTCAGCATGTAGGAATAGAGGGCTGAGCGGGCTAATGGCTCTCTGCAGGTGACATTGGGAATGGTCAGTGCTCACATCCTCCTCCACCATCCCTGTGGCTGAAAAAGAAAAGTCGCTGGCAAGGGGCTCCCTCTCTGCCAGGGCTGCCGGCAGTGCCCTGCTAACCGGGGCATCCTGCTCCGTGGCCCCCGCGTCCAGCGCCACCTCCCTCCCGTGATTCCTTCACGCCTCAAACACAAATCCCTTATCTCTTGCGCCGTGTCATGTAGAAGGACTTAATTACAATAAGGGGTGAGGGATTTGCTGAGTGACTGCAGTGCTTGGCATGAGGCTGGTTTTTATCACTAAGGGAATAGAGTTACCGGGGACTCTGCAATAATTGTCACAAAAGATGCACCGTATCCTTTCGCGTGGTAATTCTGGCATTTTGTCGTTGAGGGTGATATGCAGGTGGCGACTTGACTCCCATGCAAGGGAAACCCAGAGGAGCAACCTCACAGTGCAAGGTCAGAGCTGTAAATTTCACTCCCTCATCAGGGAAGAGGCTGATGTCCAAAATATGAAGGGGTAAAATATTTAAGCTGGGATTCTAGAAATGAAATTTCAGATAAAACAAAAAATATCTGTAGGCCAGGTTCTTGCTGGGATGACATCCAACAGTTATACAGGTTGTCTGGTTTCCCTCGTCACAACAGAGGAAAATCTGTCTTCTAGCTGCATTGCATTGTGAGGAAAGTTTGATGTCGTCTTCAATTAAGAACATAAAACGATTAGACACATCGTGGCTGTTATTTCAGTTGTTCTCAATGCATGCTTTACACATTCTTGTAACATTTATGAATTCAATGTCACCCAAAAATTTAAGAAACAATGTTTCTTAGCAGCATGTACAAATGGGTTCAGGCAATCACAAGACCCATGTGCCACTGCAAAGATCAGGATCTGTCGGGAAGTGGAGGATCTGACAGCTGGGTATGAAAATTCCTGCTGTCTTTGGCTAACTGGGGGAAAGATGGATCCTAACTCTAAATCATAGTTTTGAGCAACTTGCTACTGTTTTGGCAGCAATTACATCAAATGCCCCAAACCTATGCTGAGAGATAATCTGTTCTCTGGTAAACGGACATTTATGCAAACACAGGCAGAAAAAGGTCAGAGTCTGGTATCATGCAGAGGTTTCTCAAGGCGAGCTCTGCCCTGGCCGCACCAAGGGCTCTCTAAGCTCCCTGAGCAGGTGCTGCCGCTGCTTCTTCCCAAAAACCATCCAGTTCTCTCAGCTGGGCCTGGCCCAGGCAGGAGCAGGGCTTCAGCCAGGCCTGGGCAATGCTTGGCACCGCCGGCAGCAGGACGAATCCTGCCTTCCTGCAGTCGAGTGGCAAAACTTTTTATCACCATCTGCAGATTTTTACTTCTGTTTTACTACTGTTTTAATTCTATGCTTGCTCCTGCACAAACACCATGCTTCTTTCATATAGATACAGATATCCGAGCAAAGATTTTTGCCATGCCACTTTTCCCTCTTTTCTGGAACGGCAGGACACACAGTGTGCTGTCAGTGTAGACGCAGTAGGTATAAGGAATTAAAATGCAGTGCTGGTTACATCTGCCCGCTCCAGCACGCGGGGTGCACACGCGTCCGCAGCAGCAGCCGGGGCGCTGGCAGCAGCGGCGCGGGCTGTCCCTTTAAGCCTGGCTGGTATATTTTTAGAAAGCATAAATAGGCTGCATTCTCCACTTGCTCGCTATCCAAGACATAAAAAGGAAGGGCTTTCTTCAAGCCTCCTTCCCCTGCTGGCACCATATAAGTCTGTCTTTTAAGCAGTACAGGTCCACAGCTTTTTTTTATTGAGAAGCTGCAGAACTCTAACCGGTGGTTCAATAAATTGTATTACATCCCCTTCGTACTGAATGCCCTACAAGCTTTGGCTTTCCATGTGTAATTGCAAGCTGTTATTAGCCCAGAGCTTTGTCCGTTACTGTGCCACACTATTGCTGAGCGGTCAATTTTTTTCCCCTGCCATTTCCTTTGCTCACACCATGCTGACCACGTTGGCCAGGGGCTGCCCGAGGTTTATAGTGCAGCATTGATTTTTCTTTTCTCTCAATACTGACAGAATCATAGATCCAAGGCAAATAAAGAAATGCATTCTGTGGTGATGAAATGTCTTTCGTTCAGCCTGGATTGAATCAAAGGCCATCACAGAAATGTTCTACTCTAAAATGCTAGTGAAGCTTAAGGCATTGTTGGAAAATGAGTTTTCCATTTTCTTAGCTGTAATTTGGACTCTCAAATCACTGTGCTAAAAATAATCAGATAAAATTGAATATAGGCTACAAGCCTATGTAAAATGTTATTTGTTAGGTTTTGCAAGCTGCTGCAGCTGATATGAAGGGAATCTGGCAATAGATCAGAAAAGTAATTGCTTAGGTGGATTTCTATAAGTATGTTGCATTACTCTGAATACCAAGGTATAGGATGACTGCTCTATAATTCATACAAACCGTGGTAAATAACCAAACCGTAAAGACACATTTTGCATAGGTACTGGAGGGAGATATTTCTAGTAAAAAAAAAAAAAAAAAATCACCTAATATCACCTACATCTCGATGATGAGTATTTTTGCTTTTTGTTTGGGAGCATCAAAGGACCTTTTGAGATGGGTGAGCGTCACTGTCCCTGTTATACAGATGGAGAAATGGGAGCAAAAAGGGTCTGTGGGGACAGAGTAAAGTCACACAGGGAATCTCTGGCAGGGCCTGGAAATGAACTTTGATCTTCAGAAGCTTAACACCATTTTCAACGCAAAATAAAAATAGCCATGATTTTCATGACATTTGTGGGAAGGAGTCACTCCATAGGATACTCTCACTACCAAAGGCTGTTAGAGACCAGAGATGGCCCCAGTCTGCATGGTTGGCTATGCTGGCATGGGACTTCAGCTGTCCATAGAAAGGGAGTACCTTGACTAATTTTTAGGCAAGTGTCATTTCTCATAACACAGAGCCAGCTTAGTAACCCAGACCTGTCATTTTGGAAAACAGAAGACAGAACCACATGTTAAAGATTTCCCCATATTCTAAGTTTTTCACCCCACACTGTATTATCAAGACTCACGACTGAACAACTCAACACTTGTTGTATGTGGCCATTAGAAGTTTAACCCAACTTGGTATCAAAGGTATCAGTGCTCTCTTCCTTGAAAAAACAAGTAAATTGTGCAGAAAGACTGAGCAGAGGATCCTTGCATCCTCTCCCTCCCACAACACAGCACAGTTCCCTCTGTGGCGCTGCAAAGGTAAAGCCTCAACTTCTACAGAGTCCCAGGGTAAATGTTACCTTACCTGGCAATCCAAAATGTCCTCTGGCTGCACACCTCAGGGAGATCCCACACGTTTTAGGAAAAAATAAAAAAAAAAAAAAAAAAGGCAAAGTTACCCAGAGGACAGAAAGAGCGCTGTATTTATAAATGAAAATAACAGATGGATTCAGCAAAGTTAAAACCACAAATTGAAAAAATAAATGTATTTGAATGTAGCCCTTGGGCAACATTGCATTAGTTCCCTAATTTTGGACCTTCCTTTTTCTCCTTTCTTAATGACTACGCATCTGATATCAATATGTACTATTTACAACTATTCCTTCAGCATCACATTGCCAGCAATGCACAATAGGTCTTTACACTGCATAACAAATCTGATTCTTTTTCCTCCCTCACTGAGGATTCAAAAAAAAATTACATTAAAAAATTAAAACCTTTCAGGGTCAAATTCAGTGTCTTATTCAACCTAAAATGCTTCCGAATTTTTTTTTCTTTAGTTGAAAGACCACTAAGAAACTAAATAATTTAAAATAGAAAATCTGACAAATTTTAAAATCCTTTCTCCATCTCAAATTGTGCAGGAATTTTTCCTACAAAATTTCTCAAAAGTTTACAGTGACTGGATCTGCTTTATTCACTGTAAAACACTTTGTACAACGTGCTACATGGCTTTCATTTGTAATTTTTAAGAACACTCCACAGTGGAAACAAAATCAGTGTTAGCTCCCTCCTATTTGTCTTCCCAGTTTTATTCTCCCCTAAGGTTCAAAAACACTTGAGAAATCCATTACTTTCTTTTCCTCCCTTTTTGTCCCACTCCAGCCTCGCGGTGTTCAGTGATATGTAAAATTCTAGCAAAGGCGGCTCTGCAAGTTGACCTGAGTCAGCTGCAAACTGGCTCAAATCCTGGAAAATGCAGATCTCTCTGATCCTCTGTATTGGACCTGCAATGGTTTTCAGGTCTTGCACCCGCCGTGGATATCATTACACAGTTGTCATAACTGTTCCCTTTTGAGTAAACCTTTTTCAAACCAATAACTCAGATTTTTTGCTTGCTGGTGTTCCTGATGCAGAGAAAGGGTAGAGCTCAGCGATAACAAAAATGAGGGACTGCTGTTTAGGTGTGTTGGAGCCTTCGAAATTCACTTGCCAGGATTTTTGAAAGAAGTAGATTTGGATTGAGATTTAAATTCATCTTCAGGGCTTGTATTTGGACAACATCTCCTCAAGGAGCTGGACCAAATAAGGAGTGGAGGTTTCCAGGTGTTGGTTAACAGTCCGCTGAGAATGGAGAGTGACACTCAGCGAAGGTACTGTGGGTACAGTTCCACGGTGTAGAGAAGAAATTAAGATGTGTGTAAATCAGGGAACACAGCTGCCCTTCTGCCTCTATCTATCGCTTTATGGATTTGCAACATCACTTATGGGTAAAATCCAGCTGTTGCTCTGCACAGGCTGCAGTCGGGAATCTCCACGCTAAACCCGAGGCGGGGGAAAGCGAGGAGAATCTACAAACAGGATTAGTGTCAGGGAATGCAAGCGTGATGAATACTTCCACATATTACCAAATGGTATATAATAGCCTAAGTATGTAGGAAATCGTTGTCGGGGGGAAAAAAGCTGTTAATTGGATCATATACGAAATGTGATGTTTTCTTAATGTCTCAGCTGGCAAATAAGGGCTTTTGACTGGTGCATAATGTCTGTATTCTTATCAAATGATCATACTAGCAAGCAGACATGATAATTAATTTTTAAGGGAGATCAAAAGATCAGCTATGCTTGCAGCCCCAAATGGACATCTTTTCTCTGATCCACTGGGTTCACAGCTTTAACTGTAGCAACCAAAAATGGTTGAACAAGCAAAGACCAAAGGAAACTAGAGTGGCATCAAAATGCAAAGCAGCTCCATCATACTCAGCAGTTCAGTGGGGAAGCACGTTCTGCACTCCTTCCTCTGCTCAGCAAGGACCAGTTTCTGGTTTAAAATGAAAAAAAAAAAAAAAAAAAAGGCAAAAAGAAAAAAAAAAAGAATTTCACTTCTGTGTGGCAGTAAGAAAAGAACATTAGTAATAATGATTCCAGCTCTACTGTGAAAATAGTGGGGATCTTGCAGGACCTGCCAGCTTTGGTTGGTCTGAGGGCCAAGTGAGTGAGTTTGCAGCTGGCTTCTGCAGAAGGCACCCAGGCAGGAGCACAGGGCCGGGGCAGCGTTGAAGCTGCAGGCTTGGTTTAACCGTAGAGTTCACATCCTTAGTTAAAGACATGTAACTGCAGACTTGATTTTTGAGATCCCCTGCCCCCACGTCCTCTGAAATCTGCTAAAGCAAAGGCAGTTAGGTACTGGCTGCTTTCAGAGGCTGTGGGCCATGCTGCTGGCCAGGCAAGGGGCATCCAGTTGCATCTTGCCCTGCTCTGTCATGTAGTCCTCTGTACTGGTATCTTCCTTAGCTGATTTGATAATCATCTGCAAATCTGGCCTGCAAAATCAGTGGCAGCAGCAGACAGTCTTTATGTGTATGGCAAAACAGAAAGTTGTTTGTTTTGTGAAGCACTTTCTTTTGGGAAGAAATGTTGTATGTATAAAGCCCAGCTCCCTTTTGAGGAGCTCCTCTTCCTCAACCTCTTTGAATGTCATCCTTCAGCAAAAGATCAATGAGGATTCCTTGGCATATTTGTGTCATTTAGCAGTCGTCACCCTACAAATATTGAACCTGTCTGGGGGCCCTGATCCTTTTCTGTGCAAAGGTCCCTTGCAAAGATGCTCAGTGCCTTCAGCCCTTCCTGGGTTGAAGCATCCCTCAGCACCTTGCCCAGCCCAATAGCTGCACGCTTCTAAACAGCTGCCGATACACGTGAATCTGCATAAAACACACAGAAAACGGGTGAAATTATGATGTTCTTTGGGATGTTCTCTCTAAATTGAGACTTTTAAGCACTAATAATAATTAACTACTTTCTTAGCAACGAAAAAGTCTTAAATGCCTATTTACTTAACAGTCCCCTAGGGTGTCTTTGTTCTGAATGGGCTAAAAAAAATCTTAGCTGCAAAATAAGCAGGCGATTCCAATCAATAGAGCCAGAGGACTATATTGATTACCAGAACTCCATTCTTTAGTCATTAACCCTGTGAATTCTTTACAAAAGCTGTACAGAACAATTCCTAACCACTACACCGTTTGAGGAGTCATTCAGATATTTGAATGTCATTAAACTTTCATAGCTTGTTTACAGCCCCTTCAGCCTTGCCTGAAGGATGGTGCTCCGAGACTCCCCGCCACGCAGCCACGCTCTGCCCAGCTGAACTGACAAACAGCATTAATCAAGCCCAGAAATTTCCTCTGCAGATATGTTTTTCTTATTGGTTATTGCTAATATTGCTACAGAGCAGGGAGACAGATCATGGAAGGCGTAAAATAATATTCTTAATTTTTCCACATTTCTGCTCTGAGCCAGAATGCTCTAGCTGGTGATAAACACCTTTTGCTCATTCTTGTATGGAAAACTACCCATGTACCCTGTAGGTCCCTTCCTCTGTACTGAATGCCACAGGGCTCCATATCTGGATGGGAGGGGAATGACACAAAATAGGGCAGTGGGGAGGGAAGGAAACAGTGAGGTGGGAGAAGGAGGAAGAGGAGGAAGTGATGCTAGGAGAGCTCATCAGGTCTCTCCACCTCCTTCCCCTCCCTGGGTCCTGTGGGACCTGCCCCCATGACACCTCCCTCTCAGCAGCTCCATATTTAAGAGAAGATTCTCGCATTTCAGATTAAGAAAGTTCATGACACACGATAATGGCTCTAAATGATAAATTGAATCACACAGACAGCAATTGAATAGAAGCAGCACAAATGAGTCAAACGCCAGCAATTTAAGGGGATGCTGAAGGAACTCCCTGCAATCACAGGTCCATGGTGAAGACAGGCGCTCTTCCTCTTCAAACTTCAGGTGGCTCTAATGGTATAGAACATGTACTGTTCTATAATCTGGCACTTCTTTGCTATGGAAACTGAGCTGACCAGCATCTTCATAAATACACAGAATGGGAATTGTTATTCCTAAATATTTCAGTAATGTCATAAAAATTTCAGCCACAGCTTGTCCCCGGGTTGCTTGCACCAATTGTGTTTTTATTTGTTATGGCTTTGACCCAACGCTCAGTCGATAGGGGCTTGGCTTAGGCTGTGTTTGTGTCAGTTACACAACACAAATGTGGTCTTGTTCCTTGCCTCCCACTGTACAGTGAAGATTTTAGCCACAGCGTACCAGGTGAACACCAAGCAATCATTTGAGCTGAAACTAAGGATGTTTTGAAATTAAGGAATAGTTTGAGAAATACACAGTTGAAATTATGGAACAGTTTGAGAATCTGCCTAAACACTTGCAAACAGGAAACATAATTTCAGAGTCATAACTGAGCAACGTTCCTACATTTAGTGGTGAAAATTGTCCTGCATCTTTTTTACAATTAGTACTTGATCCACTCCAGTTGCAATGTTCTGCTGTTATCCTTATCTGTTTGAAAACTCCCCAAGAGAGCTATAATGAGCCAGGGCCATTTTCATGACTATTGATTTCATGGTTAAAATTATAGTATTTGATTGTTATGTGATCAAACCGAGATTATTGTATGTTTTGAAAACCAGAGCAGCAGCAGCAGAAGTCATGTCCCTAGAAAAGTATGAAGTTAGGAACTTGAACAGCTGCCTCTTCGCAGACAGGAAACAGAAGGCGCACAGAGCTTCAGTGGCCTTTCCAGTGTCACTCTGTGCATGGTGGCAAAGCACAGGACAGACTGCAGGTCTCCTTCCTCCCAGCCGGTGCCCTTGCCGCTGGCACACGTTTTCCTACATGGGAAACACTCGTAGCTGCTTGCAGTGCTGCTTGTAGTCAGCGGGCACGTTTTGTGGCAAGGGCTGCTGAAAGGCTTGAAATTCATTATAACTGTGGCTAAATAAATAGGTCCTGGACAACCATTTATGAAGTTTGTTTTTCACTGTCAAGATACATTTAGAAAATGGTGCTGAACCCAAGGACTTTCTGCAGTTCAGTTCCTGCTTTTCAACAGAATAAAACGGTGACAATTAGTAATGGATTTCAGATAAATCCAGAAGTGTTTTAAGCAAGTTTCTAAATGTGATAAGAGCTCCAAATACCTTTTTGACTAGGATATTTCAAAGGACTGTTAGGACTAAATGGCCCCAGTGCGTTGTGTGGGCAGAACCACCGTTTCTTGGCATTTTGTTTTATTTTTTCAGTATAAGACCTCTCTCTATTTTATGATGCTGAGGGCAGATCTCGCCATCCTTTCTTTTTTGATCAGAACGGCACAATTGTTGATTTTCAGGTTATGTTGTTATTTTGAGCTCTATGAAACCCCAAAAGACTATAAGTATTTCCTAGCAAAATTGTGGGCACCTTTAAGGGACTGGGAGAGGAATGAAGCAGGAGGTCCCACCCCAGCAGGCAGGAGCTACCTGAGCTGTTGCACGGTAACTCCATGTGAAATGGGGCAAATGTAGGTGTAATTGCCACATTTTTACATTTTCCTATCAATGCCATGGAAATCATCACTAATTTAACAAGTGAATTTAAACATCTTGGCTCCGGTAGCTGCTGCTGTCTGCAGCTTCAGAGCAGGAGCATTTTGACATCCCATTTTCTTCGAGCCAAGTTACAGGTGGAAGGGCAGTGAGACACCTTTCCCCAGCTGCTGGTGATGTGACTTCTTTAAATAAATTAAACACCCCTGTCCCTGGAGAAGCAGGTGGGCACTGTGTTTGTGTTCATGTGGGCAGAGCAGCTTGGCTGTGGCCTTGCAGGGGGCTCCCGTAAGGCTGTTGAGCGCGTGGGGGATCCTTGTGCTCAGGGCTCTCCTGAGCATTGCCATGCCAAGCCTGACCTCCCATGAGGTGGTCCCCAGCCAGGGCTGAGCTTCCAGGACATGTGAGGCAGCCCTGAGAAATCCACACAGCTGAAACTGCTCCCCAGTAGATACACCTTGCTGTGTGTAGCAGCTCCTCCAGCTCAGATGGAGGTGCCTTGGGGAGGGCAGTGTCCTAGGGGACACAAGGGACAGCAGATGGAGGGAGGGAGCACTCCTCACCCACTCTGAGGAACATCATCTTTTACATTTAGCAGAGGAGGCTTGGCTGCTTTCCCATCATCTGTTACACTTTTACTTAAAAGTCTGACTCCTGGGCATCAGTTTTGAAGTGAAGCCACAGGCAGACCCTGATTGCACATGCCAGTGCCGTACCCACGCAGAGCTGAGGAGAGGCATTGGCTTTAGACATGCAGAGCCGTTGTACAGGTGATCCCCTTGTAGCTGGTGGGCAGAAACGCCCATGATGATTTGGTCAGGAGGGGTGGAGGAACGTGTGCATGGTACTGTGCACGTGGCTTAGCAAATCACTGTGGAGCTCAGGGCTTTCTCTGCATTACCCACGCACGAAGTATTTGTGCTGGCAACCCAAGAAAATGTTCTGCTCCAAAAGTGCCGCGTGCTGCTACGTTCTTCTCTGAAAAAGCTGGGCCATTTAGCAATGGGTCTGTGCTCGCTGATCCCAAGAGATTCCAGCACTGCCATCCTGTTGTCCTTGTGAGCCAGAGGCAGAGACCCTTCTTGCAGAAGAAAGAGGTGCTTAAAGCCCTGTCCTGATTACATCTGCTCCACATAAAGCACAGTAACTTAACTCGAGCCAACGGTCACCCCAGTGTAAAACGGGATCGTGGCAGATCAGAAGCTGGGTTGTAATCCTCTCATTGCCCCAAAATAAATTTTCTTCTTGGCAGCAGGGCTTAACGATAACTGTTCAATCCTGACTCGTACGCGGCTTAGGAGGGCAAGGCGGGCAGCCTTGCGAGGGCTGCTCAGCGTATGGTGGCCGTGCTGCGCAGGCAGCAGCCGTCCTAAGGGCCACGGGGACAGCAGGCTGGGCTTCCACTCACGCCCTGGCCATGAGGGTCTCACAGGCAGCAGCCCCAGCAGCCGTAACTACTGCCAGTAATGATGTTTCAGAAGGTTTTGCCTTACAGAGCCTTCATAAATGTCATCCTCAATGCTCCCTGCGGAAGCTCCTGCGGGGGGTGGCTGTGCTGAAGGGAGCAGGAGCCAAGTGATTCCCATGGGAGGGGTGGCTCCATGGCGTGTTTCTCCACCACTGCCGCACATAGCTCTGATAATATTTACTTACTGTTTGAAAGGAAAATGGCTTTCTGAGGCCATTATTTCTTTTACCTGTCTGTTGTCATAAAGGTCTTTCTGGTGGAATGATAAAGGATTCATGCGCAAAAATGGACAGAGTAGGACGATACAAAATATAAGGATGGCTCTAGGTAGGGCACTGTCAGATCACCGTGTCTGTCAGTGGCAGTCACCCCCTTTGTATATCCAAAGGCAAAAAATATGAACTGAAAATAAATAGGTAAGATGAGCACTGATATTGGAAGGATTTGGAAACTAGATTTTGGCTTAAGGTTTGTTTTTTTTTAAGGTGACATTTTATCCTATCTCATCCCATCTCATCTTTTTCTATATTCCTTTCTGTCTAGTTTGAACCCCAGCCTCAAAGGAGTACAGTCTGTTTATCATTATTAAGATGCAGTGTATATTAAAACAGCAATAGCAGTAAGTCATTTAGAGTGTACATCACAGGTTACAGAGAAAATAGGGATGCTATTTCGTTATGCTGAAGCTGTAAAGCTTACACTAATACGAAATATTGCTGGCAGTCACCTTGTTTTATTCTTCTTTTAACAACTTACTAACAGTGTGTAAATATAAAAGCAAACTTTGATTTTTCCATCCGGATACACTGAAAACTCTTTCAATAAAAATGCTAGGGTGCATTTAACACTGTGACCAGAAATATTGAAATTTGACAGTTAGGAGGTTAAAGGTTTCAAATTTATACACCCAGGTGTTTTGCTCCTGTCACGGTCACAGCAGCTTGCTCAGGATAACCTCTTTTGCTTACTGAACCTTTGAAAAGTAGAGAACATTAAGCAATACGTCTTGGCAGATGCCCTGGGATTTCATACCACCAGCAGAAGCCCATATGCACACAAGAAGTGAACCTCTTAGGTGAAAACTGGTCAAGCCTTTCTCTCTCTCTGCTCCTGCACCGCGTGCTGGCAAGCAGCTGCCTTACCCTGCTGCCACCGCCATCCTTTCCGCTGGAGTTAAGGCAGAGTTCCTGGAATATTTTTCAGGTATAAGGTGCTACTGCTTTTAATTTTCACACGGATTGCTCAAAACAGTGGCATCAGGAGAACATGTACAGAAGCCATTGCTGTGAGGAAATGGCATCAAATAAACAGGTCTTTTGTGTTCCTGCCATGAAATACCTGCCTAAAAGATAAAATAAATGTACTTTGAGCCACAAATGTAAAGATTTTAGATTTCTTCTAGTCTTTATTTTCGGAATTTCAGCCTGTGGTATATATGTGTATTACAGTATTTGCCTCGTTACTGCCATCTGAGAGAATAAGTGCAGCTGAGATGCTGGTACCAGACAAGGTACCACGATGCCTCCATCTTTTTTTAAATTATATTTTTCAAGTGCCAAAAAAAAAAAGAAAAGAAAAAAAGAGAAACCACTATATGTTGATTTACTGGGAAACCATCATCTCATAGACCTGCCTGAAACATTACAGCTTTAGCAAACCAGCAAGTAAAATTATCAACTTGCCTTTTTTAATCTTCATATCATAGCATGTAAAAGAATCACTATGGGCATTTCTTTTCATATTCACCATAAAACTGCCCTCATAAATATTACTACAAATACACAATGGCTTTTTGGCTGATGTTCTCAAAACAATTACAGTGAGAACACGTTTTTGCACACAGGCATCTCTGCGCCGTTGCCGTACCCACCTTGAGGTGGGGTAGAGCCGTGTCCTACATGGGTGGGCACAGCGGGGCTGGCAGCTCTGCTTCTTAAATGCTCCCCTGCTGTTGCTCCAGGGGCTTGAGGAATTTAGGGTTGGGTCTAAACTATTCACTTCAAACCGAGGAGCGTGCAACCTCCACCTTTGTTGCTCGTAGGACCCACGCCAGCGGGGGCTCTGGGCACAGGGCAAAGCCCATCTGTTTGCTCAGGGCTTTGCCTCGGGCGGGCAATGGTGGGACATGGGGCAGGGGCCAGGGGGCAGCCATTGGAGACCCTCCTGTGGACTTAATGCTTTTACAGTGAAACAACAGCAGGCAGGGGAGGGGGAGCCGGTTGCACACAGGATTTTAGCAGTTTAGCAGCTGCTTGTGAGAGGAGTTTGTTCTCCGGTCCTGGAACAGAGCATGCAGCAGTGCCGCGACTACGCGGCACTGTCCCCTTTGCAGCGTGAGGCACGGCTGGGTGTATCTGAGGAGGGGGAGTCCATGTCCTGCTTCTCAGATAGTTACTGTGCTCAGGAGTGCAGGCAGGAAACGCTGCATGGGAAGCACGCGGAAGGGACCGTGCTGTACCCGTAAGTGGTTTGGGGCTCCCAGTGTGCTGGAAAGCGCGGAGGTCACCACACCTCCTGCGATCCCTCAGGGGGTCCTGTGCCCTGGTAACGATGAGGCTAGCGGTTTGGCTACACGTTCTTACAGGTGTAAATACCCGCTCAGGCATCTGGTTGGTCAGATTTCTTTGTGTCCTGTGCAGAGCAGCACTGCGTGTCCTGCAGGACTCCACTTTTTCGGCTGTTGGAGCAGCTGTCCAATTACAGCACCTGTACCAGTGATAACAGCTGAGCCATTTTTATTTGGAATTACTTCCCTGCATAACGGCCCGTTCATCCCACCGCTCCCCAGCAGACAGTTCAGGGTACCTGTATCACTAAGATCCAGCCTAAAGCTGATTTTCTGAGGTACCTGGCAGAGGGGCACTCTAGGCAATGGAGAGAGAGGCTGGATTAGAAAACAACCAGATCAGAATTGTCAGTTAATGCCATTGACAACATTAAACTGGTCCTCAAGGATTTCACTGCGCCATCCAAGTACTAGAAGGAGCCTATTGTAAGCTCCTTGCATTGGGTGAATCTCCCATGTGCTGTCTTCAAGACATACATCATCCAGGCCTTCAGAAATTCAAATTAAATACCGTGAGGCAAATACATTCTCCTGTCTCTGGTCCTGCTATAGTTGGTTTGTTTGTTTTCCCCAAATGCTTCTTTATCAGGCTGTTTACCTCTCTAGCACTGAGACCACTCTGCACAAGCCAGCAGCCTTCTGGGGTCCTGGCTCGCCTCCGGTACAATCATGCAAAAGAAGCAATTTTTCATTATTGATAAAATGTAATGTCATAATGTCATGGCCTTTCAGGTCATCATCTTTGTAAGTCAGCCATGACATTATCACAATTTATAATGATAACAAATGACCATAATGTTTGCATGTAATTTTCATTGGCTATTGCAGAATTCTAAAATCACCCCTTCGAAGGATGGATTTCATTAGCAAGTGACTGCCGTTACACAGTACTGAGTGCTGCTACCGGGGGCTTTTTGCTGACGTGAAGCCTGTCCTATCTGGTATACAAGAGCTAGGTATTTAGTAGAAATCTAAGATTTGGTGGCTCTTTGTTAGTTAAGTACTGGTGCAAATTGAGAGAACATTCTTGCTTTTTTATGATAGCAAGTGCTTTATATTATGCCTAAATACTAATAATTTCTAAATGCTTATGTAAATATGCACACAGTGAAGACTGCTGGCTGGAAGGTCTGACTTGAGAGTCAAATTTGTTCTTGACTGTAGAGTTGGCTTTACTTATTTAAAATTTCATGATAAACTTAAAAGATTTACAGCTTCAGGAGCTGGTGAGAATCATAGGACATTTATTTTCATGTGGTATTTATAGGTTGGAGTTCCAGTCCCCAAACACTTTAGCCATAGTCTTAACTTTAACATCTGGTCTGAGAACATCACTAGGGTGGGTTCCCCTTGCTCTGCAGGATCAGGACCTCAACGTGAGTGCACCGAGTTCAATAGAGCTGAATCTGGAGCACTTGTAGGGAGCACTCTGTCAATCTAATCCATAAATAAATACTCCTCTCTTCCTGAAGCCCTCTGAAGCTAAATGCATGAAAAACAATGAAACGTCTTGGGCACTCCAGGCCTCTTGAAAAAGCAGAGCCAGGCTTTCGTATATGTATCTGTGTGCACACATGCATGTGTATGAAATAAATTAAAACAAACAAAAATAAATGTTTCTGAAATAGCAGCTGTGAGTTATAGTCCAACAGGCTCCATGACAGGCCACCAGGCAAAAGGACTCTCTGAGCTGCACAATTGGTCCCCAAGGGACACGGCGCCTCGGAGAGGACAAAGCAAGAGCCAGGGACTCTCGGCTGTGCTTTGTTTTGGCCTACGAGGCTTATCAGACCCGTGTTGTGATTCATTTTTCATCTGTCGCAAGAAGCTTGCAGGAAAATTTTACTCTTTTTTTTTTTTTTTTTTTTTTTTTTTTTTTTTTTTTTTTTTTTTTTTTTTTTTTTTTTTTTTTTTTTTTTTTTTTTTTTTTTTTTTTTTTTTTTTTTTTTTTTTCTTTTCTTGAGGCTGCTACTTTTTTCACTGGAAATTTTAAAATTACTGCTCTTGGCCAGATTTGCAAATTCACAAGGGAGGAAATGCCTGATCTCACTTGCTAATATTTTTAAGAGAAACAAGGATAACTTCTGTATCTGTATTTATTGTGTGGCCACCATGGAGTCTGCAGAAGCCAGAAGGGAGCAATGCTCTGCTGTGTGTTCTGAGTTCATGGGAGTTTTTCTATGGAAAATAATAGACTACATTTCATCCTTTGTCAGTGTGACACCAAAGCTACCTGGTTATTATTGCATTATCCACTAGGTCATGCAAATGTAAACAGAAGGTTCTCTTTCCTTTACAGTGAATTATATATTAAATATCTCATTGTCTGGAGGATCGCACTTTATGTGGAATATTGCCCAATTATATTCATGGCCATTCATTTTGTAGGACCCGAACATCACTCATATGGGGATCTCCTTGTTACTGTCTTTGAAATCTCTACCACGAAGACTAGTTTCATCAATTTTCCAAGCCTACTGGTCTACAGATGACCCAATAAGGTCATCCATGGCAGTTCAGTCTCCATACTGTCATTGCTCAAACAGACCATAGACAGTTGTTTTGTATGCTTAAGAGAGTATCTTTATTCTCAGCAGCAAAGGGGGCAGAACTCCATTGCAGTATGCAGGGACACTTGCTTCAGGATAAATTATTTTAAGTCACTTCAGCAGAAAACGGCTTGAGCTATCAAAGTCACTATGTGCTGTGAGCAGTGAACATTAACCAGGGTCCTGGGAGATACCAGAATAAAGCTAAGTGTGTGTGTTTAATTGTCCTTCCTGACATACCTTTTTATTACACATCCTTGTTGTTCACTTAATTTCCTCAGTCTCTCTCAAGTTTTACTTTCTTTCTTGGATGTATTGGCATCCCAGGGGCTTGGTTGTATCAGGGAACATTTTGCAAACTCTCAGTGAGATGGGTCAGGTTGATTTTAGCACAGCTCCAGCTCTTCCCTTATGGTTGGTGTCCCCAAAGATCAGAGGCAAATAAGTATGGGGGACTTGAGTGGATTTGCCTCGGTTTCTGTTAAATTATATGTCATCCCAAAACACTGTTCCCTGAATTTTAAATGTGATGGCTACATCACACTGCTTAACTGGTGTTTTGTTTGATGACACACAGAATGAGATGTCCGTGAGACTGCGTGACTTCCCAGGTGATTTTTACTTCACCGTCGCTTTGTTGCTTTTCAGCGCCCCTGCCCCAGCTCAGCACTGGCCGTTTCGTCGGCTGGCCGGCTCGGGTGAGTCCTCCTGCCTTGACTTGAGCTGAGCAGAGGCTCAGAGCAGAATCAGAGCCTCTTCCACAGGAAAAGAGAAGAATCTCCAGTATTGCAGAGAGGCACAAAGAGAAGACTCCCTTGCATTCCCTGATCAAGCTAGGTCTGCAAAGGCACTTTCACCCCTTGGTTTTATCTCAGCATTGTCCTAGCCAGCCCGTGTAGGCTTCCTCCCACCAGATGCTCATCCCCATCTCTGAGCTCAGTAACAAGCTGTTATCCAGCCGTGAGCACCGATCTGCTTTGCTGAGTTGCTCCCCACCGCCTGAGAAACATCCACAGAGAACAGGCAAAGGCCAGGTTCGGCTTGATGTCGTCCAGTTTTGCTGCGCCGCTTCTCTTCGCAGAGCACTGCGACATGTCCTGGGCTCAGGGCGGTGGAGGATTTTACAAGGCTCGGGAAGCAGCGAGGCGTGAGTTTTGGCGGAGCTGGGCATTGCAGCCAGGGCAAAGCCAGAGCCACTTGATCCTTCCAAAGCGCACAATTCTGTTTTTCTGAAAGCTAAATGGGAAGTAACATAACGTGCAGAATTAGCACAGATTTGCTGCTTTGCCATTAAAAAGGGGTTTGCTGCCAAAACAGCAGCTTTGCTGCTGGGGAGATGTCTGTTTATACTGTCAGGCCTAGGCTCAGTGCGAGCACGTGCTGCACCAAAGCAAACGAAAAGGGAATTATACAATATTGAATGTGGAGCTGTCTCTAAATGCATTGAAAATGTAGGTTATTGTCTTTTGGCATTTCCTAAAAAGCCTCTTGAGCTCCTGTTGGCAACCACTGATATTGAGGGTACTTTTAGCTGTTTAAGTCTTCCTGTTCTAACAGGGGTCAAAGGGCTGTAAAGATCTTCTCAAAAGGATATAGAAGGAATCATTAAAAGGGAGGAGGAAGAAAGTGACAGAAGGTCAGCCTTTTTTTTTTTAATGGGTGCATCCCCGAGGGGGTCAGACACAGTTGTGCATTATACTCCAGCTCCAGTACCTGACTTTTAGAAACCTACAGCAAATCTTATTAGCACTTCCATAAGCATAAAATACAGGACAAAGCTCAATGTTCCAGGCAGAAGTAAAAGAGAAAAACCATGAAATAAATCAATTTAGTCTTTCAGATAAATTTAAATCAACATAGTGCAAGGATATGACCAAGATGAGGACAAATACTCAAATATGTGCAAGGCATTTTACGGTCCCTGGGAAGCGCGTGCGTGTATCTGTGTGTGTTTAATTCCCTGATCTTTTTTTCCTTAGAGACAAATTTACTGTATGCTCATTGCTATAGCATGTCATGTAGCTTTTTGTAAGGACTGGTGTAGGGCAAAAAATTTACCTTTTTATGTGACACAGCCAAACAGAATTGTGAAGATTTTCTGAGATTTCTAGACAGCAAGCAATAAACTGCGTTTGCACCCACACACTTACTGCCTAACACCCCATCTGGTAACATTTCCACGTCTCCAGGAAAGAAATCAATAGCAATAATCTGTGAGGGCCTCATAGGGTGTATATTTTTTATCGCACTGCTATTTGGAATTTTTTTCCTATCTGCTTACAGCACTAGATTGTTCTTTTTTTGTTAGCTAACATTGAAATCTTGGAACCATTATTATATTTTATAAAACGCAGTAACTAACTGGGGTCAGAATAATATATTCTAAACACTCATATTCAATAATATCTCGATGTTCAGACAGCAAAGTCCTGTTCAGTGAAGGCACTGAAAATTCTCATGCAGTAAGAACCTGTGCATTTAAAATTATATGCTAGCACACTTCAAAGACTAGCATCCTAAAAATTCATGATTACTTAAAGATAGTTTATATTAAAAGGGAATACACCTCCAGCTTTCATCTTGCTCCAATGCAGAAAAGAAATTGTCCTTATATTCTGAAATTTAGAACTGTGTCACTGTTGGTTTTCTGTGTAAGGAGGAAATATGATGCTTTGTTACTGGTCTTATTTATTGCAGACCTTGTCTGGAATCTAGTATTGAAGCTGTGCTTGATGAGTTGCTGCCTTGAACTTTTCCACTGATCAATGCTGGTGCTATGGCTGCATGAAAGAATAGCTTTCCTGAGGAGAAGCTATCACATGGGAAACACACTACACAGTAAGCTAAGAAATCTGCTATAATCTTGTATGCTTAGGCTTAGAAACGTGTTTCCCAAAAGAAATGGTGATAGTGAATGACCATTTAAAAACTGAGATGTTACATGAGCAAGAGGTCAGGTCAAGAAGAGGGAGGTATTAAAAAAAAAAGAGATACAGAGAGAAAGAAAGATGGGGGAAAGAAAGAAAGAAAGAAGCAGCAACCCTCCATTCACTAACATGATAAGACACAACTGGACAAAATGCATAGCTGAAAAAGGGGACCTTATAGAGACAGGAATCATATTTCTTCTTCTCCCTGCAGTGACAAATAAAAGGTTGGTTTTTATTTTTGCTGTACAAATAATAAGCTTTACTTAGAAACTGTAGCTGCTGGGTTCTTCTCCCCCAAATATTTTCCGCTTTCTGTCCTAATGGCAACACTAGAAGAAAGAAAAGGAAGCAGCTCTGTGATCAGCAAGTATTTTATTACTCACATATTGTCCTGTGCATCTTGCAGTGGGGGTGGGACTGGCACTCTGAATACAAGGCATTTCCTTTGGAGAAGGGATTTCAGCAGCATTTAGCATGGGCAAATCCATGTCTGTGCCTACCAAGCCTTCTCCTTTGTGCCAAGGCTGCTAGTTGTGTGACACCGGTTGTTTTCACAAGGAAATACACTGTGCCGGACACACTGAAATCCTTTAAGTCACTAAATCACCATCTCATTTGGTTACCAGCAGGTCTCTCAGTGAGGTTGGCTGTATTCATGCCTCCCTTTAAATAAGCCAGTCGTAACAAAAATGTGTTTATATTTTTGGAGCACTGTTGCAGTAGAGGTCCCATGAAGACTAATTAGGTAAATGTGCAGGGTGCCTTTGGGTGTAAGCAAAGACTTTAATCTAGTTTTATTTTTGAAGTTAGCACCAAACCTAAAATCTCTGGATGAGCTAACCTTATTACTGCTATAAATGACTGCTGTTACCTCGTTTTTGCCCCTACAATTCACATCTTGTCTGTCTTCATTTGCACTGTGAGAAGTTGAGAAGCCAAATCTCAGCACTGAACAAATAACAGTGCTGTGAATAAGGATTCAGTAGATCGAATCTCTGGTGGAAAGGATAAATGGGGCTGAGAATCTTAGCCTGCCCATGGATATTGCAAATAAGGGTTGCTAGATTTTTTTATATTAAGTAGGCTCGTAAGGATGGCTTTGGGCAGCTGATCTCTGATTTCTGTTTGTTTGTTTTTAAAATCTTACCCTCTATGTCTTTGCTCTTTGGGTAGGTGGAATGAGAAAAATAGTGCTCTTCTGATTCACATGGCTGCAATAAAAATAAATCCATGGTAACTGAGGTATTCGGGTACCGTGGGAAGAAGTGCTATGTAAATACCACAGTGGTTTTTTTACCTGTGATCCAAGGGCTATGAATGAGAGCACTATAAAAGATAACCAAGAATAGCAAACCTATTGTCAATTGGCTTAAATTTTCAGTGTAAGGGTCCCTGCATCCAGCAGAAGACTTTGAATGTATAAACGGTGAAGAGATTGAAAATCACTGACATAAAGAGGCAGTCAGCCCATTACAGGTGCTGAGAACAGTATATTCAGTCAGTATTATCTCAGTCTGAACATTTGAGTCTATTCTTCTAATACTATTGAATTTAATTTGGTAGTCTAAATTAAAACGCAGGAGTAAAAAGTTAGTGTTTTCAATAAAGTTATATTTGAGCTCAGTCTTTGATGATAAATAAGCCATTCACTTATGTACATCTGCCAGAGCATTCATAGGAAGCATTGGGCTTAAATGAGTTGTGACCTTATGAGACAGTCTACTGTTTGGAGACTATATAGGTGACTGCTGGGTTTTGAGTCTTGACCTCTCTGTTTATATTCATCATGAATGTGCAGATACTTTTATTCTTTCCGGAAAAAGGCTGTCAATCTTCACACTAATTTTAATGCCTGTGCAATGCAGAACAGTGGTGGATCTTAGCAATAACAATCACCGACTGACTAAAATTAACTAATTCAGACTGCTATGCTAAATTGAGTATGAGCGGGTTTGTTTCAGGCTCGGCATGGAAGCACAGGTGCAGTCGATAAATAGGGACACATACGGTGCCTAAATACGCTCTCGCTCGTACTGACCTCCCAGCAAAAAAGCTCTGACAAATCACTTGTGACTTTCCAGAGCTTGTCGAGCTGCTGTTCAGTTGATCCGTATTTCTCTAGACTGGAAGTGACAGGAAGAGGCACTGATACATGTGAGCTCAGAAAGGACTTGAATTCCTATCCCAAAATCACGGTGCTTTCCAAGGACAGATCACGTAAACAGCACCTGAGCCCTCGGCCGGGACCAAAGCTTGTCGCTCTCTGTCCTTCATCACATCTCCTTCCTTACTTTTGCCACAAAAGTTCACTGCTGTTCAGGGACCATCTCAGGAGCTCTTACACCGCCTGCCCCACGAGTTGAAGAGACCCCTCTTTCCCCCTCTGCCCACCTCAGGGAGGCTCAGGTGGTGTCCTTGGAGCGCAGCCTGAGGCAGATTGGCATCCTGACATTGCTTCTGCTGAGATACCCTGCTGCTGGGAGATGCCAGCTCAAATCACCCAAACAGCAATGCACACTACAGCCTAAAATTATGACAACCCTGTTCCAGGCATGGGATGCTGAGGTACCCAGTGGGGGTCTGGAGCAACCACCCTCTGCCTTGCTGGGACAGGGGCACAGAAAGAATTTTCCTCTACCAATCTCCAAAAATTATGCTCTCTTATAATTTTAACCCAGTCCAGTGCTGAATAGAAAAAGAAACTTCTGCTGGGGCTTTGGTACCCTGAGCAGAGCATTTTTGTGCAGACCTGACGTCGGATTCTGTGTGGCAGAGCTGTCCTGAGCCCTCATGTCCCTACAGCCCACGGGGTTTACGCTGACATCACCTGCTCTTCCCCAGAATCTCTCCCTGCTTTTGCCACCCCTCCTGCATTCTCACACTCTTTCTTATCCTCACCAAGTGTCTGCAACTTCTTTATCAGAAAAGCCTCTCCGTGATTCTTCAGAGGAACTTTGGCTGGGGAAGCAATTGTCTGAACAACAAAAAGAGGGAGAAAAAAAAAATGTTTTTCTTGGCTGCCAACTTTACAGAGGCCACGTCAGTCCTAGCAAGGATACACAAAGGTATTTTTCAAGCAAATATTACAGAGCTCTTTCACTGAAGGCTTACTGGTTTAAAAGGGCTCCAACCTTACTGATACCTGAGCTTCTTTCACCCAGAATTGCTCAAATCAATGCAAGTTATATTGCTCCTTTCTCCCACATTAGCCCAAGTAAGCTTTTTATTATCTTCTGTACCCTGCCAAAGTCATTGTGATCCCAGTCAGCACCCAGCCGTTCGCGGCTGGGAGCTCTTTTCTACCTGACATGCCCTGTACAGAGAATTATGCACAAGCGGTTGCTTAAGCAGGGTGCAAAAAACACCGCTGCGAGGCAGCTTCAGAACAACTTCGCTTGCTCGTTTCTGCCAATATCCCCGTCCTTGTTTGCTTTACCAATGGAAAAGGGTAAATTAAATTATAGTAAAATGTCTTCCTAAATATGCTTTCTCACTCCTCCTCCATGTATACAAGCGCTGCAGACATAGCAAGAGATTATGTATCCCAAAGGAATTTGGTGCAATATTTTGTAATTCT
The DNA here is from genome assembly GCA_009806455.1 of Tetrax tetrax. Lineage (NCBI taxonomy): Eukaryota > Metazoa > Chordata > Aves > Otidiformes > Otididae > Tetrax > Tetrax tetrax. Next base: position 33,347 of record WHYT01014908.1, on the reverse strand, counting down.
GATTGAAATGTGTTCTGTCTGGTCCCCATAGTTTAATTTAGAACAATTAAGGTTCAGAGTACATGAGCTTGCAAAGCACATTACAAACAATGGCTGCAGAATAAACTGCAAATCAATCCACACTAAATCACCCTGAAAATCCCTGCGAACACAACAAAGAGGTCTAGATTCACAGTCCTTTAGTACAATCTCCTCTGTCTTTGTAGCCATAAGTAGTTCAGCTTCTTCCTTTATGGAAAACCGTAATCAAATCATTTTGGGTGTGGAGTTTTTTTGGTTGTTTGTTACCTGAAATAAAACAATACAGAATTGTCCAATATGGGTTTATGCAGGCATGTCAAATCAAACCGCCAGAGAGAAGCCGCTGCTATGCTCCATTCTCTGCTTTACCTTGCGACGCTGATTTCTAATGATTGCCTTGCTGCTTTTATACAGGATATAGATGAGCAGTGGGTACTAATATAATTAAACCTGATAAGAGGGTGTCCTGAATATCATGCACGTGCGTGCACAGCCTGTGTAATAGGGCCAGTACATGTCACACATCAACTTTCTATGATTTTTACATTACCTTTATTACACTGGCTGACACCCACATTCTCTGCTTTTATGGCAGTAGCTTTTCATTAATACTGTACCTAAAACATTATTTTAAGTGAAGTCAGCTTAAAAAAAAAAAGTGAAGTTCCTCTGATTTCTGCAAAACTAAGATTTATTTCTGTGTGTGCAGACTCTCGAGCCTTGGCAGCAGTAGACTGTATGATGTTTTTCAGACAGTCTCACACAGCATATTCCCATATTCAAATGAACAGGCACGCGTGTATACATTGCATTGCGGTTGTTGGGAGAAAACTGTGTTTTGGGTTGGTTTTGACTATGAAAAGAGCCAGTGCCTGGATCCAGCAAGGTTTGTGCATGGTCTCCTTTTCAAACCCCGGACAATAACCTATTCCTCACAATCAAAGTTCAGTGAAGGGAAATGGCTTCCAGGAGAGCGCGGTAGCCTGACCAGCCCCAGAGCGATCGCACTACGTGACAGAAGGCAAAGCAGGAGCTATCAGGATAATTGCCTCTGGAAATGACCATGGGGGAGGGCCTGATCCAAAACCCCCACCGGTCAATAAGAGGCTACCGCTGACGTGGACTCCCATCATCAGTTGTTATATCGGAAAGATTTTTTTCCAGGACAGTGGTTCTGATTTGAATGCTCTTTGCACAGAGCAACAAATATAGATACCCAGCTACCAGACGAGGGGCTGATTTAAGGCAGTGGTGAGGCTGGCATATGGCTGACATGTTCATCAGCGCTTCTCTAAGGCTCACACCAGCTCTGCGTAACCCCACAGGTTTTTCCATACTTACCTTAGTCATAGTAACATTCAGCACTACTGATACATAAAGAAGGCAGTAAGACAAAATGCTGTTGCTGTTTTTCCATGTCGCCATTTTGCTGTGTCCTCCAGCATTTTGTGCAGTGCGCTGTCCCCTCGGTGCGGGCAGGGAAACACGCAGCCTTGCGTGCCGTTCTTGGGGGCCGGCACAGAGCCCATCGCGTCGAGGTCGCCGTCCCCGCAGAGCAGATGCAGGTCCATGGGTGTTGGTGCTCCACGCAGCGCGGTCGTGCTGGGCCCGTCGGGTGTCCCCCATAACACCTCCCACTGCTGCAGCACCCTGAGCAGAGTGCGGCCCTGAGCCCCAAAACGCCCTTGGCACATTCAGTCACATTCTCATTGTGTTCAGCCCATTACAGGTTTTACATTTTCCAGTGAGGGCAATGTACAGCCTAGCTGAGGCCAATCAATACGCTCCAGGACCATTATCCTATAAAATGCCCACTTATTTAAAAAGGGGGTGGGGGGCACAGACCTTCAGATCTGATCCAGCTCTGTTAAAGTCAACGGCCAAACTTCCATTGATTTTCAGAGTCAAAGAGTTGGCACGTGCTTTAAAATATTCACAACTCGGGAATAATAGCAACAAAGAGAAAAATATAGAAATGGCATCATCAATCCATATACTATGGTCCGCGTGATACTTCTGTAATTAGAAATAAACAATCAGCTGTTTGGGAGAAAACAAGGGTGGGTAAGCAGCTGTATGTTGCAGAATCCCTCAAAGCATAGGCAGAGATTATAAGGGCCAGGCACAAAACCTGGTAGGTGTTTTATTTGCATGTTCTCACACTGGTTTTTGAACCACTTTTTCCTTCCCCCTAGCAAGTGCTCTGCTCATCCTCGCTGTTGTGCTCATTAGGCTGGTTAAGCTGCACTGCAGGATTCAGCTTGTTATTTTAAGGAAAATAATTTAATTAATCTGGGATTCCATAATTATTCCTTTTGGGGAGATAAACATTTAATCTGAGCACAACAGTATTTGTTCCTTAACCTAGGAGCCCTGGATTTTCAGCGGAGCCAACAGATGACTTTCAGAGAGGTATTAGCACAGCACTTTTATCTGCGGTGGTGCCGGTGTCGTGCCCCTAATCCTGCGCCGCTGCTGTGCGGAAACAACAAGGAGTGCCAAACTTGTAAAGACCTTTAGGAATTAGGTAACGTCCTCCGGGGTACGAAGCTGTTCTGTCAAAGGTTCCCGGCATCTGTGGGGTTGGTACTGATTTGTGAGGACTACGTTAACTGATTTTCACTGTCACGGTGCCACTGTTGAAAAGGGAGATGATAAAAGACCTTCCCGATGAAAAAGCGCTGCCATTTTCATTTCAAACAAGGCGCTGGCCTGGTTATTTTAGCCTTACGTTTGCTGGGTCAGTATGGATGAAAAGGAAGCGTAGGCATTTCGGTTTTGGAGGTAATGGCTGGTAGCTCCCAGCCTGTCCTTGGATGCTGGATCGCAGGGACGGCTGGGGGGGGGGGATCCCTTCTGAAGACTCCCCCAACTGTGTGGGTGGCATAGATAGGGTGCTGGGCATTTCCCTGGGAGCTGCTCACACACAGCAGCGACAGCAGTGATGGGGACAAGCTCCAGACAGGGGGAAAAAAAAAAAAAATATCACTTTTTCTCTGGAAAAGTTTCTAAAAATTCTTGGTTTGGAGGGATGGATGCACAGCTGCTCACCTCCCCAGAGGCTGCACGCTGGGGCAGCCTTATACTGCAGCAAGGTTTTGTGGAGGAGCAGCAGGTCCCCCGCCTGCCTGTCCCCTGAGGCCAGCGCTGCTCCCTGCCCGGGGCCACACCGTGAGCACGTGCCCGAGCCCGAGTATCTCTGAGCCTGTGTTTTCACTCCATTCAGGAAAGCATCTGCTCCTTTTTGCTATTTCTCCAGTAAACGCAGCCGTGCTATGGCTTTGTGGGGCTCCACTACAGAGGAAACATTTTTATCTTAACAGCCAGTGACCCAGGAGGTTTATATATATGGGAGGACACTAACCTTTGGTCTAAATATTTCATCCTTGTTTCAGCTCAGAGAGGGATTTTTATTTTCCTCTAAACATGTGTGAAATACTTCTTGGCCGTTTTAGAGTCCTTCACATGTGGCACTTGAAAAGACACTTCCTTCTCTGTCAGTAGTATTTCAGATTCTTTTATACAAGAAGTAACATCAGATGACTGTTTGCTTGTGTCTTTTTTAATTACATCAGCCCTTGGACGAGGTGTGCGGCCAGCGGGGCCCATCCTGCCTCCTAGGTGAGTGCCTTACTCTCTCAGTGAGACGGTCGGGCTCGTGGCTGCTCTCGCTGCCTCAAGGGACCCTTCCAAATTGCATTTCTCAACAGGAGGAGTGAAGAGCGATTTCTCTCCTGGCCTCCCCATGAGCTTTTCCCCTAGAAGAGTACAGTTCACTAGCCACAACACTCCTGTAAACAAGCCTCTCATGCAGAAGAGGAGAAACCCAGGTCTCCCTCCGCCTTAACCACAGGGTTTCCCTGGAAAAGAGCGGCAGCACCTCTTCCTCCAGCTGTGTGAAAAGAAAGGAGAGACCAGACAGCACGGGCGAGGCTGTGGGGTACAAAGGAAAACACAGCAGATGGAAGAGCATCCCATTCCTGGACCCCAAGAGGTGCCGCCCCACTGAGCCTGGTCGTGCCAGAGGAGCTTCTGGCAGCGTGGAGCTGTGACCACTCGAACTTCAGCTTTGAAAATGAAGTTTAAGTGCCTCTGAAATCAAAATACAGCCAGGTGGCAATTCCGAGGCTGGTATTTTTGAAATCAGGAACCTGAATTTCACTTAAACCTCTTTTTGGATCAAACCTTTGACAGCTTCTACAAAATGTCATATAAAAATTCAGAATTTCCCCATGATTTGAGAGTGCTGTTGTAGAGGAATGGACATAAGCACGTGCTTAAAACTTAAGCAAATGCACAGATGCTCCTTTGAAGTTGGGGGCCCAAGAATATGCCTTGAAACTTCTGGCTCAACCTGTGCTGGCAAGAATAGGAGAGTCGTCTCTCACTCTGTACTTTGTCTACTCATTTTGCTCATTTTTTCCTTCTCTTTTAAAGTTGCCTTGTAAGCAATCAACTTAGACAATTTCCAAGCCGTTAGTGTTATCCCAAACAGGAAAGCCATATCTACCCACCAACAAAGAGCAGGAGGACAGGGCACAATGGCAGCATGTCAGGGTCCTGGCCGGTGGCCTTTCCCCTTGGCCACCACCACGCTGTCGTCAAGAGTGACGGGCGCTCACTCAGGCTGCGGGTTCCCTCTCATGCCACGTCCCGGGGCAGCAGAGCTGGCAGCTGCCTGGGCTGCCACCGGGTAGAATACTAATTTCATGAGGGATTTATTGGAAACAAGACTTCAGATTGAATTATGGTGTAATTATGAACTGGTTTTGTGCGTGCTAGGAGACTGGGCAAGTTGCCACTGGGCACAATCCACTGCGCATTGAGCAACCTGCCAGTGCTGCCAGCCCTTCCATCTCCCTCAATTAAACACTTCTTCCGAGTGCCAGTTACACAAATTAAACTGTTTTAGCCTCATTTACAATATCATAAGTGGAGAGCGACAGGCTGAAAACATCAAACACCCTCGGCTTTCAGCAGCATTATTCCTGCAATGACCATATGCTTGCGCACAGTTGTCTTTCTCAGCTGATCTGATACAGAATTAATTGACACTCAGATTTTAGATTTAACATACCAGCTGTTAGCTGTAAAACAACAATCAGGGCTGCTCTTTAATCAGAAAATGTACTAGCTACCTTAAGGGTCTAATTTTTCTGGCAGCTATGAGTGATTGCTTATGCTTACGTGATTCAGGCATAATTTTAGACGAAGTTGAAATACCGCTAAATGTGCTGCTTAAAAAAAAACACATCCCTCTCTTTTTCTTTTTTCTATGATGTTTGGCAGTTGGCAGAGAGACAGACATAGAGCTGAAAGATAAAGGATGTGACGGTGGTGCAAGGCAACAGAGCGGATTTCCAGCCAGGGAAACCCCACCGTGGCCTACACCGGTCCTGGCTCCTGCCAACAAGAGCTCCAAGTCTGATATTTCTATGAATATCTGGGAAACCTCCTTGGACAGCTTCTCAGCTGGTATAATAGAGCACAAGTGATTTACCCCAGCTGGAAGAATGGGTTGGAATTTGGCAAACTTAACAAAGAATGGCTGCTCTTAAAAAGCAATTGTATCACAGGATAAACTAAGCTGCAAGGGCGTGAATTGGATGGGGAAGCCAGTTTTGATGGTGCTTGGACATCTCGTACGGGCAGCCAATTTCTAAATCTGGGTGCTTAAGTCTCAACACATTTAAAAATATGGTATTTCTTTTGGTTTTGCTGATCTTTCATCCTACTTAGAATTATATTTTTCCTTGAGTTCTAATAAAATGAGTTAAATAATTAATGCCACAATCCAATAACTGATTATAGAAATTTTTTTCAAAACTGTGTGTAGCACTGTTCACATACTAAATCTTTTTGATTAATGATTTTTAAAGAAGGCTTGTTACATCCATAATGTAAAAAAAGTAGAGAGATGTAAGCTACTGAAGTAAAATTCTAAATACCTTTTATGAACAGTAATTTATTTCATAAGCTTGATTCTTGATGTGTATGTAGGAAATACTAGCATAGAAGAAATATTCTAAAGAAACTGTAGTTAGAAGCCTCCTCTTCCATACCCCCCCCCTCCCCCCCGAAATCTAGTTTATGTCCATAGGTGAATTGCTGCTGTGAAGCCACTGCAATTGGACTTTGTACAAAAAGGGTCATTGAACAGAAGGTCAGGCAGCTGGCCATTTCCATTTCAAAGATGCTATCAAAAGGGCAAGAGGCAGTTCATCCAGCAGCCCTTTAGCAAACAAGATTTTCTCCTTTCTCATTTGTGATATTTTTTATGCTAAAATAGTTTATAGGCTACTGAGAGAAGGGCCTTGATTCATTTTCTTCGGAAGGAAAGTGGACTAAGTGGAGCTTGGAAAGGACTTTGGTTCAAGAAATCAGGGGAGCTTTTGAGTAATGAGGAGCCATTTGGTGTCCACTTATCAAGAGCCTGGCAGTAAGGCAATAAATCATTACCGGGACTCTGCTTCAGCTGAAGACAATTGGAAAAGGTATCTCTTTTATTACAAATTATGGCTTATCGCCTCCTTAATGGCAGGCCTCAGCTTTACGAATACTTGAGCTTATTAATCAAGACAAACCAAAGAAGTTCAGAAAAGTTTGGAAACCCTGCATGCCAACATCCCGTCACGGAGGAAAGTCCACCGCAAGGTTTGCGGCGCTGCCTGACAGCCGGAGGCACCATCCATCCTGCCTGCCAGTTGCTGACAGCTCAAATGATACTGGTTCTTCTGGGATTAGAGAATTGCCTCTCACCAATGAGCAGCTAAAATTTGCCCATGACAGCGATTTAAAAAGAGGCTGTTCCCTCTCCAGTACTTAGTGCCCTTGTGTAGTGGGACAGACAGAGGCAGAGGTTCTCACCGATGCCTTGCCCAGGCTGGCGACTCTTGAGAAAGTGCCCCTGCTCAGTAAGGGGGCTGGTAGCTCAGTTGGTCACTTTAAGAAAAAGAGATGTATCTTGTTCTCAGAAAAAAAAAAAAAAAACGCTGACAACAATTTAGGTCCCATATTTTACTCTACATACCATTCTGCTTGTCATCTTAGCGTGCTTCTACACTGCAACTTCATGGATTTTGTTTCACAAAGGCAGGGGGGAGAAGGCTATCTCAGCAGCGTGCTAGGGAACTGAGGTGTCAGCTCACAGGCAGGAGGCTTGGGTCCCCGGCTCCACCACACAGACCTTGGGAGGAGCAAAACACAAGTATTGAAATATAAATATTTCAATATTTACATATAAATAAGATATATTTATATTTACAATATAAAACAACCTTTCTGTACAAATCAGCGTGAGAATTTTAGACTTCAGTAAATCATTATTTATCAACGGATAGAGTGAAGGGTGATTTACGGGGCAAATTTTGAAAGTGGGTCCCCACTGCAAACAAACTCCTGACCCATGCTTGGGCATGTACGTGCAAAACAACTGATAACAGCCCGAAATCCTAGTGAATCTTTGGTCATCCTCCCAGTCCTGGCCGTGTCAGAGATAACTGAGTGAGCTCATAGCTTCCTCGCCAGCACAAATATTTTCAGAAGCATGTCAGCGTAAGTTCAAAATATGTCGTTGTAAAATGTTTATACAACATTGAGCTGAAAATCTATCGATATATCTGTGCTATACCAATACATCCTGATAATAAGAACCCTTCATCACAGCAGGTCAATATTTATTGGAGTAAGTCAACCCCTTGCCAATGTGGAAATGAAGGTGTCCGTTACCTGAAATTGGAAGAGTTGTATATTCAATTATAAAAACTAACAAGTGAAGGCTTTAGCTACTCTACAACATAACTCCATTGACTCCATGGAGTTGCATCAGTTTACAGCAGAATAGGCTGGTCTTAAAAGCCTTGCCAGAGGGTGGACCCACATGGCCTTTACGCAGCATGGTTCTACAGGGCGGCACAGCCAGATGCGCAGTGGGCAGAGTGGTCCCCTGCACATGGCAGAGGAGGTGGCACCAAGCATCAACCCAGTGAGCAGCACTTCTCTGTGGGTGAGCCCCAGCCCTCCGCTCAGCCCCGCAGCAGTGCCCACCAGCAGCCAGGGCCACAGGAAGATCCCTCCTGTAAGGTGTAAGGGAACATGTGAGGCCCCATGGCCAGCAGCAGCATGCAATGGGAAGGTCCTGGTCCTTTGGGAACACCTTTCCCAGCTGCTTTGAGAGCACTGCTGCCAGCACCTTCTGCTGCTGCTGTGCTCATGCTGCTGGAGGCAGCGCCGACACGCTGTCACGTCCAGCACGAGCTGCATCCCTCGGCACAGGATGAGCGAGATCAGGGATGTGGTAATGGAGGGCTGGGGAAGACTGCACAAAGAGTAACGAGGAAATATTTTTCTATTCTCCCTCCATAGCTTTATCCCTGTTAACAATATTGATTGTGGAAAGTGAAGGTGAAGTATATGATTTTAAATACAGCTGTTGTGAGTCATAATTCAAATAAGGACATTTCAAACATGTCTGAAGCATGGCAGCAGCAATCAGCAGCACAGGGCCACTTGGAAATATGGCTACTAGCAGTCTTCTGAAAAGCATAAGGCAAATTGCCAGCTAAGTAAGAGCCAGAGGAGCGCACCACCACCAGCTGTGTTTTTCAGCGTGGCCGATGATGATGAGTTTGTTCATGGTGTGCTTTGGAGAAGGAAAAGCATTTCCCACCAGCCAGTTTCTCCCATACCTCTGCCTCACAAGCTTGGCTGCCACTGCGTCTCAAAGCTGCAGAGGAGAAGGAGCGCAGTGCCAAAGGCATCACCATCTCCCCCGGAGGTACCTGCCCTGCGCCGCTAATGACACTGCTCTGCTCCTGGGCAGCAGCAGCAGCTGATGCTGCTATTGTTTCTTTGACAATAATACAGATTTTAGACTTACTAGTCACGGAGACATTTTTCTTCCTCTCTTCCTACCACAGCATAAGCTACTTTGACACCCCAGGGACGGGCTTAGGCACAGCTCTGCGGCGGGTTTGGTGCCGCAGTGGTGAACCTGTGACCCCGAGCGCTGCTGTGGACATGCAAGTAAATTCAGAGGGACCAAAGGTAACCCTGGGGCTCTGTGTTTCCTGCTCATCAGCTCTGCTTCAGCATCACAGCTACACCTTGTGCCTTTAGACTTTGCTCCGTTTCCCCCTGCCAGGAGGGGAATGAAGAAAAGTGTTAAGATACACAAATGTAGCCAGACCTTAGGGTGCTGCTTCCCCCACTGGGGCAAAGACCAGGGCTCCTCTGGGGCTGTTCACAGCAGTTACAAAGTGAACCTCTGGAGTAACTCAGCAGCTCTTGTTTCGCTTTCTAAGTGCTGGAAATTGTCCTCGGGCGTTTCAGAGGGGCCTCCAGGCAGCCCCGGGTCATGACTCATTACCGTAAGGGATGTGTGTTTGGCATTCGGGTAAATTCCTGGCTCTACCAGGTTTGAAGGTGCTGTGAACATCCAACTGCCACCTTTAAGGCATAATAATATTTTCCCCCTAAAGTTCAACTGTGGGTTTTGTACCCATCAAAGTCAACGGGAGTCTTGTCGATGAAACCTTGCTTATGTAAAAAAAAAAAAAAAAAATTGAATCATTTTGAGGTTTTGTATTTTAAAATTGTAAAACAAAAAGACCTTCCTTTCTACAAAGCAGTGACATGTCGGAGAACCATAGACTTATAACCAGGGATCTACACCAAAAACCTGTGAAGGGAAAGAGTAACAAGAGGTTGTAAGAAAAGGTCGATGAAGCTGTACAAAAGGATAAATATTCTGATGGTTTCCTCTCAAATGCATTGATATTAGGTTCAGAAAGAATTGTCCAGGTATGTCTGGTACTCACTTTTCCAGGTAAGTACTGCTTATCTCTGCTTTTAATCCAATGCAAAACCACTGGCTGAAGGTCTGAGCAGTTTGTGAAATTTCATCTAAAATTTTCAATCTTTTTCAGTGTGAATTCATTCAGGTTGCAGAGCTAGAACAATTGCTATTTCATTATATGAAATGAGAACATTACACTCGACAGCAATTCAAGGGCGTAAAATTTCAGTAGAGCCATGGAAGTGGTAGAGCAGCTGTCTTCTTTCCCCATCATGAATGGGGAAAGAGATGTTTGTCTGAAAGGGAGAAAGTATCATGCTTCTGCAGGCTGATGTTGCTTTTACTGATGCAGCAGCCTCCCGGCTCAGCTGTGCTCCTCCCGCACTGCCTTGCGGGGCTCGCATACCCAACAGGGAGGTGCACTGGGTTGTATAAGGGTGGAGGGGGAAAATGTCAAACAGAGTCTGCACCAAACCCTCTTGAGGGAGACAGGTGGGAGAGCATCCCAATTGGGTGCGTAAGCTGTGCTGAGTAATCAGCATGATACGCCAAAAGCAGGCACCAGAGAGGGCTGAGGGGTGCTTTGTGCTGGGTGAGCATCAGTGCCAAGCCGAAGGTCTGAGTAAGTACTACTGTTGGGTCCTATGGCAAAGAGGTGTTTTTAGGAGCCTTGAGAAGCTGGGCACAGAAAGTCTTAAGGAAATACAAAGTACCAGAGACTTCTGATTTAGCTTAGGGTTGAGGTATGTCCATGTTTCACAGTATAAATAACAAAGGAAGATCTAAATCTGTAATATCCTCTGCGATCCTCTTTTTCCCATAACTGAAGAAGCTATTGATAGTGTTTTGCTTGTGCTGATCTAAACCTCTTCGTACCCCACCCTAGTCCTCTCCCCTTTTGCTTTCCAAGAGGCACTCATTTTCCTGTCTGACTGCCAAGCATCTAAGCAGTTTTTCCCACTGACTCTGTACTCGGGAGAGCGATGAAGCTGTATTTTCATTCACAGCTTCAGAGCATCCCCCCGGTAGGAATACATTTTTCTTGGGTGCTGCCTGAGCATCCCCTTGGTACACTCGCTGTGATCTCCTGTTGCTGTCAGAGCAGCAGTACACCTATCACTGATCTGTGAGTATGCTATGATTTAAGGGGTTTTTTTAAGCTCCCATAGCTTGAGCCAGGCAGCTGAAAGGAAAAAAATTAACTCCAAGTGTTTTCCTGCCTTTGCAAGCAGAGAGCAAGGAGAGACATGGATCCCCTATGGAAGTGAGGCTGAGGCAGACAAAATGAAGCTGCAGCCTCAAAAAACCAGCAGAGTTTAGTCCGGGTAACATTTGCCAAGCATTCCCAGCTCCATGTAGGCAACTTGACCTGCAGCCCGCGATCATGTGAGATGCATGCTGGCAGGGGCAATGCTGCAGAGCGGCCACTCACCTCCATGGTCCTCAGGCACGGCCAAGCCTGCTGCTGTGTTCCCTGCCCACATGCAATCTTGGCACTAAAACTGACGGCCCATGAACCCAAAGCCTGGGGAGGAGGCCGGTGACCTCACTGGGCTCAGAGCACGCCAACGCACAGCAGCAGCGCCCGGGGAAACAGCTGCTTTGTGGGTCCCGGGGAGGCTGCGAGGCACCCATGCAAGCGGGAGCCCCTCAGCCAGCCCCACGGCTGCCGTGGGTGCTGATGGCACCTTCCTCCTCCGGCTACCGGCACTGCTCCTGGCTCGCTGCTAGCGGAACGCAGTGATGATTCCCGCTCTTCATCTGCTAAGCCTGCAAAGCAAAGATAATCCCCTTTCCACTCACACAGTGTTTGACCTGCCCGGTGCCCCGAGGGAATAAAGCAAAGGACATGGGGCGGCGCAGGGCAAGGGGGGATGGCTTTGTCACCTGAAGGGAGGAAGCAGGGGAAATGAGTTAAAGTGGATTTAAGGCTGATTTTTGCCACCAGACCTGCTTCGGTGGAGCCGTAACCTGGTACCTTGTGTTCCTGCAAATTCTGTGAGCATTGAAACCGGTGAATTTCACCTCGTGCTAATGACAGATGTAATATCACAGTTAAAATAAATAATTGGCACTTTTAAAAGCACTATGTTATTTCAACTGTGTTCTTATGGTTCAGATATTTCTATGGAATAGTCATATTTTCTTCTGACACCTTTACAAGTTGGGTTCAAAACGTATCATTACGAAATATGGTCAGACGCATTAAAATTATAATTAAAAAATTGCTTTTCACCCTGACATGAAAAATTTAAAGCTGGTACCAAGGAACAAAGTACTTTAACCTATTGGATAAAAGGAAAGCAATGTATTATTTTAAAAGTGAATTATTTTTCAAGAGTTTATTTTATAATGGTATAATGACATTTGTGGACCCTAAACCAGAAATATTAGTCCTCACAGTTAATTAGCTCTTAGAGGAAATTTTGCACACCTACATTATGAGATACAATTGCCTGTTTCTGGGTTCACAGTGAGGACATCAGGGGGAAGCAGCATCCCCCAAGATCTGCCTGAAGGCCCCTGGCTGCCTTAGCGACAGTGCGGAGGGTGCTGGGGGCCTTCCCCGAGGCCACCGCGTCCCTCGAGCCGCCGAGCTGCAGCAGTCCTTGCTCCCCGCGCAGGATCCCTCCCTCCGATTTCACGGTTTTGCGGTAACCCTCTCCGTAGCAGTACAGTCAGAACCATATAAAATGTGCTAAGTCAGGGGATTTTTTCCATGATCACCAACTGAAAAAATAAGAAAAGGGATTTTGCTCAAAAAAGGTTGCACAAAAAGGTTAATTGTGAAGGGACTCAGTGTGGGAAATATGAATTTGAGGAGCAGTTCTCCCAGAAAGCCATGAGATTACAGAAAGTGGGAAAGGATCAGGACTGGCACAGCTCCAAACCTGTAACCAGCAAACTCGCGTGAGCCGAATGGTCTCAAAGGGGAGAGACGGTCGCAACCCAGGGAATGCAGAGAGCCAGAAGAGGGTGCTACAATATCTAATTATCCAGAGAACTTATTTAAATAACTTTGTTTAATATTCCTCTAATGGAGCTGCAAAGCCCTCCATCTGTCACACACACAACCCAACTGCTCCCGAATGGGCACCGGTCTAAATTCGGTCACCTCAGGGGTCGGTGGGACGCCAGCGGTGTGCCACGTGTTACTGGGCTAATGTGATTTGGGTTGGAGACCGCATCCAAGGAAAAGAAAATGTAGGAATAAGTTACCAGGCTGAGAGCTGTAGGTTGTGTGGAAAACACCTCCCCGGGCCCCATCGCTTCCCTGGTCACCACCGCTTGCTGTACAGAAGCTGTACCCTTTACTGCACCGGCAGCTTCAGCGTTTGGACGTGAGGTTTAAGGGGAGGCAGGGGACTGCTGCCTCATTGCTCTCTTTTTGCTTGTCATGTAGTGTTGTGTCCAGGTAATTATTCCTCATAGGAGCAGTGCAGTTGCAGAAGTGCTGTGGTGTACTGGCCATAGTCCAGATAATATCAGAGATGGCTGCTTTGCATCTCATGATCCATTTTAACTCATCTAATTTAAACCTTCACCTGACAAAGAGTGCCATAAAACCTACTCGTAAAACACTGTTCATCACTTTGGAAAGTGCCAAATACAGGAGGGTGGGACAAGCCCCTTTGCAGATGGGGAATTACCTTTCTCTGCTGCCAACCAGGAGGGTGCAAAAAAGAAGCAGCAGCCTCAGTTGTAGTGATGACGTGACACAAAATCCAAAGTCAGGTGCATTTATAAATAGTTCCTGTAGGTGCAGGCCTCATGTTTCTCCGCCCTGGGACACTGCAGAAAAAGCTGTAGTTCATCCAGAACCTTGTACTGGGAGCCTTGACTCCACGGTCTATTAACAGGAATTCTGGAATTCGAAATAGGCGTTGAATTAGCTGGATGGCCACTGCTGTTAGTAAGTAACTGTAAACTGCTGAGAGAGCAACTAGTGTTTTAAAAAGCACAAGGAGAAGCTATGGTTTCTTGTCCTCAGGAGCTTTGCCACACAGACAGATAAAACAAGTCAGGCACAAGATGTACCCTGATATCGTTTGCATGCCAGAAGCCTCTGCGCAGTACTTACGGGGATGTCTAGAAGCGTCATAATTATTAAGAGCTGTCAGCGTTTCCATTACAATCCCCTTTGTGCCTGCAGTGAGCCTCAGACGCCTCAAGACGGGTGGGCTGGAGGCAGCATGCGGATTGCGGGTGCGCATCTCTTAGCTGCATCAATTTGGCAGCGCAGGGTTCGCCCTGGCCCCCCCGGCGTTCCTAATGCACCCGCTACGGGAGCCGCGCTGCGCTGGGTGGGGGGAGAATTAGCTGTTCCAAATTGTGTTTTAATGATATACTCCGTTCTTGTGGACCTTCAAACGAGTTATAACAAGGAAAGGCATTTCTAGAGGATAAGAGTGCGATGTCCAGGATGTGAGATTGAATCTCAGGTGCTGGATCCGGGAGCTCAAACTGGTTCCTTCGCACAAGCCGAGTAGCATTGCGCGGCAGCTTCCAAACAGAGCGGGTCACAAAGCTGCAAAAGAAGTTGCTGGGAAGTATTTTTAAAGCTTTTACTTTTTTTTCCAATTTTTGCAAAGTTTTCTGGTTTAGAATTTTTAAGAGCAAATGTAAAAAAAAATCAGCAAACTTTTTTCCCTGCGTTTTGTCAGAAAGTTTTATTGACACACATTAATACTTCACAGGAAAAATATGTTACGTGGTTCAGTCTGAACTGCCCTCCCCCACCCTCTGACCTGGCAGAGGATTCACTGTCTTCTTCCAAAGGTGGAAATCTTCTGTTAACGGTTTTGGGAGATAGTTCTAGGGGTGCAAAGGGTTACTGGAACATGGGACACTGCGATGTTTTTATGCCAGTATTACATCAGCAGAAGATTTTAAGACACAGGGTGAAAATAGAGTGGCTTTTCTTGTAGGACATCATGTTTCTATTCCCATTCTGGTATAGCTCACACTCAAATAAATATGATTTGATGCATACTACCTTATGAGGTTGGTATTTTAAACCATATGTTAAAATAGACATAGAATAAATTTATAAAAAATATGATTTATCATTCTTGTTCTGTTTGCTCCTCCTGTGTGTCTAAATAGCGCTTTGTCTCCATAGTAATTTATGCTGATAGCAATGTTCGTTAGTGGAAGACTCAAGAGATTGAATATTCTAGGGCAATATGTGGCAAATAAGATGCTATTGAAGCTAGCGAGTATGTTAAATACCATAAAGAGGAACTGCAGACCCTTTTCCTTTCTGGTCCATAGGGGAGGCGCAAGCTTGGTGCAGATCTGTGGAGTCTATCCAGCATCGCTCAGAGCATCACAGCAACTCCAGCACCCACATGCACCCCAGCAGGGATCTGCTGGCGTCTGAGGGGACCTGCTTTCATTACTTCAGTAAGTCCAAAATTAACAGGAAAATTAGGAGCTGATAACCAAAAGGCATAAGTCTGAAACTACAAGAACACTAACCTTTTTTTTAGAAAAAAATAAATATTGGCGATCCTTTTCAGATTGCTCAGGAAGAAGAGGTAGGGGGAGTTGTTTGTGTTTGAAATGCCATGTTATTTGGGGGGGGATTATATGTTTGTCACTCGTGAGCAACTGCCTCAGCAGAGCAACTTCCATTTGTAAGCCTGTTTGCAGGTTTGCTGCGTTGGATCCAACCCCAGCACTCACCAGAGCAGCTCCCAGTCCGGGGCCGCGGAGGAGGGAGCAGCCACCCTGACGTCTTTCCTGAGCTGAAACACCGGCCCTTGGGTTTGAGAGCCGTGGGTGCGTGCAAGCCAACGCGAGGGCTATCTGCGCTTGTTTAGTGCCTGCTCTCCGCAGGCACCGCGTGGGTAATTGAGAGGCAAAAACATCCTGCGAGTGTCCGTTTCAGCTCAGCCTAATTGGCTGTGGCCTTTCAATCAGGCACTTCATGAAGACACTTAGGAGTGTGCCTGCTGCTCTTCTGCATGGGCAAACTGGAGATGATTGGAGCCACAGGTTAAGAAGGGATGGGCCACCCCACTGCCATAATCAGCCCTCATCAATCACCGCGTTCAGCGTGGACGCGGGAAGGCTGAAGTGCAGCTAACAAGACTTTGTCAGTTAAAAGCTAGAGCTGAGGGTATCACAAGTGTTAAAACACCCCATTTACTATATGTGAAGGTAAAGCAATCTATATCCCAATCGCTGGAGTCATTTGAGGCGCACGGGTTGCTGACAAATGTGGATGGACAGATATGTAAAGATGATGCGTCATGAGCTGTGCTGATGAGTTTACAGCAGAAGTCTCTGAATTCACATCAAATGTGTCAAAGGGTGACAGAACTGTATCACACAAACTCTGGCAGTTTAATTTGGTGTCAGCTATTAGTGTTGACTTTCAGCACTATTGCTGCTCAGTGTTTCTGCCAGCAAGGTGACATAGCCTCACAGATTGCTAAATTTCTTTGTTGTAAGAAATAGGGTTTGCTCACTGCACAGAAGTCCTCTAATAGGGGAAATCCAGAAGGTCAGAAAACATTTTTTCCAGGCTGCAGTACTGCATTTTGTGACCTAGACTTTTCATTACATTATTTTTGGTTAAGTATTTGATTGTGTCACTACACAGAGAAAAAGTCTATGTCTTGGGTTTTTTAATTATTCTCAGTTGTTTGGAAAGGTATTCTTCATGTTACGGGCTCCGCTCAGCGATGCTGGAATTTACCAGATGCACTGAAGGACTGTGGAAGTGTGAAAGGCTTTGAGTACTCAATTTTCCATTCAAAATCTTTTTCAAGGCAAAGCAATGTGTTTAATATGTTTTGCTCATCAAACACTTCCTTTGGAGAGGGTTTGGAAGATTGGCAATAAATCCAGAACGGAAACATTACAGCTTCCCCATCTTCTATCCCTTCATAGCTATTGTTGCTGAGCCTGCAAAGGACTGAAAAAAAAGAGGAATAAAGTGGAGTAAAGGGGATAAGAGAGAAAACAAAAGCTACACTACTTGAGAACAGACAAGGTTTTAGGGGAAATAAACCCAAAACATTGCAAACTGTGTTATGTAAAACAGTTGCCTTCATCAACAGAATAGGGTGGGCAGAAAGAGCAGTCCTGTCTTCTAGAAAGACTTAAAGGGTCGGGTATCTAACCCCATTTCTTTAAAAATGTCCAGCGTGAGCACCCAGCCGTGCAGGCAGACGTAGCCGGCCAGGCTGCTCCAGGAGTCCCTGCCGGGCTGGCGGCGGGGGGGTTGCTGTGGTGCTCCCAAAGCTGGGGATGAGAAAATACGGCTCCCGTTGCAATGAGATTGTTTAATACGTACTCTCTATCATTCACCAGCGTAAGTTTAAGCAGCACATAAGCCACTTTGACATAGCAATATATCATTCAAAAACAAAACCTGTGCACTCTGCACCGGGCATGGGCGGATGGATAGCTCATCAGAGGGAGAGAGTCTTTCATCAGCTGCCTTTCACCGGGTGATGACAATAATCATTTCAACACAGAGTACACAACCTAGAGTGATGAAGGCAGCAGAACACATCTGGCCTGATCTCTTTAATACCGAATATTTTAAAAATCTGAGAACATTTGTCGGGGTGGTTCAACACAATGCCTGAGCCATAGGAGAAAAGGTTACATTTATTAAAAGAGGAGCCAAGAAAACGGAAGACAAACTGCCTGTGACAGAAAAGCATGGCTTGTGCTGCATCCAGCTCTGACCGTGCTAGTAACTTCACGCTGGGCAATGTCAGATGGCCAAAGAAATTTTACAGCTTTTAGCATCTGATCCAAAGCCGACCGAAGTCAATGCAAAGCGCCTATGTGTTTCAATAAGCTTTGGCTTGGTATGCCGTATTTACACCAACCCTGTGCTGTTCTACACAGCAATATTCAGTCCTAGGATTGTGCTTGTCCTCAGGGCACAGCAAAATGCTGTATAGAAAAGGGGGGTCAGCATCGTTCCTGCAGGTTACTGAGTAAGCAGTGAACTTGCTTGACCAAGGTCACCCAGAAGCTTCAGGGCAAAGCTACATTTGAAAACAGAGAACTCTGAGCCCTTAGGTAGAGTTCAAGTGCGTTTGGGGTGCTTCCAGCCACAAAGCAATCTGCCGGTCTGGAGGGGCTTTGCCAAGTGTCGTGTTATTTGCTGGCATCTCACAGGTCCCATATGTATACACTCCCATGCGGGAACTGCACATGGATACCTGCCAGCCACAGCCTCAATGAACATTTTTGGGCTAGAGCTCAAGGAGAGTCTCCAACTTCTCCCCTCCATTCAAACAGCACAGACGAGAAGGAGATAGAGTCATCATCCATCTTCTGTGCCAGCCAGTAAAGGACTGGGAGTAGGGGAGGAAAGGCTGCATGCCAGGGCACAGGGACATGAGCTTTCTTTGCCATTCAGAGCCAGCGATACGCAGGGGAAAACAGCCTGTCAAGAGGAGGAGATCTCTGTCGCATCTGTAGGCAACTGAGTGGATGTGCACACATACAGCTCCTGGGACATATATTTTCTTTCATGGGAGGTACAAATAATGTCCCAAAGAAACCCGTTTGGATTCAAGTTAAATGGCAATGGGCATGATACGGGTTCCTGATGACCTTCTGGCGAGTAGGAGAATCTCTGCAAGTCTGGAGATAAAGACCTAAAATAGAGCAAAACAATGTATTTTAGTTTCTCCAAGGATTTCTTTACAGTGTCATCTATATACAAACCTGTTCTGTGCCCAGCAGCAGGAGTTTTTCATTTTCTGCACTCAATGTAGAGCTTTTACTAAAAATCTTCTGTTAAAAAATCTCCTAAAAGCACAGTTAAAAAATTGATTAAAAACGAATTAGTGTATTAACATGCTGGAAAGAAAAAAAAAAAAAAAAAAAAAAAAAAAAAAGATGGAGAAAGGCATAATAAACAAGCCAATATGAAGAAACAAAGCTAATTGCCAGCCTGGGAGAGCCATGCAGCACATTCCTAGTAAGCTGTCTGTCTTAAACCCTCTGGATCAAAAAGTGATTAATCCTGCAGACAAATGTAGCCTTGATGGTAGAGATACGCAAAATCCCCTAAACAGAGCGAAGTGGTGTTAGACTTACTGTTCTGAAGGCCTCAATTAAAGAGTCTTTAACTCCAGCCTTTCCCATTATGGTCCCTGACGTACCAGGGAGCCCCCTTCTCACAGCAACCCTCTCTGAGCCTCAAAAAAATGCTCAGCCTACTGCTCAGCCAAGCTGTAGCCCTCCTTTGGCCGTCCCCTTCCCTTCCCCAGGGCTGAATTAGCTGCCACAGCCGGTGTGGGGAGGAGTGGGCACCTCGGCATCGCCCACCACCCCACATCCGCTGCAGGTACCCCAAGCCGAGCAGCTCTGCGGGCCACCCCGGGCACTGTGGACAGAAGTGCAGGAGGCACGTGGGGAGAGGAAGGACAAAGGCAGCGGCAGCAGGGATGTAACAACACGCGCTGGCTGCTGGCCGGCACGGCAGTTGTGCCCTGTGCCTTGGCGGGGGCACCGGCAGGCAGGGGCAGCTTCTCTTCAGCCTCCAAGAAAACTCCACACGAGAGCAATGAGGAGAAGGGAAGCAAAACCAGAGGAGTTTCTATGGCGTCGTTTCTACCCAGAATCGCAGAACGTCACACCTGCATTTCTTGCCTGTAGGGGCCACATGCCCATGGAACAGGACCAGGCCAGGCTTGCTGGCACGTGGGGGTTTTGCCCCCAGGAAGGGACACAGCCTGGCCCCAGTCAGAAGCTGTGGGAAGAAGTCCCCAGCACTGCCCTGGCTCGGCCACGGGAGCAGCTTTTGGGCAGCCTGAGTTGGCCAGGACTTCATGTGCTGTGCTAGGACTGGCTCCTCGGTACAGCCTCACGTTATCCTGTGCTCAGCTGTAATCATCCAACTGTCCTAAGCAAAAATGTTTTCCAGAGCACCCTTCCGATCTCTGCCTTTAATGTGATTATCTCCAAGGCTGCCTCCATAAGCATTCCCTTGTCTGTTTGTGGGTGCGCGTGCCCTTTGCTAACGTCACCAAGCTGCGGGCCTCGGAGGCCCTGCCGAGCCCACCCTGGCAGTTTGGGGGGCAGCCTCTGCCCTGAGCTGCTCCCCTGCCGTGCACAGCCGTCCCCGTCACCAGCCTGGCTGCTGGGCCTCCACCTGGAGACATCCAAAGACAAATTACATCTGGTTAGACGGAGCTCACGGAGAGCACCTTTTCTACAAAAAATGGGCTTGAAGCTGAAACTATTTTAGATGGTTTTTAACTTCTTTTGCTTGTCTGTAAGGTAATATCAAACTCCAGAAAACTGCACTTTAGGAATCAGAAGATCTCAGGTTAAATGTAGTTGAACAAAAAAAACTTCTCAAATTATTTACGCATTTGTATTAATATCTACGTTTAGAAAAAAAGAAGATGCTTTCTGAAAAAGATCTTTTTTACAAAATGAAAGCTATTTCCCTCTTTAAAAAACACAGATTGCTTTTTGACTGTCTCTGCTGGGTTTTTTTACTCGGCACATCTTCTTTGTATTTAATTACACATTGTGTTAAGTGAGTCCTTTTAGGCTCATCAGTACATCACTGGTACAAGGCACTAAAATGCTTTAGAAAACACATCGCACTAGAAGTGTGGGTGCTAGAAAATGCTCTAAGCGTTATATGGCAGAACACAGGACTGAAAGTCTTTATCAAAACCAGACGTCAGTTAAACAGGTTGTTGCCTCGCCAAATCCCAGCCTCCTGGCTCTGGACCTGCTGTACAATGCCAGAGGAACGCTGTTGAGGGGCGCGTGGCCACGGAACACGGCACGCCGGGAACAGGCACAGCCACCCTGGGCGGAGCGCGCCCCTGCCAGAGCACACCCAGAGCAAACTGCAGCCCTGCCACAAGTGTGGGACAGTCAACCTGCCTGCACCCATCGGTGGGCAACCCCACGGCTTCGCTCCCGAGCCAGCGGCAGCACCGATGTTTCTCCCCTCTATGGTCCTGCAGCAATGGCTGCCAAGGGAGGGGTTTGCTGGTGGCTCCAGGCTCCCTCAGCCGCCTCTCGCTGTTACTCTCCGTGTTAAAGAAATGCTCAAAACAGACTTGCTAACACAGGGAGTGAAAACTCTGAAGTGTGAGGAAAGTCTAAGTGAGCAGTTTAATTGTTTGAAAAATTAAGATGTGATTTAACGTAAACTCAGAAATACGAGGCTTATATGTCCATGTTCAAGGGGCTGGAGCAAAAAGCCACAAAAACGGGGAGAATCCGCGCCGCGTATTTGATGCCGACGTGGGAGGTAATCAGTGTGTAACAAATGCATCGTTCAGATGTTTCACTCCATTTGCCAACCGAAACCAGAATTCCTGTGCTCATAAATAAGCTCCTTGCTCTGTACGGTGCGAGACCCTGAACTTTCCTGCAGCGCTGTGCTATTTCACATCCCAAACACTGCTTTTCTACTGAACCGACTGGAAAAGACGCTTGTTCCCAGGGGAGAAGGGCAGGGAGTGAATACCTTCCTGACCCCTACAGTTGCTCATTTTATGCCGTGAAACATGAAATTTGATTACTCTTATCATTAGCTTAGCTCACATAGCTACAAATGTTATTAGTAGCCATAAAATTATCAAGGCCCTTTTAAAATCCATTTTTAAAGAGTGTGTGACATGTATTAGCAGATCTGAAATCCTGATTTCAAATACCCTCACTTGAACATCAGAAACAAAATGTCGAGCTAAGCAGCAGTGACAGGGCTGGAGAAGCGCTAATGAAGAGTGGTGCCATTGCCTAAGAGAAACATTACACATTATTAACACATTAGCCCACTAAGGCACTGTGCCAGCTGTAATAAGCAACCAATTTGGCATTCTAACTTAGATACACCGGACCATTCAGAAAAATCTTCCTCCATTTTTTTCCTCCCCGGTGGACAAACACATGGTACAACCTGTTCCCATCTCTCTAATGCCCAGAAAATCACTGCTTAGCTCTGCCCTAATTCCTGCGCACGGTTGGTCACTGTGCTGTTAATACTTTGACACCGATCTTTCTGATGCAAGGTCCAGTTCACAAATTGGCCACATATATTATCCGTGCATGGGAGTGTGGGAGGGATAAATCATATTCATTATTCACATTCATGAAATTCCAAACACATGGGAAGTACTGATGGTGTCCTTGGGGAACTAGAAACAGCTTGTCAGAGATATCCAAGTAAAAGGGGTGCAAAATCAATTATGAAAGGAGGTGTTTCCTGCTCTAACAAGCTAATTACTGTACATCAAGTCACAAAGGGAAAACTGATGCTTTTTATTTTTTTAATGGAGGTGCTGTCAGATTAAATCAACTCAGAAGGACGACCGAGTTTAATGTATTCCCTCAGCTGATGCTCTCTTTAACATATTTACATATGCAAACATGTTAATATTCTGTCGGAATCCATGAAATAGGACTGACAGGGCAGAACCTAACAAAACGGTTATGTGACCCTGCTCCTGCAGCTTATTTACGTCATTTACATACGCTGGTAACTCCAGCTCGAACGGAGAGTGATTGCTCAGGAGTCGCTACTGCGAAAGCAGGAGCATCTCAGTGGGGAAATGACACATCCCTGCTGCTGGAAGGATCCATTTTAGACGGCAAACCAAACGTATAAATTGCTAATGAACTATCCCTTCCTGCCCAGCGCAGCTAGCAAAACTGCAGATGGTTGATTCCCCCTGGGATAAGAAATAGGTGAAGCTGGGGTATTTGTTAGATGGCTTCCAGGTTATCAGCCCGGAGCAAACAGCCGTGTCGTGCTGCCTTTTCCATGGCAGGAATCAGAGTGAGGGGTACTCGCTGCCCACCTCTCCCGGCCCCTCAGCCAGCCCGCACCCAGCGGGGCTCCCTGGCTCTCCCGGGGCTCCTGCCCCACTGCTTGCCTAGAACAAATGCAATGCTTCTCTGCTTCCCTCTATCCATTTCTCCAGCCTTCTCTGCCTTTCCTTACAGAGCCACGAGCCTCCAAAAGCTAGCAGTCAGCAAAAGCTCTCTGTGCACACAAGCCTTTGCGTCGGGCAGTGACGCTCACCTGTGTTAGGGGTCGAGGCATTCATGTTTCCGTTCCCCGCTACTCCAAAAGATTAATTGTTTTCGTGCAACCATCTGCACAGCAGGCCAGGGGTTACACCCTGCCCACAACGACACCGTGTAGGAGCAAATACCCAGAGAACAGTGTACAGATGAAGGCTTGCACTTCTCCGACTGCTTCCTCGGCGCGATGCTCTCCGCAGCATCCGGGCTGGGTGGCAGGGAGGGTCTGTGTCCCCTGATGTGCCCTGGGACCCTTGCCTCTGCCGGCCTCACTGGGGTGCCAGGGGCTGCAGAGGCTGCAGAACTGAGAAGAGGTCGTGTCACCCCCTGTGCCTACAGGATGGAGAGCCCAACCCAATCTTAGGCCTCGCTAACTCGTTGGAGCAGGCTCAGCAGAAAGCAACTTCAGCGCTTTGGCCAGGCTCTCCAAAGCTGGCGGCCAAACCCCCTGCAGACAAGCAGCTTTCACGGGAAACGCGCAGGCCGAGCTCCGTGCCGGCTGCAGCTCTGCTGACCGGCGTTTGCTGGCTCCAGCGTGATGGCTGCACCCAGCTGTGTCAATCTGTTTCCACCTCTGAGCTGACTGCAGCTGAAAGACAGATGACCTGTTATATATTTTCTTACCTTTAACTATTCCCACATGATCGGAGTGTTTCTGGGATACAGATAATAGGTCCACTCTTGAAGTCTTTATCAGGGCCAGGTTGTCACTGGTCCCTGCAACGCCAGGTGTACTGGGGAAGATTAGAAGGAGCAACCAGATTTCCATTTGTTCGGAGCAAAGGCAGGAGAAATTTCTATACTTAGAGGTGGTAACAAGCTGCTTTCTATTGTATCCAACGGGAAAAGCCTTGGTCTAAAAGAGCTGAAGCATCTCCCACCACACACCACCCATCTGCAGAGCAAGCCAGGAGAGAAGGCAGCATTTTCCAGAAGGTGTTTCAGCTTGAACATTGTCACACCGCTCCTTTGAAAGAAGTAGTCAAGATCCTTATTCAAGCAGAATTGCCAGCATAGCTCCACCTAAGTGCAAAGGGAGTAAGGATTCAAAACCTGGTCCAAGGTGAGCCAAACATTGGTTTATTTGCCTGTTGTCTCCTCTGCTACTGAGTAAGCATGGGCAACGCTAGGGAAACCATGTCATTCACAAAACGGATTGATGTCCTTGGAGCTGTTCAGCTCCTTCTTGAGGAAAATGCACAACCTGTGTCTTACACTCAGATGGATTCACTCACTTGTGGAATTTATCCCTTGATACCATTGTCTGACACAGGCTTTCCTTCACACACACATCTGCAGACAGCAATTTCCTATTACAGATGCTGCCCATCACCTCCATGTTCCTTTCCTTCACTCACAAGGAATTCAGATGTAGGCACTTCAGAGCAAACTGGGACAGCCGAGGGAGTCTGGCCCCGGCTTGCCTGTGGTTTAGTGCAGACCCGGAGGAAGGGCCTGGCGGAGAGGGCAGAGTCTGGCCAGCAATCCCCCCCAGCGCGCTGTTGCCCAGGCTAAGGGCACGCCACGCGACAGAGCCCTTTTCTCCAGGCTTCATCTCCCTGGGGCTCCCTGGCAGCACTCTGCACAGACAGAAAGGGGAGCAATGTTAATGAGGAGCAGTCCCCATAGGGAGATGGGACGGCTGAAACCTCCAAAAACTCAGCCCGGAACAGCCTGCATGCGTCCAGGCAGATGGGAACTGATGTCGTTGGATGCACTGTGCAAGGGAAGTGGAAAAATGGAAAACGAAGGGAGCTTGAGCTGCTGGGCATCTCAAACCCTGCCTTGCCGGGCAATGTCCACTTGCTGCTCCACAGCTGAAGGAGATGTGTTGGGCCTCTCGGAGCTCTCTGAAGAGCCTGCCTTGGCCCCATACGCCAAGATGTGCTCTTGAGTGAAGGCTGTCTCCTCAAGAAAGGAGAAAATGGAGAAGATGGAGACATCTGCTGGGAAGCTGTCAGCTTTATTAGATACGTGCGGGTTTGGGGACGGAGCAGCAAGAGGATCTCAAGGAATCTGAGCTCAAAGAAATAAAGGCAACTTCAAAAGGCACAAGCAGACCAGCAGAATCACTTAACAACAATATTTTTTTTTCTGGCAATACAATTGAAAACACCTGAGAATCAAATCAGGATTCAGCTTATCCCCCTGCCTGGAACTGCAGCTGCTATTGATTCTGGGCACTAGATCTTAGGAAAGCTCCTCCGTAAACTCCTGACACTGGCCATTACAAGCGATCCCAGATGTGGGAGGATTTATGGGATCCCCACACTTTCCAATATGCGCAATTAAAGACCATGCTAATTCTAAAGCTGGAGGGAGGTAGCGCTCGGGGCCCCTCCACTCTCCTCGGTGCCAGGTGTCACAGCAGTGCCACTGGCTGGTAGGGGCAGAGCGGGCTCAGCCTGGGGACCGTGGAGCTGTGGCAGCTCATGGAGGGCCCCAAAGCATCCGCAAATGGGGACTGGGAAAAACATATTTTAAATGCTCTGTCACAATCCGTGTGAAATGGCTTAGGGTCTCCGTCAGGAAATCTGGGCAAATCACAAAT
The DNA here is from genome assembly GCA_009806455.1 of Tetrax tetrax. NCBI lineage: Eukaryota > Metazoa > Chordata > Aves > Otidiformes > Otididae > Tetrax > Tetrax tetrax. The sequence continues at coordinate 7,941 of WHYT01014908.1, read as the reverse complement.
CACCTGCAGTTTATAGTCCTTACCCAGGAGAGCTCTTTCTCATGGCTTGAACTGCCTTGCCATGGCACGGAAGAAGGACGGGCACCCCTATGTCACCCATTGGGAAACCCACTGGAGCTCCTGCACACCCTGCATCAGCATTGCAACTTTTCCTTTCAATTTCTTCCACAACGCACACGCGGGGATCCCGCAGCAGAAATAGGGAGACTGAGGGATGGAAAGAGTTGGTAATTATGGAGGGGGGGGGGGGAAAATATGACACTTGTAGCTTTTGCAAAGCAGAAAAGCAATCTGGTCCACCTTCCACCCAGCCCAGTGCCCCTGATACCAGGGAAACCACGTGTATTGACTCCGGTAGGGATGGGATCAGCCCCTTCATGCTGCCAGAATAAATGAGGTCTTTCACAGTCATAAATACCAGGTCAGCTGCATCCAGAGAAGGCAGCTTTTCTCCTGTGGCGAGAGGAGGAGCATATCTCCTCACCACATACACCTGCGAGTATCACTGTAAACAGCAGATTCACTGAAGGCAAGCTGATGTCATATAACCTCCTTGTAATTTGTCTTTAATGAAACAGTAGTCTTTAAAGTAAAAAAAAAATAACATTAACCTGCTTGGAAAGCTGGGTGTGCAGCCACTTGGTGGGTTTTGATTTTGGGCAATGAATGCAGCAAAGCCAGCTGCCAGCTTGTGTTCACACACATCTCCAAATTGTCTGTGAGGTCTCAAAACTAACAATCGATACGTTGTCTGCCGTGGTAAACAGACATTTTTAAAAGATTCCTGCTTCATAGTCCACAGAAGAATTTGATTTCCATGCCTATTAAATAATGATAGATTTTATGACAGCAAATGTAAGATCTATCATGTGACTGGGATTAACTTTTGCTGATAATCCAATATCTGACCCTATAGCAAAGTAACTAGTGCCTCACATCTCGGGTGCAGTGCCCACTCCCCATTCCCAGCCTGAGCTCCAGGCAGTCTCCAGCTCTGGATCCTCCCTTCCCTCAGGCCTTACCAGGCTGCTGCCAGGTTGTCCCGGGCAAGGGAGAGCAACTGAGCAAAAAATGCGGCAACATCCCCAAACACACAATTTCCCATTCTTGTGTGTATTTTAATGTAGGGATTGATGTTAAGTCCCTGTGCGTGCTCACGTAATAACAACCCACGGTAATTCCCATACTTTCTTGACACCCCTAGCGCAGTATTGTTGGGCGGGGGTTGCTCTGCAGTGCTGTGAGCCCTGGCTGCACGGTGGCACGCAGCACCTGCCCGAGCCAGGTACCAAAACATCAGGGCACTCTTCCTTAGAGGAGGCCTTCACTTTTTGCTAGCAGGTGAGAGACTGAGTCAGAATAAGTAATAGATGCCATAAACTTCTTGTTAACAAATTAACAGAGCTCATAAACAGGAAGACAGCTTCCTAAGGCCTGCTGCTTGGGGAGAGTGGCACAGCTGCCACGCAAATGCTTTGCAACTGCCAGACCAAGCCCCAGCTGAGATGTTTGGAGTCCCATAGACCCCTACGCTGCTGTAAGTGAAGTTTTCTCTTGCTTCTACAGCCTCTGAGGTGAATACCTTGTAAAACTGTTACAGCAAGGGGTATTGAAAGGGCTCAAGCCCTTCAGAAAAACTAAAGCTCTGCAATCATTAATGAACACTTGTGATGTGCTACCACATTGAAAGAGAAAACTGCTCCCCTTCAGCAGTGAATGGTAAGTTTATCAAACAAGAAAATCTGTCAAATACAGATGTGATGAGAGATGTATAATGTGTCCTCAAAGTGAAGGCTGTGGGGTTCTCTTGCTAGGCATAGTCCCACTGGAGTGGTAAACTGCAGTGAGGCAGAGGAGCCTGTTCCCTTTCAAAGAGAGTGGAAATTCCTTCTCTATTGCCCTCATCCCAGTCAGGAATCTTTCCCTGTCTGGATATGTTTGAAATCTACTCCAAGTGGAGCAGCCCTGGAGTTGGGTGCTGTGGCCAGAGACCTTCTCTGAGCTGGGGCGGTGGCAGCGCTGCGTAGATGCCTCAGCTTGGACCCAAATCGGGGAGGCTGTCAGGGAGGCTCTTGGAAATTAGTCGGATATGACCTCCCTCATTTTGGGCCTGCCTGGCTCCCCTGAGGGAGGAAGGGGCAGGGAATGGGATGCTGAGATTGCCCCAGCCACTTCTGGGGCAAATGTTTACTTTACATTAAGTGGCGTGTGAAGGAGAGAGGAGCCCTCGCTGGCTGGCTGCTGGGGCTGATGGTTAAATATTTATAATGACCGAATTAGCATAGTGAGAGCTCAATTCATCAATTTGTTCTGGTCTGTTTGTAGGAAGGGGAGGGGGTGCCAGGCACCCCGTAGGAGATGCAGCCGTGGGTGGGCAGGGCAGGCATGCTGCCTCCCTCGGGGGTCGGGAGCGGGCTCCCCGCTGGCCCTGTGACTCCTTACCCCCGCACACCCCTTCAGCGGGGTCGAGGAAGAAGCTGGCTGCGAGGCAGGGCTGCGGGGATCCCTCTTCTCCCCCAAACCGGCTCCAGGGGCAGCCACCGGGAAGCTGCGGGAAGCAACCTGGCCGTGCGGGGAGGCGGGGGCTGTGCGGGCTGCCCTGGGAGGGTTAAGGCTTTTCAGGCCGAAATCCCCCAACAGAAGGCAGGGTCAGCTCGGGAGCTGAAATCTAAGTGCTAATGACTGCTGCCCTTCACCCCTTCGCGGACGAGCGCCCGGGCCGAGCCGGGGCCGGAGAGCGTTTAACATTTGAACTTCTCCTCCCGGGCGAGGCAGCGGGGCCTTGTGCGCGGGGTCGCTGACCCCCAGCCCCGCTCCCCCCAGCCCCTCAGCTGCCTCCCGGCCCTAATTGAATGACAGATGGTCAGCGGCGGGGAGAGGGCAGGAGCGCCGGGGGCGTGGGGCCCCGCTCCTGCCCACGCATCCCCCCCCCCACCTCCCGCAGCCGGCCGGCCCCGCGGGCCCGGGGGGATGCCACAGGTGACGGGAGAGGCTTCACCGCGCCCGCAAAAGGGGGCTGTGGAAACGGTTTTGCCCGCCAGGCAAAGCTGGGGAGGCCGGGGTGGGCCCTGCGGAGGCCATGCGGGGCACCCCACCCCAACCCCGCACCGCAGCCCGCTGTCCCTTTAACGGAGAGCCGCGATTCCCACAATTACCGGGATTACAAGGAAAGGGTTATCGATCTGCAGCCTGCGCTGCGCGATCGGCGCCCGGGCGGCCCCCCCCCCCCCCCCCCCCCCCCCCCCCCCCCCCCCCCCCCCCCCCCCCCCCCCCTTCAAAAAAAAAAA
>WHYT01014907.1:49215-94893 GCA_009806455.1 Tetrax tetrax | reverse complement strand
GGGAAAAAAAAAAAAAAAAAAAAAAAAAAAAAAAAAAAAGGTGTGTAGTTCCATTACCATCTCCTCCTCTTGTGGAAGACCACAACATTTTGGAGGAAAAAAGACAAATCTTGGCTATTATTATCTGCTGTTCAAGCAGGTGAAGGGGTGATGTTTCCTGAACAACGTCCCGCTTGGCGCAACTTCCCCTGAGGGCTGCTGCAGCAGGGCTTGCGAGGAGGCAAAAGAGAAGGGACACAATACCCACCTTCAGCCCTGGGCACGGCACCGCCTCACCGCAGCCCTGACGGAGGGCTCTGAAACAGCACCGCAGCGACGGGCAGCCGAGAGGGTTTCAAGGCAATCTTGCTGATACCTGCACATACATTTTCTCCATCTGCCAATTTTCTCTGGAGAAGGAGATAATCTGTTCCCTTACTCCAGTACTCCTCATTATTAAAAGCAACCAGGGTGGTTTTTTGTTTGGTTTGGTTTTAATTAAGACCCCTACCAATATCACTGTCCATCATCTCAGAAAATGGCTCAGGAGGACACCTATTTCCTTTCACTGTTATTTTTCACCTTTACTCTTGCGCTGAATATATAAAACCTCACAGTGGGTATGGATTCCCATATTTACAGAATACCTGTGTAAGCAGCTATAAATCTTTTTACTTAGAAGCTCTCTTCAGGTTACCATTACCATCCATCTGATTAATAAATGTACTTATAAATGTGCATGTTTTCACATCTCTCTCACCAGTATGGTGTCACTATGCTTGCTAATCATGATACAATTATTCACAATCAGCTCTCTAAGTCTGTGCTTTCTTCCTTGACACAGAGAGCTCTGTACCTGCTAGCCAGCCTGGGCTCTTTCATCTAAAACTGCTCTCAATTTTTTTCATTCTCCTAACATGAAATGAAATGCTTATGTTACAGGGAAGATTGGAATACGTTATTCTGTTTGTTAAAAAATAAAACCCGTACGCAAACTCACGATATAAATATCGCCCTACTAAGGAAGAGACATTTATGGTCATGTTTGCATAGTCCAAATGCCAACGCATCAGTAATTTGAAATCATTACCAATCTTTAGTTTGTACAATGGAGTAAGTAAAAACGTTAATTTAAATATCTTCGACACAGCAAAACTCTACTGACATCAGCATATTACCAAAACCAATTTTCTTACATCAACTCACATCTTCCCCTAATTCTGCAGCATAGCTCTTGGGAGTTGCTACAAGGTCTGTGTAAACTGAAAATCTAAATAACATTATGACGCCTGTTACAGAACTAATTTATAATCTAATACCCTAGTTGAATTTAATATCCTACTTATTTATTCAAGCAAAATATCTGGAAAAGATATGTCACATCATAATGCAGTTGTTATGAAAATGGGAAAAATAAAGAGGAGCTTTAAGTATGCATAATAATAATCGGTAGGGACAGGTACAAGCAAGAACTGTTGCCTGCCCATCGCAACAGCAACAGCGCCTTAGTAATTGGACTGTTTGTTTCAGAATTCAATTATTGACAAATCCAGTATTTTACATCAGATCTTCAAGCTGAAAATGCTCCTTCTGTTAATGTTATTAGCTCCACAGTACAGCCGTATATAACCGGTGGACAAACTTCTGCTTCCTCATCAACCAGCTTCAACAGCTCCTTTTTTAACTGGATTGAAGACCTGACCTTTACAGCAGTATTTGAATGTGGGCTTTCAGTATAAACACAGTCATACATGCATCGTAACTTTCAAGTTAATGAAAAGAGACTACGTCAGTAAATATCAAATTTACCTCTTAATTTGCCTCTTCTAAGCCCTTCCAAGTGAATACATCTCTCAAACATAGTTTTGTAAAAACATTTAGGATCACAGCAGGAGAGAAAAACAAATAGGCTAAAATCATTCACAAAACATTTTCTCTTGAAGTGTCACTGCTGGATAAGCCCTGTTAGCTATTCTGGCAGAAACAGCATTTTATAAAAACTTAGTAGACCTGAATAGCATATTTATACAGCAGTGCTGAATGTCCAGGAAAAAAAAAAAAAGACAGCTGCCGTTTTTAGCAAACTTAATACCCATGGTGGAGGCCTGCATAAATCACGTTACGGTAAATGCATAGCCTTACTGCTTGACTTGAGTTGTGCCGCAGCCCAGGCTTCCAGCCTCCACCTGGCATTCAGCGGAGCAGGGACACCACTGACCGTCACGCTCTGGCAACTGCCAGAGGTCACATAAACAGCATCGATGGTACCCACAACATCATCATCATATATGTCTAAAAACATATATATGTATTGGTTTAACCCTGATGAGCAGTCAAATTCCTTCACTTAGACACACAATTCACTCCAGGTGAAAACTTGTACTGAGGCTGCTACAAAAATGTAATTGCCACGTTCAGTCGATTTGTTTCAGTATGTGCTTAGGTGCACCCAATTACCAAGTAGATGAAAGTCCAGGCCACAAAGGCAGAAGCTGGTCAACTCCACTACCCTTGGTGGTGTCAGGGCATTTGAGGGCACAGGACATGCCTGGTTGAGTTTCACAGTTGCACCTCATCTGCAATAGTATTTACTTAGGGTAAAAACTCTTAAAAGAAGAAAGGGGGCTGTCCAAGACAAGTCACAGAGCAACAATTAGAAAATTCCTCCTCCATTTTCTCCAAAAGCCAGTAGTTCCTTCTACAGAAGCACACACTCTACAGAATCACTGATTAGAGAGACGCTGCCTCCTACTCCCTATGAGTATGTTCCTAAGCTATCTCTTAAAAAACAGCTTATCATTGCCTTCCGTCAGGAGGTCAAAGGCTTGTCAAGCGCTTGCCCTCCTATGATGTTACCTCGCACCCCCTCCTAGGCCCTGAAGGCCACGGGCCCCATCCTGCCGCCTCCCTGAAGCCACAAGGCATGGCCCCACGGCGGCAGGAGTGCCCTCTGCCACCCCTCTGCTCATATACCCTGCAGCACATTTTGTGTTAGTTGAGAAAAGAAACAGAAGGTCAAAAAGCATGGTCTCCAGGATCATGACAATCATGCAATGGAGGTGTGGGCAAGGGTGCAAAGAACTGCAACAGCCACCAGCACTGCTCTTTTCCTCTAATTACCCTGGAGAAGGATCCCTTGGAAGAGCTGGACTCTATCAGCCTCATCATCTTCCCCTATCACCTGTACTGCTTCAGAAACAAAAGGTAGAAGAGAAAAATTTGTCTAAAACCAACCAAAAACGGAGTAGACAAGGTAGGGCTTTGCACTCCCACTAACCCTCAGGGATGTAACGCTGCAACAGGAGCCATTCCAAGTCGGCTACTCAAAACTGTTCTTAGACGTCTCACTATTTTATCTGCTTTACTCACTCTAAAAATACATATTTGAGAGGGAAAAAAAAAAAAAAATCATGAGACTAACTTCCCTTATACTTACTAAAAAGCAACATTATGCATGGACGCCATCTGAGTCCAGTTAGCCCTATCAGACTCGATGTAAAATCTTTTTCCAGGAGCACAGTAAAAACAACCCTCACATTATTGAGTTACTAGACATTCTAGAGAAGTGCCAAGCACATCTGGGGAAATGAGGCTAAAGGTGGAGGAGACATTTGTTTGGTTTGGGGTTTTTTAACCATCTTTCTGCTGTTTGCATTTCTGAAGGCCACCAGAGCAGAAGTGGTCCCCAGCACACGTTAAATAGGCTGTACAGGGAATCCCCACAGCTGCCTTGAGGCAACCCTCACTTCTTTATTTTCGGCACACGTACAGCACGGGAAGGACTCAAAATGGAAGATCCCCAGCTCTCGGTTCTCCAGGCAATAAACTTCCCCAGGCTGTGCGTGGCATGAAGGCTCCTCTTTCTTTCTTTCAACAAAAGGCAAAAAAAACCTGTCTGCATTTTTCTCCACTGATCCTTCACTAGGGGAAATTATTTTGGACAGCAGCATGGCCAGCTGCTCTTAATTATAAATCAGGTCTCCAGCATATGTGCACAGTACATCGGGCCACTCTAACAGTGGGAAAGCTAAAGCCGTATGTGAGAGCCAGCTTTCCAAGGAGCCAACGGCGGCGCGTAAGCGGAAGGCATGCGGGTCTGCACCCACAAAGCGCAGCTCCTGCGCCCTCGTCAGCCCTTCCCCACGGGAAACGCTTCCGAATTCAGAGCTCCTGGAGGAAAGCAGTACTCGAAATCGTCACTGCTTTACCATTTCCTTGCCAGTTTTTTCTCCTCTGCTTTTAAGACATTCGTTAATAGCCAGATTTGCTAGGGTTTTTCTTTTAAGTAAAAGCAAACAGGCGAATATGCCCAAGGGCCAAATGCATCCCATGAAGTGCTACACTGTGGCCTGAGGCCACTCTCTCCTACTCTCTCTCATCTCTTTCAAATATTTAAAGATTGCAGAAAGGAAGAGACCTCAGGAGAACATCTTGCCTGACCCTTTGCACCAACATACCAATCGCAGCATTATTTCAACAGAGAAATAGCCAGTAATAACCCAGTCCAGGTTTTCCATCAATGGGTGCCTCAAGCACTTGTGGTTCAGACTCCAATCAATCAGACTGATCTACAGTAAGTGGTGCTGAGGGCCAAGAAACTCCCATCAATGCCAACGGACTGCCTCAAAACCCTATCACATCTTCAGATTTTTAGATGGGGACTTCTGAGAGAACTCAGTCAATGAGTTTGAGTTCACAGCTCAAATCACTTACTTCTCTTCTACTGGCTTTATGAATGCTTTTATTCCTTTTACTTTTCTCCTCCCTCAATGGCCAATAAGTTAAAAAATTAGTATCATTTTTAAAAACAAAGATTTATGATTCCATCTACTGTGCTCCGGTACACTTGCATCTAAGCTCCAAATATTATTAAGTATGCTTATTATGCCTTTTATTTCTCAGGGATTTTTCCCCCTTTTGCCTTAGAAGCAGACACGAACGAAAACTTGAGGCATGCTCCTTTTTGTTAGCAACCTGGCCGCACAATCTCTACGGTCAAAAATTCAACACCCATTTAGATGAGAAGCAAAATAATGAAGGAGACTGCAGCAAAGAAGAGCATGTAAGAGAGAGGAGGAGAGATAACCAAAGGCAAAAAGGGCATTTAAGAAGAACACAAAATGAAGAAAGGAAGCTATATTCTAAATATGTAGTAAGCGTTCACAGCTACACGGCAAGCAGAAAGCACTGGCTAGTGCAGCTGAGGTTCTAGCTTAGTAACCAGTGTGTTCCCTCCATATGTTCAGCAAGCACCGACCTAAGCCATCTGTTTCTTGTGTCTGTGGTAAAAGGAGCCAAAACTACCTGATTTCTCACACCTGCTCTCACCCCCTTCCCTTCCCAAACAGCAAACACAAAGAAAATAAAGCATTCCTCCTTGGTGGACACAAACCTCTGGAGCATGTGTGTGTCTGTGCCTGTGTCTTGAGGGGGAAGAGTTCATTCCCCTGTGTTTCATAGCGTGCCAGAAAAATATATGACATCTTCTAATAACTACAGGGCAGATTTTCCAAGTCAGGCATGTGCAATTGGGCAAGCCTGACTTATGCATGCAAATACCAGATGTACACGCACAGATATCCGACCTGCACACGCACACACGGATAATCACGATTTCACTACTCTGGTGATACTGGGGCACAGACTCATCTTCAGAAGGTGACCCCCACCTGTGGAATTTTACATCCTGATCACAAGGAAAAGATGTTCATTTATGTTATTCAGCTGCACACTAGTATTCAGCTGGAGTTCAAAGCAGTTAGCCAAAGCAAAAATGACCCAATTTTTCAAAAGAGGTACGAGCAATGTATGGTAAAGAGAAGATTTTAATCAATCTGTCCACCTGCTATATTAAGAACATTGCTGTTTATATGAAGTTCTTCCTAAAAACAGTCTCAAGAATTATTATTTTTAGAATTTGAGAATTAGATCCTCACAGAGGGCAATGTAAGCAGTGCATTGAGTGTTTCATGAACATGCAATGACAAGTAAGATTCTGTGCACAGGCAAATATGAAAAGTGAAATGAAAGAGCAAGGAAATAACAGAACTGAGAGGGACCGTCACACAAGGGGTGGACGGATCCTTACATCTTTAGTCCTGTGATGGTTCAGCTGCCCGAAACTGAGGGAAGCAAATGATGAAAAAATATAAAAGGATCCTCCAAGCTGCTGAGAAAGGAGTAACAGATTTAGGCTCTGACCTGACAGAGTCACGGAGCCAAGGTCCTTTTGAAAATCCTTATTTAGAAATCTAAAGACGTGACCTGATTTCTAAAAGTACCTGGAAGATCCCATTGACTTCAGTGTAAGTAACTGCACAAATACAGCACATCCTCTCAATCACTAACAATTTCATGAAGCATGTCTATCACCTCTGAAGCCAAGGGGATGGGTAGGTGCTAAGTATCTCACAAGATCAAGTCCATCTGGCTAGGAAATAAACCAATTGCTACACCATTTACCCTTTCTTTCTCGATGCAAGTTCAAAATAAAATCAAAATAACAAGTTCTGTTCAATGAATGGTACTGACTTGTGAAAACTTAATGACACCTAATACATGGGCAATCAATACGTTTACACACATAAAATGTATCCTTTAAACTCTTCACAGTAAGCTTAATTTATGTGCTCTCATTGTTTGAGCATTTTCCAAGGTTTTCTTTCATGAATACAGTAGGCTGTCCTGAACCTCGGGACAGCACAGCTCAGGTCAAGAGTTTTGGAACATACGAATGAGCAAATCCAGTTTGCTTAAAATAAGAGAGTGAGTTATTTTTTCCCTAAAGGAAAACAAATGTGAGCTATTTTCAGAATGAGAAATATTTTGTTTAAGGATCCTAAGTCACCTTCTCTTCTTCTTTTTTTTTAATCTGGATATTTATACCATTTAAAACAAACATCCCAGTATATTCACATTCTCCAATGGCTGCTGTTCTCAGGGGGAAGAAATCCACTGTCAGAGCACTAACAATATATTGCTATCTCAAAATGCAAATCAGCTTTGAATGAGTAAATGCCCTGATACCATCGGACCACTACGTGACCAGCAGCCTTTCGTATTAAGTGGACACCTGAGTGTTACTGAACTGCCCTGGTTTTTGCACCACTGATTTGCTACCAAAAATACTCCTGCTTCTACCTTAACAGAACCTCATGGTCTTCAGTTTCAATCAAAAATTCTAAGCAAACATACCAATTATTTTAAATGCTGCAAATACTACATAAAAAAATGTGAAGAGCATTATATCGTAGTCTGGGACACAGATCTCCATAGCCATATACTTAACACTGTAATATTGTGCACTGCTACATGAGCAGGAACTTATACATGCAGAGCAAGCCAAAATTGAAATGTAATCCCCAAAGTTCTTTCGTGCAACCAAACTTGAATACACCTCAGTTTTTGGTTTTGTTCTTTTTTTAAGATGGGTTCTGAAAGTAGAAAATATTTCTGATTTTTACTTACTTACTAGTAAAGAATCCGCTCCTGGTTTTGACTTTCTTTTTCAGTTGGGGCAAAAAAAGTCAAACGGTAACTTCTGCTTTAACACCACCACTCTTTACCTACGCCTCAGCAATCTGTGCAATAAAGAAGAGACTGGTTTACAGCAGAAGCTCCTGAAAATTAGAGACTTTACATCAGCCAGTGACCCTTTTCCCAACCATCACCCCAGTCACACCAGTTTCCCATAAGCTATCCTTACTGGTTATGCACCTGTGGGACTACCTGAGGAGTGCACAAGCAACCAGAGACAGGACCAAAGAGCACAAGCAGCATCTAAGCTTCCCACTGGTGCCTGACCTCCACTGGGAATCTTCCAAGCCCAAGTCTGGCTTCTGGCTCCCTACACACTTAAAGAAAGCCAAGGGGTGCAGCAAGGAGTGAAATGAGGGAGTCAATGAAAACTGTTTGTCACGTGCTACCTACAGAAGACCAAGGCAGACTGAGAGCAGCAACGTTACATTGATGGTAGAAGTGTAGTTCAGCTGCCTATCAGCAGGCATTTTTTTGCCTGCCTCCCTAGATAAAAAAAAAGCACTTATTGCAAATGGTGCTCCGGTATCGCAGTTAATATGAAGCTGGAAGGGCCACGTCCCCTTTGTCAGCATGTGGAAGCCAGAGAAAACTAACACAAATCTGAAACTCCTAGCCCCTCACTCAACAGCCTGATTTCTAATAAACATACAAATTTAATTTTACCCAGTGAGAAAATACAACAGGTTTAGCACTGTTACAGATTATTTTATATCTATCCAGTAACAATGTGACCAAGTACCTGTTTCACATTAATCTCAAATAATCACAAATAAAATCGTTGGTTCAGCTGGGAAGACTGGACAGGTGACACCTACACCTCGGCACACGGCTGTCGGGGCAGACGCAGGGCTTCCCGGTGGCCATCGCCACCCGTCCCACGTTTCCAGGCTTCCCTCCAGCTGCAATAATGGATGCAATCACTTCGAGATTACTACCCACTCTACTACTTCCAAACCAACAATACAATTCTAATAACTCTTGATTTATTCTTTTAAATGGCAACTATTATAAATATTAATGCATCTCTTATTTTGGTTGATTCATAAATCCCCTCATAGGTAGAAGCATTTTAATCTGAAGGTAACTCTTACTGGAAAGAGCATTTACCACTATTCTGCCATCTGTTCAAGCCTACACACAGGATACATTATTCACTGCTGTATTTGCTGACACAATAATCTCCAGAAACTGTAAGAATTTGAGAGACACAGGATCTTAAGACTGAGTATTTAACAGTTCCTTGATACCGAGTCTTGGAGTACAAACACAATTACTAAATTTGTCAGTACAAAGTTTTTTTTCATTCAAACGCAGACTTCTGTAAAATTTCACTATTAACAATGTTTAGGAAAAATTCACATGTTATCAGAGAAAATTACCAAATCAAGTTAAGGTTGTTCTGTTTGCCAGAATCAAAGCGTGAGACAGGTATTTGAGAGCTCCCTCATGTACACTAATGAATGAAATCCCTTTTCACTATTTCATTTTGCCATGACATATTTTCCAATAAGAGTTGCACGTATAACCTAAGAACTTGTCCTCAACTCTCATGATATAAGCTACCCTTCACTTACGGATGGGTAAACTGACATATCTCCTGTAATTTTGAAACTCTGTTGTCACTACAGAAAAGCAATTGCAAATTGCTCTTTGACACTTTTAAAAGCAGCCAGTGAACGACATGCAGTGTATTCTCTCCTGCTGCATGGAATCACAGAATTATGAGGACCACAATTAGCTGGAAACACATATTCATTCTCATTTTCTATTACTCTGTAGGCAGAACAGTGTCTCCAAAATTTTAATTAGCATTATCAGCTGCAAATGATGGTGCACTGTCAAAGTTTAAATCACAATACTCTAGCATACTTTTTATTTTTCCCAGTATTAGGGTTTTTTTTTCTTTTATTCTTCTATTGAAAAATAACTATATTCAATTATATACTAAAAAAAGCTATGAGAAATGTTTTGCCATCTTCATGGTTTGAGGCACCAGTGGTCTCAAATAAAAATACATGCCTTCAACCAAATCTTTGCTTTCTCAGCTGAAATAGAAGTAATTGCTGGCAACACTTAAGAGCTTCTGTCCTACCAAGAGGTGTCATTGTAGCTATAGGTGAAGTCTGGTAAACAATATTACATGCTGTTACAATCAAAAATTTTATATAACTAAGCTAACTTCCCTGTACTTTAATTATCAGACTACCTCCTGCAATCACAACACATGCAGGTATGCAATTTAAAAAATAAATATATCATTTTTTAAGTATAAAAATCATTAGACTCAGCCGCTGCCCCTGCTCTACCAAACTCTGTGCTGGGCCATGAAACCCAATGCTTTGCCTCATATACCTAGTATCAACCTTATAGTAAGCCAGCCTGTTTATCAACCTCAGGTGCAATTTTAGCAGTCTATAGCTATTAACCCTCCAAATACATCATTTTGGATTTCAGTAGAAATTTAAGGACATTGTAGTACATATCATTGATATGAGAATTGGTAAAGAAAATATTTCAGAAGTGTTGCAGACATGTAAAATAGGGCTGTTTGGGATCAAATATACAATTTGGTTTTAAAACCATCAGAAAGTTCACTGAAAGGAGGGACATCAAGGAAAGTTTGAATTGAACTTGGAATTCTCTGCAGTTACATCATGACTCTTAATACTTCCCTGTATTTCTCTCCATTCCTCTGGATAGATTCTCCGGTTTTCAAAACTATCTAGCTGGAGTACTCACAGCAATGTCACCAACAGGTTTTTTGTTTGTTTGCAGATTGGTTTTCCTTTTTTTTCTCTGAAGGAGTCCTCCTCATTTCTCTTTAGAAGCTCTCACTGATCTGGATTTGACACTGGGAGAGCACCAGTTCTGCTTCCCTGTCAGAGCACAGTTAAGTGAAGTCTCTCTCTACAAACCTCTTTGCAGCTCAGCACGGCACATCAAAGCTGCAGCTGGAATCCACCACTACTTTTATGCTGCTGAGTTTATAATAAAAATTCCAGCGAACAAATGTGATGTATGTAGAAACTTCAGGCCTTGTCAGAAGATGGCTTACCACTGTGTTTCAAAGCCCCACCTGTACACAGTAGCCACTGAAATCTCTGCAATAAAATGCACTTATGTGTACAAGCACTTACTATTTACAATGTCTTTAGTAAACCTCTCCAGGGTTTCCTTTCATGTATATCCTTATGTAGTTCACAAATAGAAGAGCATGTATTCTAATAAGCAAGATCTCAGACAGAGAGACAATTTTTTCAGCATGCAAGCTGAGGCACTCTTAGGACAACACAAAAGGAGAACTTTTGGAAGCCTGCATGTTTATATACATGGGCTTTGTGAGTGTATCACTAAAAGGCTCAAGCTCTTGTGCTCTGAATTAAATAAAAACATACAACACTTGCATTGCTCTGAAAAGTAGTATTAACCTTCTGCTGGGAAGCTGGGAGCCCTCTCTGTTGCAGACAGGAGGAGAGTGGGAAGGAGCAAGCAAATACATTCTAATCTGAGTTTACTTTCCTCTGCTTCAGTTCCAGTTTGCTGTAAGTGATGTGTGAGGTGGGTCAGGAGGGGGAAAAAGCAGAGGAGACAGACAAATGAGACGGGACCTTACGACAAGGAGAGCTGCACTCCCCCTCCACTGGCCTGGGATGTACCCCTGGGTGGGGGGCTTGGCACCGTGACCCAACGAGCTCATCCCCAGCCCAGTTCATCTGACTCTTTAAAAAGCTATCACCGACAGAGCTGGTTTGGGTGAACAGAAGTGAAAGGAACTAGTATTTTGACTGGCGAGCCACATTTTTGCCGCTCTACATCAGGTGTGTGTGTCCAAAATACAACCGCTTCCATGCACCCGCTATAAGGAATAACAGGCACAAGCCCCACCAATTGCTTAGTCAAAAAGAGTCTGTCCACCTCTGATTTTACAGCCTGCTCACGGGCCTAGGCACAAAACCCCGCACTAAGGGACATCCTGTGGATGACTCCCACTCTCTGGGGACCACACGTTCACAAACCAATGAGTAGATTAAGTTCATCCACATGTAAGTTTTTTCCCCATCCATGGTGGATACAGTAAAGCTAATATTCTCAATTTAATAAGTAATCCAGATATAATTTGAGACTTTATTAATGCAATTCAACCCATGTCACTGGTTGAGCGCCCTTCACCACCATTAACTCCCTGAAAAGCCAGCACACGAGAGAACACCCAGCAGAGAACCATGGACATGTGCAAGAAAAGGAGCTCAAGGACTTCTGGGAAGATCTTGCGCCATAGCAGGTTTTCAGTGCTGCCCACCTTACTGCAAGAACTCCTCAAAGATGTCTGCGTACACCACACACCATCCTCTTCAGTTCAGCAGCTATTATCATCATCAGGCAAACTGAGGCCTACGCCTTCATTGTTTGTGGTACAAAGTACACATACTAGATGCGTTAACTTTAGCAATTTTATTTTTAATAAACATTACTTGAAATGTTTCAGAATATATATGAATATGTCTCAGAATAAAACCATACCAGCAGTAAGCACCTGGATTCAAGCAAAGGCTTCTGTTTCTGATGTCCTGCATAAGGCATTGCCCCAACTTCCATCTTTAAAACAGGCATAATTACACTTCTCTCCTTGACAACTGTAATATAAAAGTAAAACCATTAACACACTGACAAGTCAAACCGTACAGTGATGGATAAATACCTAGATAAATAAGTTAATTAGAGTAAGACGCTTCCCTCTTCTCACTGTTCTTACATGATGAAGAAGGGCGAACAAGGAATCTCACTAGGCTTTTCTTGTACCATTATTTCCTACGGTTTCTACCATTAATCTCTGCCCAAAACGTAGTAATTCCAGTTTTTTAATTTCTCTCTGTTGAAAGTCTTTCCACTGATCTAGTTACTTCTAAACCATCTTTTAATTTCTGCTACGCAGTTGACTATTCTGAAGGACACATTATGACTAAAACTGCTGTTTTACACAGTTATCAACAGAGATCAGCACATGGTAGGAATGTACCAATTAAACACAAAAAACTGATTAAACAGCATACCTGTACCCTGTAGTTTTTTCTCACATAGAGTATTGCTGTGTATTTCATACCTCAGGTTTTCCACATAAAGCCTACTCAAATACCACCCTTCCAGCAAAAGATTGCTTATTCCACAAAATGCTGGGTTAATTATGTTGGTTTATGTCTCAGTTAATAATGAAAATACTAGAAATTCTCTACTAGACTGAGTAATCAAAATAGGGCATGTAGAGAGTACAATAAAGGTCAGCACATTGCCATAAATTAGGGTTAAAAAGAGAATAAACATATGAACCCTGCCTGCCAGAGACTGCTGACTATCTATGGATCTGGATAGGGAAAAAAAAAAAAAAAAAAAGAAAAAAAGAAAAAAAGTGAGAGTCCTTTAAACATTGAACGTTTACAAATTACATTTTGCATTAACTTTAATGTTTTCAGCACAAAAAAAAGTATAGGACATTATGCCTTTGTGTTTGTGAAAAGGCTCTCACACCCATATGGCAGCCACTACCCAACACTGAAAATCTGTGTGCTTAGGAGTTGGTTATCATCTATATTTCATAATTAATGTCGTAACAGACTTCCTTATTTATGCATACACACACAGATACATTTTATATATATATATATATATTTATACACATATACACACATACGTGTGCACCTCTGTATGCATACATGTATTTTTATACATGTAAACAAATATGCATGGAAATGCCCATTGAAATCTCCACTCCAGATCTGATTAAAACCTATTGAAATATTCAGTCATTACAGGCGTGGATATCCATCACTTGAAACTGCATTTTTACACATTCAGTAGTACGATTAAAAATGGTTCATGAAATAATTGTTCATTAGTAGATCTTAAATTAGGGGAAGTCTGAAATTATGCATATTTTAGGCCAACCAAGGGACAAGGATGAAATCTCTGGTTTGTGAATACTGCAGAGCAGCTCAAGGCTGCTTTAAAAATATGATACATTTCATGCTTCTTATTTTAATACTTTTTGTTCATATTCAGAGCAGCAAGTCTCCTGCTCAGATTAGCTTGTTTTTTTGTCAATTTAGGGTATCTTATGTATTGTTATTATTTATGATTTCATCTATTTATTGAATAGATAAATTCAACTTCTACAAAGCTTGCATCAGAAATAACTGAGGTTTTAATGAAGTGCAGTTTGAAAATATACGGATTTTTGTGTGAATTAAAACCTAAAAACCTACAGGCAGAAGCTATAAAATTTGCTGCTTGTCTATGGTTCAGGAACTATTTCTGGATTTTCAAAAAGCTGCATCCATTTCCTGTGGTTTTCATGCACACAGAGTCCCTTAAAAAAATCCAAATGAAACAATCCTTCATGATAGCATGCTATTAATGTATAAAAACTCTTCTCAGCTTCCATTTTAGGAACTACAGTACCATGTTTCTACTTCCTATTCCTGAATCAAGCATCAAGGTAGCTCATAAAAACCTGACTTTTTAAGTTATATATCAGCACAAAGAAAAAAATCTGGTGGTAGAATAATTAATAGCTGTTATATCTACTACACTAAAAAAAAAAAAGCTTGTCTTGATGAGCACACAGCACTTGAGTATACCCAAAACACATTCTGAATAATACCCTTTCCCAAATGCTGTAACAGGACAGTGCCCAACTACTGGTTTAAAACCTACTAGTTTAAAGGAGTGAAGCAAAACTGGCAGCGGAAGCTCATAAACCAGTACGGGTGGTTCATCTGCTGTTTCTGGCCCGTCTGGAAAGCAGGTTGGGTGAAGGGAGGCTGTACGGTGACAGTCACCTTCTTGCTCTGAAGAAGCATCATCTTCTACCATCTAGGATAAAATATATATTCTGCTTGATTATTCTTCTTAAGCAATTAAGAAAAAACAAGCTTCTCCACAATGTTTGGTCCTGCTGTATTAACACTCACCTTAGTGCGTTAATTTGAGCGCTAAAGATGCTTTCACAGATGCAGTTAGGTACAAGGCAAGTAACTGGTGACATGGCCTTAGACAGTGCAGCAAAGGTTTCACCATGACAAAGGAAAGAACTGACAACTGCCTCTCCAAAAAGCGTTTCTTCTTCAGTGTCACCAGACTTAGGGTACAAGTAGGAACGGGTGGAGTTTGGCTTCACAGAGAGGTAACTTCCTTTGTGGGAAGGGGCTGCCTAGAGATAATGGTTTTGGAGCAGGCGGAATTCTAAAAAGGGGCAGGGGAATTAAGCATAAGGTACGCAACAATGACAGAACCGAGTTGTTACGTGTTGTTGTTAACGTTAATGAAGAAGTAATGGCTTTCCATACAAAGTGAGCATGATACATGTTGTGAAAACACATTGTGGAAAAAAAGATGAGAAGTGTAACTGCAATTTTGTGACTAAGAAAAGTGTTCTACCTGCAAGGTAAAGAAGTTACTTTGAGGTGTGGAAGTAAAGGGAGGCATTGCTCATAGAAATTAGCTGCCGCAGAGAGTGTCTAAATGGAAGAATTATCAATCCACATCATGATGTGGCAGTTTCTAATGAGAAAAGCAGGATGCAAAAATAACATCTCAGTGTAACTATTAAGCCAGAATAGATGCTGTTTACTGTATTAATGTTGCCTTTACTTGTTAAAAAAAACAAACAAAAACGGGATTGTATTAGGCCATCATGCTCCCATCTTTTCAATTACAGAGATAGAACAATCTCAGATTCCAAAGCTAACTACAAATCAAAATTGTGTTATGTTATCTACTGAGACACAAATGGAAAATAAATACTGTTAACTGTCACTTTCCATTAGGTAACAGAAATTCAATTACATTTCAAACAAGCCTCCGTGTCAACAGAATAAATCTGTTTCATAAATGAGCAGGTAACCATTTTTGATTCTAACTTCCCAAAGGGAAAAAATCAATTTTAATCACAATTGTTCATTTTTTTCCATATGAATGTTCTGGAGCAAAGTACATCATCTGTCCTAGAAATACCATTGTAAAGCACCGAGGTTTAAGAAAAAGTGGCAAGGAAAGTAGTGGAATTATGAAATTCATATGCTGATAAACTGTACTGTTTTTCCACTGAAAGCTCACACTGCCCAACGGATCTACAGAAGATCAGAAACCCAAGTAAGCACCAGCAACTGCAGCAGCAATCAAGAGTTTATCACAATTGAACAGCCACTGTAAAAAGCAATGCGTTTATCAGGGTGACTACACTTTCAGGGATCGAGGCAAGCAGCAAAGAAGCTTTTCAGAAAGGGCCCCACTGTCTTCTCAGATATGGACAAAATAATACACAGACTGGGTGAAATACTCTACAGAAATACAGAATTTTGTTTTGTGGATTCAAGAGTGCATTCTCATTTAGAAGACCACCAGGGTTGTGACAGGAAATTAAGAAATCTGAAATTGGGTTCTATATTTCATAGAATCATAGAACATCTCATGTTGGAAGGGACCCAATAAGGATGATCAAGTCCAAGTCCCTGCTCCTTGAAGGACTACGTAAACTAACCCTTACAACTAAGAGCATCATCTAGATAGTCAAGACCCCTTTGTAAATTTTTATACCAGGTTTCAGAAATCGTCTTGGTTTAGCTGCACAAGAGTCCCAGTTTGGCAGAAGCCTGCCCTGACACAGAGCAGAAGAAAGAGTTGGCATCTGAGTCCTGAGCATCAGACTTTCTCTCTTTTCTGAAGTACAAGAGGCAAAGAAAATCAGCTTGATATAAAGAGCAAGAGCGCCGTGACACCAACTTCACATTGTGTCCTCCCCACGTAAGCGAGAAGAAGAACAAAGCCACCATTGGCTTGATGTGGGAAAATCTTGCCCCTGCTCTCCCCCTCGATCAGGAGGGGAAGCCAGAACTGGAATGCAAATGTGTTTGGCAGCCATGTGCGCCCACACGCAGTATTAATTACAAAAGACAGAATGGACATCCTCAGCTACCCGACTGCCAACGGACTGACTGTCACATTATGTTAGAGAGTGAAGAAAAACACTCTCAACCCCATAAACCTATTTCTTTCTATGGAAACTCACTGTGGAGCACACAGAAGTCACAAAATATGTGTTTCTTGTAATGCAGTGGAACTGGTTCAGGAAGTAAGTGAAATTCAGCCATTAAGTAGCAGCAGTCACAGTCTAATTAAATTGGATCCCCTCTCGAGATCATCATATCAAAAGGCAGTGCTATGACATTGAACTTGAAGCAGAAGAGGGGGTTTTTTTAACTAAATGAGGAAATTAGTTATAGAGACTAAAGAAGATACCTAGGATATTAAAATCCATGGAAATCTACTAAAAAAATACCTTATTAGAGTCACAGCAGGCTTATATATCCCAAAACCAAAAATAAAGGATGCAAAAAGTCAAGAGCAAAATAGCATGGCTAAATAATAAGAAACAAAAAAAAAAAAATCCACTACGCCATGAGAAGGCAACAGGCAAAAAACAAACTTCATCTTATAAAGTGTAAAAAAAGAGATTTTAAGGGTGAAGAAAGTCTCCAAAACAGCTAAATGCACCATGCAAGAAGTTCTGTAAATACAGCTTTCAGCAGGACCTGTGAGCCTGTTACGCCACCTGGGTATCAACAGTTGAGTTAAACAAAGCAAACGTCCAGGAAGCCAAAATCTTTCTTAGAATCATTATCCATCACAATTAATAATACTTCGGATGAGCAACCCTCCATCATACCTCATCCCACCAGGAGTGCCCCGAGAACCCAGAACAGCCTCAGTGAGGAAAGAGAGCAAAGACAGACTTTCTAGAAGCTTCCTGGTATTAATTTACTTAGAAAACTTGGACAAAAAGTCATGAAAGCCAAATATTCTGGAGGGGTGGGGAAGGCCTCCAAGGGAATTCAGAGAATGAAAGATTACAGTTTGGTCTCAAAGGCCACTTCTCTTCATTAACTGCAGAGGACATCTCAGGGACCAGCCCTGATAACTACTGAGAGTCTCTCTGAGTAGTCACAGTGCGACCCACACATTTACTGGTGCATTCCTGCCATGGACTTTAACTAAATGACTGGAAATAGGAACAAGGAGGGAAAAAAAACAGTGTGGTAAGAAAGCACGTACAAAGGATCAATACTGTGAATGGTGCAGCTATTCATATTTACTAATAACTGAAAGCTGACATGCTATAAGTAATAAGAATGTGAAATTTGCTGACTACAGAGAACTATTTAGGGTAGTCAAGACTACAAAGGATTGTGAGGAACTCCAGAAGGACCTTTAAAAAACTAGGTAATTGGACAACCTGACAGCAGATGAAATTCACTGTGGAAAAAAAAGTGCAGAGTAGGGTACACTAGAAGGAACAAATTTAAAGCCACTTGTACATACTGATGGGTTCTGAATTAGTTATAACCTCTCAGGAAAAAAGATGCAAGATTCATCATGGGCACTTCAATGAAGACATTCGCTCAATACACATGAGGGGTCAAAGAAAGTGAACAGGATGTTACTATGTATTGAGAGGGGAATACAGAATATGAAAAATATTAATATACTGCCATTTATATTGCCATCACTGTAAATTAATGACATATACTCCCCTTGAACACATTACCTCTGTCAAGAAGGACATGAAAAAACAGTCCAAAGGACATCAAGGATAAAAATCTTCCTGCTTCACAGAAGAAGAGGGTCCCTAACTAAAGCAGTTGAAAAAAAGTTTCCTTGAGGACAGATTATTCTATCGTCATTCATTCCAGCCTCCATCCTCTGAAGCAGCATAGAATACCCAACAACAGAAACAAGATACCAGGCCAGGAAGACCTTGGCCTTTGTTCACAGGACAGTGCCCATCCTTTTAGCTAGAATGTTTAATACTAATTATTTAGTTTTCCAAGAACACAGCAACAGAGATAGGTGATTTAGTGACTGCGGACACAGGTAAGGCTGAGGTACAGTACTCCGTGCCTTCTTTGCCCCAGTCTTCACCACCAACACCCCCCAGGCCTCAGCACAAGGCATGAGGTTGACCCCCCAGGCCTCAGCACAAGGCATGAGATAACCAGCAGTAGGTGAGGACTGGACCACATCCAGAATACCATAACCTCCACTCACAAATACAATAAACTCATCAATAAACTGAGGCAATTTCAGCAGAGTGCCCCCAGAGCAGTCGAGGTCTGGAGCACCTGTCCTGTGCAGAGAGGCAGAAGGAATCGGGCATTTCAGCCTGGAGAAGAGATGGCTTTGGGGGCACCTAATGACAGTCCGCTACCACATATGGGGAGGGTCACTGAGGAGATGAAGTCAGGGTCTTCACAACAGAGCATAATGGGACAGAAGACAATGGGCCTAAGATGAAATGAGAGGTTCAGACTGGATATACGGTAAAAAACTTTCCCCATAAGGACAGTCCAGCAGTGGAACGGGCTGCGCTGAGAGGCTGTTCAGTCTCCACCCTCAGAAGCCTTGAAGATCCAACTGGATCAATCCCTGAGCAACCTGGTCTGACCTGGCCACACTGTGTGAGGTTGGACAAGAAACCTCCTGAAGACTTTCAGACCAAATTATCTTCTGATCCCATAAGTAGTTCCTTCTTCTATCATAATTACAACATGGTGAAGGAGCCCACTTATTGCGTCCAAGTGCCTGGAAACCCAAGAAAATGACATTTCTATATAGCACCAAACTCTATGGGATTTGAAATAGCAGCAGCAGGCAGAATTCTGGACAGGCCATTACCCCTCCTCAAGTTCCCATCTCTTCTCTTCCACCTACTTCAGTTTTATATGGCCCCCAATAACCAGAGCATCTCAACATCATCCTGTTTCATCGCATTTCAGAACCATTATTATCTTTACGATTATGAAATTCGTAAATTCACTGTCACGTGTTATTGCTTGGTTTCTCTAACTTTTCTTGCTGTGGATCATTAAGTTTTGCATCGTCAAATGCTGGTACCTTGTGCATGTTCATAACACAGGCTCGTTCATAAACTAGAAGTTTTGATACATTGTCAAATAATGCTCTAGATTACAAGATGTAGAATAGAAAAATCACAAAATCCAGAAAACTCAAAATTTCATTCACACATTTTCCTTATTTTATTCCACTGCGATGCACTACTTTCTATTAGTAATAGCTTAAAGATTAAAGATCATCTTTAATTTTTAATTTCTTTAGCACTTTAGTCTAATGGTTTTTAAGTTCCATCATACACATCATGACACTGAAACAGAATTTCTTTTTTTTTTTTTTTTTTGAGTTCACTCTAGCCTGGGAATCAGGGTTTGACACCAATGATGTAAAATTACTAAATATAAGAATATATATCAGGGGAGGGGACATTCTCAGCTGACAATCAGTAAAATGCCAACACATTGCAATGCGAGAGCAATGCAATGTGAGAGCAAGACAGACCAAAGCAATACAAAGATGGGAATTGAGATAATCAAACAGGTATCATCAAAGATTTTAAGGAGCAAGACTTTGAAGCTAACAGCATTTTAAAATCCACTTGAATTTGACTTGATTTGTTAATCTACTACTCATTTTGAATCTGTCCCCCGATACATAGCATCGCTCTGCAATGGTGAACACGGCGATTCCTCAACGGTTTGACTCCTCTGATATGTATCACCCCAGACTAATTTTCTAAATGGGTGATACTATTCCTTTCCCAATGGAAATCTAGAGCTAATTTCAACCTAGGAATAATTTATGTTAAAATTACTGAACCCGTAACGTACCAAGTTTGAAGTTCTTAACAATCCTAGTACAAATTGAACGGCTGCTGAATAAATAAATTATATGCACAAGCACACAGAGATGATAGATATACACACACATATCCATTTATGCATACTGATCATGAGAATGCCAAAAAATCTTGTATCTGCAATGTGCCTGTCATCTGACTCAATAGCAAAACTTATCTGAAATTATTAAATCTACAGTTCATGAAAGATCAAATTCAGATCTACTTCCTTCCTTCCTCAAGAATAGGAAGTTCCCACAAATTTAAGAATGGTAAATTTAAACAATTGAGATAGGCAAATAACAGATTCTCAGTTTCGTAACAAAAAGTATCTTTTCAGTCATAATTTTTTTTTTTTTTCAGGTTAAACCAGAAATTTTATTCAAAGAATTTTGAGAATGAAAGTCAGAAAATAATCTTTAGACTGAGAAAGAAATAGTCTGTTTGGCCTCAAATACGGCACTTCAATTTTAAGCAATTGCCAAAAGGCTTCTAAGATATTAAAACCAAAAAACACTCAAGCACTGAAAAATTTTAGATACTTTACTTTGAAAATTTCTAAGCTAAAAGTTTCCTTAACCCTTCTAGAATTTTTAAAGGCTAAGTAGATGGATAGTAAAAACCTAATGTACGGCTTAGCCTTTCCGTATCACCTAGTCAATCTCTTCATTATAAGAGAACTTGTATTAAAAAAAAAATGTCATAGAGGGTTAATCAACAATCTAGTAGGTTTTATTCAGTGGTACTCATATAAAAAGATACTAACCTTTCTCCAGTTGCAGTTGAGAAAAACAGACATTTAAATCACAATTACCACTATCCATGGGGCTTAATTATGATTTTTTTGTTTCCACGCTAAAACTAGCATTAGAAGGTACAAACCTGATACTAGCAGTTACGAGTTTTTTATACTGCTGAGTGGTAAAGGCTGGCTTAGGGTTGTTCAATTCTCTGTCTGCAGACCTGGACTCATTTCAGGTCTACGTACCCAAGCAGACAGATTTAAAGAAGAAACACAATCCACCTAAGTGCCCACATGCTGCATTTGCTTAAGTCCTGTAACTGAAAGATACAGGGGTAGTTTAACATACTGATAATGCCACAAAGTAATATATTTTCCTCCAGTTTAAAGTGTAGGAGAAAATTAATTAAAAACCACTTCTAGATATTGAAGCCTATTTGATATCTTAGTTATGACAAGTGGACCTGAAATAGTCAAATCTCCCATCTTAAGGAAGCTGCTGATTAATTTGGGAAGATGAATGCTCACTCGCACACTTCTCTTCCAAATGATTTTTGCCATACTCATCAGTTACTTTTCTTTTTACATCTTGAAGATAAACATTCTCTGCATTTTTATCAACCACCATGATTCTGAAAGTTATATTCTTTTTGATACATTAATTGGCTATCATGAAAAAATGGAGCAGAAAATATTATTCATAGAAGTGTTACTCCGCTGTGCATCGCAACTTCAAAGCGCTTCACAGGCATTCCTTACTCTCCCGAGCATCTCTGTCAAGCAGATAAATACTGGTTGCCCAGTTCTGCAGGCAGAAAAGGAGGAACAAAAGAAATAAAGGTCTGAACTGCCAAAGAGTTTCACTGAAGCGGGCTGTTCCAGTGACCGGTTGACACAGCACCTTCTGGGCAGAGATTTTAGACTGCTGTACGACTCTGACATTATTCTCAACATCTGGAATTGTCTCTGCAGGTTAGCAAACCATTTTCGGTATCGCTGTTTAGATCAGCTAACAGCACACAGCAAGATTAAAATTTTAAGATCTTTTTGTCCCTAATCTCAAGCAGTGATCATTATGTCATTTGTTTTGTACAGCAAGATATAAATGACCTCAGACACTATAGTAAATTATTTATGCACAAGGAGTAGTATCATGATTGGGAATTATGCAGAACAGATTAAATCGACCACATTTTATAACAGAAGAAAATTACAAGCAAGATTTCCAAAACATGGTTATCTAAAAATAAGTCTTCAGATCTCTCAGTAAGGAATCAGACTTTCCAAATTGCCAAGTATGCAGGATTTTCCCAAATCAAACACCTAAGAAGAAATTCGAAACTTCTTTCCACGTGTCTCTATGAAAAAATGCCCTACGTGATGCTGATGAGGTAAGAAGAACTGGATAACAAAAGCAGAAATATCTCAAAAAATATGCATTGACATGAACAGTTAATCTGCCTTAAAAAACTTGACTGGAAAGACATTGCTTATATGATTTAGGATGTTGAAAAACATGAATTTGTGTTGGGGCCATGTGCTGTACAATGTACCTTAATTTCTTCTGTCACAAAGAGTATCATTTACTTGAATTACAGTTGATGGCAGAAAATGCCAATTCTCATTAACTAAAAAAAGAATTCACCAGCAGATAATACTTTATGCTCATGTATTTCTGTAAGAAAGCTCTTAGCCACCTGGTGCTGGAGCCAGAATTCGTCAACCCAAGGTGTTCATGCAAAAATGTATTAGTGACTAATCACCTGAGACCAGCTAGGGTTAATTTACCAGAACAGCTTCTAATCTCTGCTTCTTTCTTCTCTCAGTGGTAAATGGACCAGTAGAGACAGCACAGTAAAAACATGCTCCTGCTTTCTGGAAAAAAAAAAAAAAAAAACGGCTTTTTTCACTCTGTCCATCTATCACAACCTTTTACCTTCCAAGACTGTTATGAAGGCCACATCATTCAAGGAACCGTTCTTTGTATGGAAGACGGCGCCTCAGCTGAATGCAGCCAATTTTGGAGAGGCAAGCAGCCAAGTAGGGGAGTGGGAGATTTACCAAGGAGGTAAAGTGCTGGGGTGAGAAACTACAGTTTCTCAGCATCCATATTTTAATAGCCATCACGGGGCAGCAAGCCAGTCCTTAGAATGGCTTGCAGGACAAGCAAAGAGGCAGGAAGGAGAATGTAAGAAAAGATGACTTGGCGAGAAAAAGAAAAATAAATGCCACTGAGTGGTGCTCAAAGGAATTAGTGATTACAGGCAGCGTCTGGATCACTGTACCAACATGTCTTGATCAGCACTGAGTTCCTACTGGAAAGGCAGGTGAGCTGCTTCTGAAAAGCAGTAAGAAAAAAAAAAAAAAAATCTACAGAATGACTGGGTATGAAAAGGGTGGGGAATTCTATCCATTGCATCTTTGCCAGAGCTGATCATAAGCAGGAATGAAGTCCTGAGCCTGAATTTGCAGAAGAGACTGGCAATAGCCTCAGAACACACGCACCTTTAAAACAGATTTGCCTTAAACACTGTGGGAGGGAACTGTGTTAGGTACAAGGTTTTTAAGCCCACACAGATTAGAGTTGTCCAGAGAAGTCTCCCTAGTCTCCAAGGAGAGCCACTTTCCCTTCTCGAATCCAATGTCACGAGTTGTGATTCTTTGCTCTCTGATGAGAGATTTTCAGATAAGAGATACAATACACACCTATGTCTTCTGAAATGTATTTAACTACTCAGGTAAGAAGCTGACTCAGAGACAGCCAGGTACATTAAGAGAAAAATCTGGTTGTAGCTGCAAGGGTTCTGGTGCCATTAGAAGAACACCAGCAGAACCTGTAACAGTAGTTCCCCTTCACATGATGCCCCTGGAGAATGAAATTACTGCATTTCACTGGATCTTAATTGGTTTTTAATGGATTTCACTACCCACCAGTTTCCAAAACGCAAACCCATATTAATGAATTGCTATAGCTTTCGTAATGCTTCTTCTATCCACTCAATGAAAAACAAAGCACATCATTAAAACGAACCACACTAGTGAAAATAAGAAGGGGCTACAGCGTTCTGCCGAAAGTCAAAGCTGCTCTAAGCTCTCTACTTAGCAGAAATTCATCTTGCTTACCCATCATTTATTTATAATTAAAGCAGTTTCCTTGTTACACCTTTGCTAAGCATGGTAGTAGCTCAACTACCCAAGAATTACTTGGCATTTTAAAAATCACTTCTTTCAATTAGCTAGCCTGGTTTTGTTGTTGTTAAGAAATTCCCTTATATGCTGTAAAAGAAACTCCTTTAAACAAAAAAAAAAATCCTTTCTATTCTAAGGAACTAATTACTTGAAGGGGGGAGGAGAGGCACCCTAACAGCCTCTGTTCATATCATAAATGTGAAATACAGTTTCTAACCTGTTTTCTACTCATTAAAGTTCTAATGCCACAAAGAGATACCCAATGTCTTTTCCACGAGTCCACCAACAAAACATTCAGCACCAGTGCCTTCCTAAGCAACAATGAAGACACAGACATTTTGTTTCGAGAACAGTAATCTATGAGAAGCTGCCATCAAGTATTTCACTGAGAAGTGAAGAGAAGCAGCTGTACTTAAGTTGCACATGTACCATAGCAGTAACCACAGGGACACTCATACATTTGGAAAACCAACAGTTTCTGGGTTTTTTTAATAGAACAGCTTGGGATAGTAGCCAAGGAACCCTGAATGTAAATCCAAGGAGTTCTGAATATATACCCCCATAAACTCTGACTTAATCCCTTAGAAACGGAGATACCAAATGCAATTTACTTTTGTGCAGAACACTGTTACCGGCAGATGCAACATTTACATCCCACTCCAACCTCCAAAGTGGTAAAGGAATGCGTACTCGATGCTATGAATAGTAAACAACCACTGTAATAATGTGGTACTAGGATTATGTATTGATACTTCTACGCTTTTGGCAGCTGCTTTGCTTCGTAAAAGCCACCTTTGAGTACCACGGTATGCTTTTCAGACCCTGTTCACCGCTTCCAAGATTACTGATGCTCAAAGGCCCAACTTAACCCTCAGAGCTGCACCAAGAGGGAAGGAGCAGCAGTTGTAATGGGGCACAGGAAAGGCTGCTAGGAGGTTTCTCGCAAATGAAAGGAGAGCAGCAGCTGCTCATCCCCTTCAAAATCACTTACGACATGGCAGAGGACTTCCAAACCATGCTGTTCCTTCTCTTCTGGCAAGGATAAGTAGAATAAAAGGCATGTAATATGCTGAGTTCCACAAAAACCTGACTATCCCCACCCTGCACCCTGTCTTGCACTACTTTTCAAATCAATGTACTATGACTCTCATACGCTGTGCTACCATGATGCTTCACCTCGTGTCAGCATTGTGAAAACCCTGACAAGTCTTTCTTACCACTGCCACACGAAGCAGGGCAGAGGCAGCATTTAGGTAATACACAGGCTGTGTTTAGGTTCCCTGCAAAACAGGCATTTCCCCCACAGAAAACACATCTCCTTTACGAAAATGAAATGGAAAACAGTTTGTTTGTAAAATGAATTCTGTAGAAAGAGTGAGAATACAGAAGGAAAGTTCAGCATTTCATTTACAAGTCATCCTGGGGCTGAGAGTTGCTGGGCTCAGACTCCTCAGCCCCACTGGCAGAGGCATGGCCCGAACCCTGTGTTCCCTTCCTTGGGAGACAGGTTCTGAAAGTTTTTTAGAGGTAACCTGACTATGGCACAATACTTCTGCCAGTATCTGAAATTCACAGTGAAGAACCATCTAGTTTACATACTTTTTTAGCATGTATTTCCTTCATTTTTCTCAAAGGCATGAAATCATCTAGTATCACTGCCAGGCTATTAATATGCAACATGATTTTACTTTTTTAATTTTTGTGTTTGCGTGGCAAATCAATTCTGAATTACTGTTACATTGGCTACTGGAAGTGTAAATACAGCTTAGGGCTAACCAGAGAGCATGAGTGAAGATCACTGTCCTACTTTATCCCAAAGCAGATAGTCCGGCACCAATCTAAGAGCCAAACCTGGATGTTTGACACCTGCATGTAAAAAACATGGGGCCATCCGCTATCTGAAGCACACACAAATTTTGGCATGACTGGGGCTAGCAGAATTACATTTAAAAGCTGGTCCCAGAGCTCCTCAGAGAGCTGCCAAAGATGGCGACTGTGGAGGTGTTTAATTGACGGGTACTGTGGAGGAGCAGAGACGCGTGTGCTGCATGACAACATCAAGGCATCATCTTGACTCAGCCTTACTCAGCTCCGAGCCAGAAAGGATAAGCGCATTCAGTCCCGGCTGTCTTCTGACCAGACTAACAAGCTCGACAACTAGTGTGCATTAATTATTGTTCATGTAGTGAAAAGATTTTTGTAATGGTATCAAACCAAATACACTTTGGTTACTTATAGGACACTTCAGAATATCAAAATACTTTAATCTATTTGAAAATGCATGGAGGAAGCTGTGATGCTTATTATAGCAGAACACTACCTAACCTTTCAGTCTGGAAGATTTTCCCCCCATGGAAAGTCAGGAATGTGAGCTTTAACAGACAACAGAACACATTCAAAGCAAAATTTATATATTAATCTTGCATACTGTTCACAATAGCATCACAAGGAGGTTTGAGCAGCACTGAAACATGTCCCCTCATACCTATTTACCCCAATCTCTCCTCCTACATAGGATTCTTTCATCTCAATTTAAATAAGATAAACATGGATCATATTGGCTATGGAAAAGTCTGCCTGAAAATGGGAAAGGTCTGCAACAACTTCATCGAATCACAGAATAGTTTGGGCTGGAAGGGACCAGCCCAAAGGTCATCTAGTCCAACCCCCCTGCAAGAAGCAGGGACATCTCCAACCAAGATCAGGTCGCTCAGAGGCCCATCCAGCCTGGCCTTGAATGTTTCCAGGGATGGGGCATCCACCACCTCTCTGGGCAACCTGATCCAGTGTTCCATCACCATCACTGAAAAAACACTCTTCCTTACATCTTGTCTAAATCTACCCTCTTTTATTTTAAAATCATTACTCCTTGTCCTATCACAACAGGCCCTATTAAAAAGTCTGTCCCCATCTTTCTTATAAACCCCCTTTAAGTATTTAAAGGCCTGAAGAAGGTCTCCCTGAAGCCTTTTCTTCTCCAGGCTGAACGGGCCCATCTCTCTCAGCCCGTCCTCCTAAGAGAGGTGCTCCAGCCCTCTGATCATTTTTGTGGCCCCTTCTGTGCTCCAGTGTAGAAATGCTGAGACTTCACTTAATGTGAAACAAAAAAAAAAAAAAAAAAAAAAAAAAAAAAAATCAAACTGGTTGCACAGCAAGCTGTCAGATGCAGCTTTTTCAACTGCAGAATATGGTGCATGTTTTTTTACAAGGCCCTTTATACAACACTGTTTCATCAAACAATGTAATTGCAGAAGGAAACATGTCCAGTAAGTTTCCACTGACTTGGAGACCTCAGCTGGCCCCAGATCAGAGGCTTGCTTTCCAAAACACGTATCAAGACATAACAAAAACATCCAAGCCAGTCCATTGGGCCATGTTAACCTGTAACATAGACACGAGCACTCAAGAACCCTACTTACTAAAGTGGAGTTAATCATATGCCTAAGCAGTTTCCTAAATTGGGGCCTATGCTGTTTCTTAAAAACCTGAGACATCCTAAAAAGAATGAGTCTCTTTGGTTTCAGTCGATTTCACGCTGCTAAAAAGTCTCTTCAACCACCACTAAACTGATGAATTAGGGTATGTGCTGCCAGACCAACAAAAATGCACCACCATTTCCTTTTTAATGGCATATCAAATATATTGCACCAATATTTTGCTTTGTGTAGGCACCAAGATTTATAAGGGGTTTTTTTAGTTACATTAATAGCAATAGTGCTAAAATCTTAAGAACTAAGTAGCATTATATTTAATTATCCTTCTATAATTACACTGATTAAATACAGCGTAAGGCACCATAAAGATAGATAAAACATTATGGCTAAAAAACTTCTCAAAAATGACCATAAAATGATTATTAAGCCTGAGGTGAGAAAATTAATATCACAAGCATGATTTTATAGGGTTTTCTTACACTGCTTCCCCTTCTTAGAATATCTCATCTGCAGTGGCAGCAGAATTTCCTCCCAGCAGTAATGAGAATCAGAACTAACGATAAAAAATGCTGCAACTTGAAAGGGAGGTCAGTTTAGCCCTCCATACCAAGGGAGAGTATTTGTGTGCTTATGCTTCAGGCAAATGCCAATAAAACATATTAAAACACCTCCAAGCATACTGGTTTACACTTGGGTAATATTTGTTTCCCTCTTGTTTCCTTTTCCTCTCTCTTTTGCAAATATTCTACACAATTTCACAGCAATGAAGCAAGAACTGGCACAATATAAATGTTGCATCTATATTCTGAGTAATGATCTAACGAGAGAGATCCAACGGTTTTCATACTGGGTGACCAATATTATTATAAAGATTAAAGAATCCCAAGAAAAATTCTGACCAAGAACTAATATTAAGGCAAAAATTTAATATTGGAAATCTTCAATGTCTTCAAAAACAGAAAAGACTGGATTATAAGGTTATGACTGAGCACAAGAAAAATAAAACAAATCTTTCTGACCCACGGATGGGATAAATCATCTCAAGTAATAATCTTCCTGATTCTTTGAATTATATGTTTAATTAATTTTATTACACCTAATTACCAAAATGTATCATAATTATCTGACACATTTCAAGAAATATGGTCTCATTTACTTAATTATATGATTAATTAACTATGATACGTAATTGCTAAACTTCAACAAGATCACATTTCTCCTTTTCTTCCAAAATTTGGAAATCATCCTGAAGTGCTCCTGCATGCAACTGCTTCATACAAAGAGCTCCATGGTCACCAAAGATACACTTGTTCTGCAGGAAAGAAGTGTACAACCTCTTACTTCTTTTTGACTCTGTTATACTCACTTCTTGTTCTCTATTCTTAAAAATAGCTACAAATATTTTTTTTCCATAATGGTTGGCTTTGATAGAGATACTTCTGATTGTTTTAAAAACCATCATGCTCCCTAGAAAGTCTCTATTACACTTCCCAGCCCACTTTTTTTTGGTTCAGATGCCCGTAGCACATTGAGGGGATGCCTCTGAAGAGGCAGGACTGGTGCAGCCCTCCACTTGGATCTCAGGTGAGACACAGGAACAGCCCGTACGTCACTCTCCAGTAATGGTGGGTTGGCAGGAAGCGCCTGGACGAGGCCATTAGAGCAGGAATGAATTGAAGACAACCTTCAATCTCTCAAATTTATCCTAGAGGCCAAATCAGTCACCAGCCGGGTCACAAAACTGGCACCTCAGCATCTCTGTTGTGCATCCTCATCCCTGTGCTGCACTTAGCTGCTGGCCATGACATGAACCTGAGTGCAACATTTTGAATGTGCACATGAAGAGAGCTCAGAATTGCAGCAGGGAGAAAACTTACTAAATCTTATTAATCCATTACAATCTAGATTAAAATGAGTAACAGCACGTACTGTATCATAGCCCTTAGCAGATACAAACATACATTTTGGGAGTTGTACATCCCAACCAAGACATACCAGTCAAGAATAACCCAGAAGGAAACTATTTGAAAATATTTCAAAATTTCAAAAGCTCTCTCAAAGAAGAGCTTTAACTTGTGATATTTTAATACAAATTGATTGTCTATTTCTGATGCATTAGGAGAAATTGTTTTACAAAATCATTTCATCTCAACTGAAAACACATAAACACATCCAGACCTCAATCAACAAAATAGATTCCTGCATTTTGAGGAAAATAACAAGTCATTTATTAGAAAGAGTCTTCCCACTTTTCGCTCAGTTTATACCACTATTTAATACCTGGCACACAATCTCTGCATTTCAGTTGCATGTTAGGCACTCCTAATCCAACTACTGCTGCCAAGAATCGAAGCAAAGACTGTCTAATGCAGCAGGATCTTATTATAAGCCAGTCCCAAATGACACTTTAAAAAAAAAAAAAAAAAAATCTTTTTTATTTTAATCCACATTTTCTCCTAAATAACAAAGTCCTGATTCCTTTACAAGCTGATGAGGTGCCTGTGCCAAAGGCCACACGCTGTAGCTGATTAGCGAGCAAGTTAAGCAAACGGGCGTGAGGGGCCGAGGCGGCTGGCGGGCTGTGGGGCGAGGCAGGATCCAGGGGCCATCCGCAGCAGTGCCTTGTCAGGTCAGTCACACATACCGCCCCACATCTCGTGTCTCCAGGTACGAAACTGCCTAGCAGCACTTCACTTGGAAACCCTCCCCAAATTTTTTTATGCGTTCTTAAATGTAAGGACACGTATTTCCAAGCTTCCTTAGCGATTTTTAACAAGGTTTTGAACAAAACCTAGGTTAAAAAAAATGCATCGTACTTTGAAGATAAAGGATAAATTATGGAAGCCAATACAGTCGTCAAGCTTATACCAGCCATGGCTAAATATTAAAAAACTGGAAAATAACTAACTTCACCACAGGTCAAGTACAGAAATAGAGCGAGCTTTTTCTACATGGCATATCTGTCACAGTTCTTCACTTATCCTCAATCTGGATCAGCTTCCGGCACCCGTAGGCAATCGTCCTCTCCCACACCTAGAGCTGCCCACTCTCATGCCCAGATAGGTGGGCATGCCTTTTCCTGCTGCTCCACCCTCTGAAGCAGTGGATTCGGAAGAGCCATCCCGCACACAGCATTCTGGAGACGGCTTCATACTGCAACAGTGATCACTTCTTCCAAAATTCAGAGTGCGCAGAGGTGGTTTAGAACTACCTCTGCCTTGCCAAATGTCTGCTGTGGATCTTGAACACAGACCCAAAACCTCTCGGAAGCTGGAACGATTAACAGTTCACCTTGGTCATTGTGGTTTAATTGCCTCTCGAATGAAGAATTCTTTCTCACTGCAGCATATCCAAATTAGAGGCAAACATCACTGACCTCTCCTTACACTTCTCCTCATTCTGCCTGTAAAGTTAAAATCAAACTATCTATCACGGGTCTTTTGTTATCTGTATTAACTGGAAGGCTAATGGCTGTAGTGCTCTTTGGGAATATGGGAGGTCTTAGGCACATATGATGATACTGATGATGTTAATACACCAAGTGTATCAGCCTGCGAAAAAAAGGGGACCCGATAAAGGAAATGGAGAAGTCTGCATTCATCTCTACATTTTAGGTCCGCGGTTCTATCATGCATTTTCTCAAGGGTTATATTGCTTCTAAAAATGACTTACAAGGCTGCAGTCAGGCTTATCATAGCACTGCTTCAATTTTAAAGCTTTTTCATAATGCCTGTTCTTTTCTTAATATGTAAATGATACTGCTGGATGTATTTCTGTTCTGTTCCAATAGTCATCCAGAAATTGAGAATTGCCACCTTTGTTATCTAGACACATGTAGAAACAAAGTTCTGCCAGGTGGCATTTTCTGATGAACACATTTCAAGGCATTACACATTTGAAAATATGAACATAAAAATAAGAGGGAGTAATGAGGGCATGATTATACCTGAGTTCACACACAACCATTGATACAGGCAATCATGATCTTCAGGAGGGCAAGAGGTGTGAACACATCCACCCATTTATCTTGTAGCCAAAGATCCAACCTTCTCTTTCCCTAAAATCTAAAGGCCTCTCCTGGATTCCTCTGCTTCTTTTCCCATGAACCATTCTCAAGAAAGACAACAGATGTTGGTACACTGACATTCTGCCATAGGCGTTGTTAGAAAGAACACTTGGTAGGTTAAATCAGAGACTGTGTACCATCCCTACCAACCAACTCCATCCATCACACCTACCTCGCTTACCAGTATGAGGAAAAGACATAACTTACCTCCTTTCAGTTTCGGTCATGCACCAGATTTCTGGATGTCGTGGTAGCTTGGAAAATCCTTGAGAAACGGCTACTGTCCCGTGTAGAGCACTCTATACATACAGTACAACCATGAGACCTACCTCAGAGGGAACAGTGAGTCAACCTAAGCATCTAAGTCCAGCACATCAGACTTCACAAGCACATGCAGATCATTCACAGGACATCCA
Source organism: Tetrax tetrax (assembly GCA_009806455.1). NCBI lineage: Eukaryota > Metazoa > Chordata > Aves > Otidiformes > Otididae > Tetrax > Tetrax tetrax. The sequence continues at coordinate 62,789 of WHYT01014907.1, read as the reverse complement.
CCAGAGCACGCACCTGGCAACGGTGTCAGGCTTACCAAAGCTGGAAGGCTCACCTAAATCACACCTTGAAATAATCCTTTGCAGCTGGGGCAGACAAAGTGTAAAAAACACATGCCATCCTCTACGATTAAAGTCTCTCAATTCGGAAATTAGACCTCCTTAAGAACTCAATAGCAGTAGAAAACATAAAGCTCAACTTACAATTTCTCTTAAACTTTCTGGATTTCTTCTACTCTTGCATTCTCCCATCCTCTAAAACTAGATAATTTGTTCTTAAGGTTTTTTTATGTTTCGTAAGGTAAGGGTTTGTGCCTAAATTTCTCTTGTAGGGTCCTTGACCTTAGGGCTTTTTTTCATTTTTTTTTTTTTTTAAAGGTTTTTTCGTTGGTTTTGGTTTTTTTTTTTAGTTTTGGGTTCTTTTACAATCCTCCTTTCTTCGACTGCTGTACAGTTTCAGGGCATCTAAATCTCTTTCCTAAAATAATCAGCTGACATATTTCAAAACACGTTAAGATAAATGTATGTTTCATTACAGTTAGATTGCAACGGAACTTCTATAGAAGCATTTCTGACACAAAATGAACCTTTGTGATTAATGCTAACAAAACATTGCATATAATAATAATGTACCACAATGATTTCAGTGTTATTTTAAAGTGTTACTAAACCATCAATTGCTCTGAAAACAGTGAGGACTTGCTACAGAATTCAGATTTAAACACATACTTTTTATAACACTTAACTTATTGCACGATATGAATCACAGGAAGCAAGCCCAATGAGACTGTTTACTGAGGCAGAAAGAAAGAAAATCTGCAGAAGGAACTAGTTTATCATAAACAACACAAATATTTACTCTATTATTTAATGTGTGCCCAGCATGTCTATCCTTAACGCAGCATTAGCTGACATCAGGCATATGCCATATGTGCAAATAATTAATTCAAATTATGTTTTCTTCCAGTGTGTTGTCTCAGGAAAGAGCTGAATTAATGTAAAGATATATTCAACAGCAAACACTGAGATGATCTCTCTATGTAACAATCCAGCCCTGTTTGTCTTTGTGAGTACGCAGTTTCTGATACTTCACCCTCATTGTCATTCCAGTGCCAAGGGCTGAGGGGATGTGAAATGCTCCTGCCGGGTTCCTTGTGCAATCACGGGGATGAGTAACAACGTGATTTAAAAAAAATGACTTGGCTAAACATTATTTTTTCATAAGATAAAGCTTCATATGGCAAAATCTTGAGAACACATCCACCTTCTTTAAACCAAAAAAACTCTCAAGATTAAACATTTTTTCAAAGCATCTGGTAGATTGTCTACAGCTGTTTCCCACAACACAGGGTCAGATCAACTGTCCAGGTAAACCCGGCAGTGTGCAATGGAGAGACCGGCAGATCACGTCTGGCACAGACGATACAGCCGGTGAAGGCGCTCCTGGAAGGGATCACCCCGCACCCCTCCGCAGTGAGCTACCCAACTCTAACCCTCTGTCTGCATGGCATTTCAGATGCAATTTGCTTAAGAAAAAAAGCTATGCTGAGGCCTGAAGTGCTACATTTAAAAGTTATAAGCACTTATCTAATCTTGTAAACTTTTATTCTCATGTTTTCTCTGAGAGTCACACGTTCCTGTGTTACTCCTGTGCTCTTCTGTACAGATGGTGCTACTGCCTGCTCTCCGTACCTACCGGCTCTCCTTTTCTCATCAGCTTTTCAGCTGATCGTGGAGAAATAACTGACTGCTGAAAAAGGAATTTCTCCATCCCAAAATTAGCTTGGAGAAATGCCATATGCAGCTGCTGAAAGACAGTTTGCCTTCACCACAGTGGCAATCCAAGTGACGCTGTAATTCAGTCCACTCAAAAAGATCCAAGGCAAGGAAACGGTAAGCTAAGGTAGAGCAGCCAGCCTTGTTACGCATTGGCAAAACCCCTAATGTAACGGACCCTACCTGGTGTTTTATGTTTCCCCACAGAATCTTAAGGTTGGAAGAGACCTCCAAGATCATCAAGTCCAACTGTCAACCTAAGACCACTGTACCTACTAAATGATGTCCTGAAGTACCACATCTACACGTTCTTTGAATGCCTCCAGGGACGGTGACTCCACCACTTCCTCAGCCAGCCTGAGAGGCACGCTCTGGCTCTCTGTGACATCTCTGGCTCTGATTTGGGCTGTGAAAGACGTGGAGGTAGCGTTTTACCGACAAGCACTATCTATTGAGGTGCCTTAGGCTCCATAAGCCCATTCTCTCAACACCTATGAGGTGTCTAGAAGCACTCATAGGTGCCTCACGCCTTTACAAATTTGGCCTTTAATATCCGTCTGCTTCCAGAGACACACTGGGCTTCTTAGCAACAACTCACAGCTCATCAGTTCAGTGGGGCTCCCTGTGGCTCCTCGGGTACAGCCTGGCACAAAAGAGACCAGGATTTGTAACACCCTTTCTGCTACAAGAAGAAAGTAGGACTGACGGCAGGGCATGGTCCTTCCAGCTCGACTGGAAAGAACGCACTTAGCCCTTATGCTGGCATTACGATATGAAACATAAAGGGAAATCGAAAGAGTTAGTTACATATAGTTCAGCCACTGAAAGACTAATGTACACACTATGAATGGTATGAAAATGTCTACAAACACCTACATAGCATAAATAGCAATATTTGAGAAATGTGAGCATGCCCAAAAAGAAACTAAACAGATACAGAAAGAACAAAGTAGAAATTCCTTTCTTTACATTTACAGATGCTTCACATTTTAAGCTCCTGGTCACAGCATGAAAATCTAAATCAAAAGGAAAATCTTGCATTTTTTGACATTGCATATTAAGCAACCAACACAGTATCATGTTCAAATGAAAATCCACATTAGAAACACACACAGCAGCACACCAAGACCTACAACACTGCTTTCCGCACACAGTTCTAAAAACCAAATATTAACATAAAATTTTGAAGGTGTACCAAGTTCCCAGTTCTGCCACACTCAGCCCCATAAGGAGACACACTTATCCATGTATCATTTGAAAAAGCTGCCAAGACTAATCCAGAAAATTTATTTTAGACTCTTAGCTTTCTTTTCCTCTCAACATAGTAGAGAGTGACCTTCCACACAAAACCAAAGGCGCTGGAGGTATTTTCACACACATATCAGTTCTTGGAGCTACCAGCTGTTTCTTGGTTTTCTTCATTATTTTAGGTTTCAAGCCATTACAAACCATGTTTTAGTGATCAAACACAGAACACAATGTAAGAACCCACAAGCACAAGAACCACTTTACAAAGCCCATCAGAGCGTGAAACTCGTTTTGACCATCCAGGCACGCTCTAGCCAGCTCCACGACTATAGCAGGACGGTGTTTAAGACCAACACTGAGGTTTCCAAGGTAAGCTTTTCTCAAAGACAGTACATCCTTAAGGTGACCAGAAGGTAGTCATATCTGGTTACATATGTTGGTAATTCTAACATAAATATTTTAAAGCAAAATATTTTACTACTATTTTACTAAAATATAAGAACTTTATGGTACGAAAACCTACAATGACCAAACTTCTTTCACACATGATCAAACAAAAAGAAGAAATGTATATGACAGCTTTCCTTATCCAGAGCGCAGGGAGTTATCATAGACAACAGCAAAGAAAACTCATGCTCCAACTATGAAAAATACCTTGACAGTGTCCTTTTGAAGTCGTAACTTATTATGGGAAATCAGCATTCACAAGCATAAATTTGTTTCTGCATAATTCACTGCCCAGTGACATTTGATTCTTTCCTAACGAATCTGTATTTAAGAGGAAAGTCAAAATTGAAACAATGGCAATGACTGAGTAATTCATGGCTTGGTGCTCTATTAGCAATTAATAAATTCACCTAGCAATATCCAGAAACCAGTCATCTGCCACTTTATTTATTTCATTTCATTTTCTGTATCTTGCATATCCTCTGGAGCAATCACACATAGCGCCTTTACCTTGCTTGCAGAAAACTAGTAATTCCTTACTGTACTTCAGTGTTTCAGGCACCATCTTTACTGCATTATTAAATGCACATGAAATAAACACATCTTGTAAAGTAGTGGAGAGCGTAGTACTTAACGGAGGCTCCTCAACTGTTTCACAAATACCTATCAAGTTTCTGATGCTCAACATGTTCATTTCTATTTCACCATCTAGGATGGGATTTAACTTGCTTGGGAGTATTTTAGTCCTAAAAAAGCCCCAACAAGAAGTTCATCGAACCCAAAGCGGAGTCTTTGAATCATATTCACGGTAGGAAATAGACAGTGAAGGGACCCTGACAACGTCTGTCTCTCTTGCCAATTAATGAGCAAACACCTGAGCCAGTAAGAGACCTGGTGTAAGGCAAAAATATTCCAAAATAAAGAGACTCTTGAAGAGATCACTTGGACCATTTGGTCCTTTCCTCCCTTCACAGCAAGCCAAAGGTCTCACCAATCCAAACTGACAGCGATACACAGGGGGAAAGGCAGTTTCTTGAAGAAGGCAGGTGCTAAGCCACTTCGGGCTCTGCACGTTGCAGACAACACACAGTACTCTACCATTTGCTGCAATACACATTTCATACGTGAATATAACAATAAATCATACGCAGTCCTCAGCAGTCAAGGCATTGTCCCAGTAAAAAACACGCATGAGAAGCAGTGTGAGCCATGACATCCCTCCTCCTTCCTTCCCCTCAGGTTTTAAGGGTCAATGAAGATACCTGAGCCAGTTTGCACCTCATAGTGTGTAAGGAAAAGAAATAAGATTCTGTCCACGAGCCACCTCTCCTTCTGTGCTTGCTCCTATGAGAGAAGCAGCAATAGTTCTGAACCCAAAAATGGAATATTCCACACAATTCCTATTTCCCCCTAACTCTCTATGCAGTCTAAGCTAATGGATCTGATCCTACATTTTTTCTTTTTTTTCCATGTATCCCTTAATATTAACAGAAATCACGGTGGTGCACAGAAGGGAACTCTAATAGTGAGTATATAGGCTCTGAAACAGTGAAGGCTCAAGCAGAAATAAAGAGCAATCAAATAAAGCAACTGACTGGCATCTAGCTGTGTCCTAGTGCCCACTGGAATGGCCTCATAGCAGGAACTCTCCATTCTCCTCTTACACAAGGTATGTATCAATGTCCCTTCAACAGACTGGTTTATACACACCGGCAGGTAGAGAATCCCCCGCCCGGGCGCTGCAGCCTGCCTGCCTGTTTTAGGGTATTTTATGCAACAGTGCCAACAGTAGCACAATTCCCAAATAGTTTAGGGGCGTTTTCGTGGAGTCAGAGAGGGCTTTTGGTTCCAATCGAGCGTCACCCAGAAGGTAAACCTCTGCCCCATGGTACACTGCTATAATTCACAAAAAAAAAAATGAGTGTTAACTTGATTCTTTAATTGAGCACACAGACGGCAGATTTCAGTTTAACACCAATGCTCTCCCTATAACATCTACCAGCTTCCTCCCAGCACACCCTCCTGGACAATCCGTACGGACTGGCACTGCCCAGCTTCACTGCACTGCGACTGAGGAGACAGCGGGATGGTAGGAGCCGCCTCATATTTGAAGTGATTATCCCCATTCATACCGAACCCCAATTCATGCTGACTGCTTAGCCTTTCTTGAGAAATCTGCGAAAGCTTCAACACTTTGATGAAACTTCCTTGAAAAAGCGATCAATAATTTGCTATGCTGCAAAATTTAACTCAATTCCTGTTGATAACAGGATATAGAACGATAATGTTTGATTTGGTCTGCCACACTCTGGTTTTAAATCTTCTTACCAGTACTACTTTGTTTCGCATTTTCTGTGGCCTTTGCTGCATCACTTCTGGCAACATCTCTCAAGGAAGGTGACATCTGACATGTTTAATAGGGCAACGAAGGGAAGAGTTTTGCTAATAGTAGTTTTATTATACAAATCTCATTTTTGGTCCTTTTTTTCTTACCTCCATCACTGGAAAGACGGGAAGTGAAGAGTTCTATGCCAATATTTTAATGCACCTTGTTTTCCAAAAATTCACCTTAAACATTATGAAGTACTTTTTTAATAAGCAGTATTACTTCAAGTATTTCTCCTTTGCTTGCCTGGTAACATTGAAACAGAAATCGGTCTCAGCCTGAATCTGCAAAAAGGTGTCTTTTTCAGTATCTTCAGCTAAGATAAGCTCAATTCTGTGAAACTGCTGGAGTTACATCACGTAACTGGTAATGGTATCACTAGATCTGGTAATGGTACAAAACTGAATTACAACTTTCAGATGTACTTCTAAATTCCGACATATTGCTTTTAAAGAGGCATCGACAGAAGGTTGAACGCAGCTCATCAGTAACCTTAGAAAAATGCAAATAAATTCAGAAGTTTGGGGGGTTTTTTTGGTTGGTTGGTTGATTTGGTTTTTTACATGCCTTTCTCTCTCCTCTTCTCACTTCAGATTGAATGTTAGTCTTTCAGCGTTAAAATTTTCATTCTTACTGGTTAGGTTTCTGCTGAGACAATTACTTTATAACCAGTCCTTCACAATAATTTTTCGTGATACTCCTCTGCAGAAGGAGGGTAACTTCTAGTGTCAGTGCGAATATGATTCTGTATATCTGTAGCGCTGAATTTATAGCGCACACATGGAAAATCTTGTAAGCTGTCCTTCTCTTGATAGACTGTGCAGTAAACTGTATAGTATTTTAATTAATTTCTTAATTACAAACCTAAAGTGTGGTAGTTGAAATCTCACATGCATGCACAGCAAATATTGTTGCTTTAGCCTGACTAACACAAGGCAGATCAAGGCAGAAATGCTCAAAATAAGCAGAACCAGCTGGAAAGACAGATACTGGCTCTCGCCTGCTTTTACTCACTTCCTATTTTTTCCCGTCTCTGATAATTACCAGATTACTTTTTCCAAGCCTTACATTTTAACCTTCTAGAAATCTCAGAAGCCTGGAATACTGCAACAGAGGAATTAGTACCAAAACAGGGACATTCAGTTGACTGAGTGATTTAGCAGTTTTATTTCATGATAAAAACATAATCATTTGTATATTTGTTGTCGCTAAGTGACCCAGTAACTGCTGTCACAGGGCAGAGGCGTGCGAAGCCAGACATCCAGGTGCTGTTAGCACCCAGTCGTGCAGAAACTTCCATTTCTGTAACGTGACCACAGAGCAAACACATCTTTCTCTCAGATTTTACTCATCGGAATATGAGTTCCCATTGCTGATCTTTACTCTTCTAACCTTGCACAGTATTGACCTGACAACTCAATAGCCATCTTACAGTGGTGAGGCCACTCCTAAGAAAGGCACAGACCAGTCTATTACTTCAGGCCAAGCGTCTGTCTAACCTTATTTCCAGCAGTGGCTAACGGGGGTGCCCTCTGGACAAACATACGGCCTTTCCTCTCTTCCTCTGAGACTTTCTAAAATTTGCAATTCAGAGCATTTCCTGGACTTTATGGAGTTGCTTTTTTTTAAATCAAATTTGAACAAATCTCCTAAGTTCCCAACCAGTTCTCTCTTTGAACAGCAACATCATTGCTTTGCTCACTCTGTTTTCTTAGCTTTGCATTCCAATCCTAGTGTTTATGTTTCCTCCCAAAATACTTCAATTCCTCGAAGTCCATATAAGTCATACAACCACTACTTTCTCTTGAACTCCCTCTATGAAACAGCTGTCTCATGCAAATCAAAGAGTAAAAATTCACAGAATAGTTGAGGCTGGAAGGGATCTCCAGAGATCATCTGGTTCAACCCCTCTGCTCAAGCTGGGTCAGTTAAAGCCAGCTGTCCAGGACTTAGTCAGGCAGCTTTTGCCTATCTCCAACAAGAGAGATGCCACAATCCCCATGGACAACCTGTGCCAGTGCTTGGTCACCTCCACAGTGAAACAGTATTTCCTGATGTTCAAAGGCAATCTCCTGTGTTTCAGTTTGTCCACTGCCTCTTGTCCTATCACTGGGCACCACTGAAAAGAGCCCGGCTTCATCCTCCTTGCACCCTCTCTTCAGGCATTGCTATACACTGATGAGGTCCCCCCAAGCCTTCAGGCTGATCACTCTCAGCTCTCCCAGCCTTTCCTTCTAGGAGAGATCTCCAGGCCCTTCATCATTCCCCAGCCATTCACTGGACTCTCTTCATTATGTTCATGTTTCTCTTCTACCGGAGAGTCCAGAACTGGACACAGTACTCCAGGTGTGCCCTCATCATTTTAAAAGCTTATGAGATTCTCATGCTGTTTGGGAATATCTCAGTCACTCTTTAAGACCATTTCCAGCTTTGCTGAAAGGCAAGGTCAAAAGTATGAGTCAGAAGATGCTCTCTCCAAATACTTTGGTTCTTCCCTGATCCCTCATGTGCAACAGCTTGGACCTTGACGAATCTCAACGGAAGTGTTTTAGGAGGAGAGAGTAGTGCTGACGGCTGACTTCAGGGCATTCATGTGAATCACTGCACCAGTAGTAGCTTTAAGTGCTGCATTCACATGTTTCTCAGGTATCCAGAGAGGTTAGCTAAGCATGGGACCACCACGAAGCTAAGCAAAGTCCCATGCTCTCTCCAGCAAACAGAACAGACAGAGCCTGAAGAACACAGGCCACATCTCCTCAAACATTGTTACAAAGCTGGTTTTTAACATATAGTAATTAGACGTGCCAACCACTGTACTGATCAGGACTACTGGAAGAGGCTCCAGCTGCAGAGCGTCACTTCTGCTACAGCTTGTGACAGTGCAGAGGCAGGAGAGCAGAGCCCTGCCAGAGCGCTACGCTGTGTGCCCTGCCGCCCTCTCCATCCGCCTTGCATTTCCCAACCACACTGAAAATACGCATCACGACCTTCCAAGCAAGGCCCATCACCTAAGCTCTGAAGCTTCTGAAGCTCTGAAGCTCTGAAGATCTACCACTGGATAAAGGCTTCCTTTTCAGATGGCTAAAATTAGGTGGGTCTGCTGCTCCTTTTACTTCATTAAAGATTTTGTCCGTTTTCTTCCACTCTTACACAAAACATATGCCTGTTATTAACAACTTGCGACCACAGCAAAAGCACAAGGCACAAAGATTTTGCAGAGAGCTGTTTTGTATGAGTTTAGAAAGAACTGGACTTCTGCAGAGGCACACACCTGAGAGATCACAGCCTGCAGCTGGCTGGGGCTGTCCCACGACGGACCCACGCAGTGCACTCCGGGGCTCGCTCCCAACACGCGTCCTGCGGCAGCGGACAGCAGGGATGCAGAGGTACCCTACACGGCAGGACCACACCTGTTTTGCTGCATTCAGAATATTCTCAGTCTACCTTACCAGCACAAGATTTCTGTGCAACTCTATCTATTGCCCACAGCAAGCAGAGTTTTCTTGGTTTGTCTTTTAAGTACCCTTACTGGCCAGACTGTATCTCAAACTCTGATGATGCCTTGTATTTGATGCTAAGTGTGGCACTGGTTAGTACTACAGTTGTATACACCAGATATGTTGGATTTTAAAAAAAAAAAAAAAAAAAAAAAAAAAAAACCTGTAATAATGGTGCAGTCTCCTGAGAACACATTTATTTCTGCAGTATAAAATAAAATTAAATTCTTCAATCTCAAAAACTATTAAAAGGTTGTATTTAAAATGCATGAAGCATTAAAAAGACATCAAAATTAAAATAATCTCATAAATCTCTTCATTTAAAAGACTTATTAGAATACAGATAGAGGCAGAAAACAGCTGCCCTGCAGACTAAAGCAGTAAATTATGACTATTTTAACTTTTTTTCATTTTCATCATTGAAATTTTCCTCACAGAATTATTGCAGTAGTATAAAAAGACCAACTGCCCCTGTATTTAACATGTGAATAGTAAATTATTTTTCAGTGGACTCGACAACAGATAAGCTGTATATTCTTTCAAATGTCAGCAGACTATGGGATCATTTCCAGACAAAGGAGAAGGGGAGTGTTTTCAGAAATCAGTACTGCATGCAAAACTATAGAATTAATCAGCAATTCATTCTCTTCAATACAACAGTAGTGGGACACCGCAGCAATTGTGACTCCAGCACTCCAAACTCCTCCTGCACGCTCACAGCTATTATTTTTAACAGAAGCCCAAAGTCAGGTATTGAAATAGCAGCAGGCTGACTTGCAGGGTGCTGAGCATGCAACAGCTCCAGGAAGTTCACTTATGTAGGAAGCTTAACATGGCTCAAGAAACTACATTTAGTCAAGATTTAGGTGTCTCTTAAAAGCAGAGTCTTGGTCTCACTGGGTAGTATTGAGAATGGTACAAGAGGATTTGAGGGCAAGAGGGGAAAAAAAAAAAAAAATCAGCCACATAAGACAGGAAGATAAATTTTTGTTTCATTACCAATCAGTAAGATTCACCTTTTAAAAAGTGACAAACTATTTTTCAGCAAACCCCCTCAGACCATCATTTGTCAGTCCTGACGATACCAGACCATTCCTCAGAGTACAATTAAACAATCATGCTGATTGCTCCTCAAAGTAGCTCAATCCAGGGGGAAGGCAAAGAAAAAACCTGAGGGAAGGAGATTTCACACCATTTACCCCTCATCTCATCCATTCTCCAGTACTACGATCTTTGCACAGCGAGGCTGTTGATATCCAAGCAGATTACAGCAGGAAATGTTAAGGATGCACAAAACTAGGGAAATTAGCGACAAAGCTACCAAGGGGGAAGGGAGGGGAAGTTAAATCAAGAGAATAAAGAGTGCTCCCACATAGCCATTTGCTGGTTTTGCTTCACTGCAAATTATATCATACGACATTATAAACCTCTTTTCCCAACAGCAATGTGCATTACTGTGCATTTTAACTTCCTTCCTGCTTCCAAGAGATAAGATTAGTAAATGTTTGCTTTATTAACAACAAGTTGAAATGCTATTAAACCAACTTAATTGATGGTACAGTTAAATGGAGTCTGCTTCTTGTTTATATTTTTCAAAACTTACACCTGCAACAGAAGTTGACTCCTCTCCAAAGACACACATCCGCTGTTCCAACTCCATGTACCTTCTGCCAATATTGACGCCTGTTCAGGTTGTGCAAAGCTCCGTAGCTAGAACTCCAACAAGGATAACAGAAATGCTCAAGTACAAAAACTTGGCTTATTTTATCATTAACTCTGCTTATTATTATCTTTCTCACCGCTAGATTACCATTACATATGATCAGCGAGTTTCATCTTTTGGGCTTCAAATAAAGCAAGTAGTCAACAAGAAAGCACAGTTCTAAACCCAATGGGTTAGTGCATCAGCAATAAAAAACCACTTCTGCCCTCCTTTTACTTTAGCCTAAGGTTAGCTTCCAGACGAGTGGCTCGGGATGCTTCTATACCCTTCCCTGCAAAATGCTTCTGCAGAAGAACATTGTGTGTTGTACAGTAAACTGCTGATAATGGCCAACTTAAATATACATCACTAAGAACACACCAACTCTCTACTGGAAACCCAGAGAAGAGGAACTCTCAATTGAGAACAGAAAAACTTTTAATTTAACAGCCAGTGTGAACAGTAAAGGATGATGGTGCTGCTCATCTGACAGGGTTCTTGTTCCAGTTTGTTGGTTCCCTCATCTTACACCTCAACCAAACTAATCATTGTTATTTACAGCAAATAACACACAATTTAAAAGTTAATCTATTTTTTAAAAAAAAAAATTGCAAAGCAAGTCAACTATACAAATCTCTTAAGTGTAATTCCCACTTAATATAAATACACCAGATAAATTGCAAGCCGAGTCTTATTTAGTTAGCAATACCTTGACAAGCAACATTATTATACCCTTAATACATTATGTCTTCAATTGATCAGTCTCTTAACTGATTCTTACAAGAACATAACGATTGGTACACAGTTGTCAAGATTGTCATGTACACAAGACAGTAAAAGCCCAAATTAAATTCAGTCTTTTCTTAATGAAATCCATCAAACCTATTTTTTTATTTACAGCTAATGATCACGTTCAAGCTAACACAGTCTGCAGAAAGGCAGTCAGTAATTATGCTTCCTTACAGCTTTTTTTCTTTTAACAACTTTGATATAATAAATTTCGATGTCTGCTGGAATCATACCAAAATTGTAGGCTCTGCCATGTTAGACAACATGACGAGGGGGCTGCCTGGTCCGTAGGAAATTTATTCTGATTACATGATATTATTTTACATTTCAATCACATGGTCGCCTGCTTGGTATAGTTTGAGTGATAGATGAGTTTGTATTTGTACTTCAAATTTTAGGGAAGAAAAAAAACAGTCATACTCGTATTTCTTATGACTTATGACATTAAGCAACAGAAACCACTTGATGTAGCAAACCGTAATCTCGAAGGATTTACAGAGCTAGCTCCTTTGTAACCCAGGATAGTCTCATTCACATCAACAAAAAATACTGCCCAAGAATCTGATGCTCCGTTGTCTCATACATTACCAAGTTCCCCAGAAACTAAACTTAAACGTTAGCAAAACGCCTCCATCCTTCTTTGTTATGAAGGAGAAAGCCAGGACAGGATACTGATGTCCTCAGCATACACTAAAAATGAAATACACTTTCTTTGTGTGCCTATGGAAACACCTTTTCATCCACCTGTATACTCAGCTCCAGTGAATGGGAAACCCATCAGAGTAGAAATGGTCATAGTGGTGAGGGTCAAGTAAGATAATTCCTTGGCATAAAGAATTACTTTGAAATGCAATTCTATTATATAAGTAGTACTGTATGTATATAGACAAAAAAAAATTCTCTTTCATACCATACACACACACAGCTAAACACACACTCTCACACATACACACACACTTATATACATCCAGGGAAGTGTAATCCGTAAAAGACTCAAGGATGGTGGTCCCCATTGTCAGGCTTGTGCTGCAGGAAGACAGAAGCTGCCTGTAAAAGGGAATGTGAAGATGTTTGCTAACATTACACATCCTTTCTGTAAGGCACAACTGTGCAAACAGTTTAAGGTCTGCACACTGTTAAACCCTTATCCCTGAAGATGCTGTGAGCATTCCAATTAATTTTAGACTTCATTTAGTAACTTGAATACATTAGGCAAGCAATCATCACAATATCCTGCCGAGTGCTTCACACAGTTCCATATAGTATTAACTGAAGGCTCACCTTCAGATACAAGGTGCAAGAGATGCACAAGGTTTACCAATATTTAGCTGTGAATTATCACGGTCTGGAGGTCTGCACCCAGATCTGAAGGTTTCACTTGGACTCCTGGAGAAAAATCAGAGAAGTGGGAAGAGCAGACCTGTGTTTCCAGTCCAGCCCCCAATGCTGCCTCCCACCGACTGTTTCTTTCGACGAGGGGTCACTAAGGCTACTCTGCACTCAGCGCTCCTCCACGGGTACAGCGAGCGCAGCTGTGTGCAGTCTCTGCAACGCAGCCGTGAACACCCTTTCGGACAGCATCGACAGAGCGGGTCATTCAGGAGGAAGTACCATGTATCAGCTATGATCTTCAGGGAATTTGCACCGGTATATATTTTCTAGCATATTCTTCTTCTCAATGGTGTTCTCTACTGCACTGCTTGAAACCACAGCATGAAAAAAAAAAAAAAAA
>WHYT01014907.1:38501-49195 GCA_009806455.1 Tetrax tetrax | reverse complement strand
GAAAGACCCCGCACCGGGGGAGGTGGATGCCTGAATGCGGCTGTGGCCCATGGAGGGCCCGCTGGGACAGCCGTTCTGGAGAGACTGCACTCCGTGGAAGAGATAACCCACGCCGGAGCAGTTTAATGAGGGACTGTGGCGTATGGGTGGGACCCCACACTGGAGCAGGGGAGGGATGTGAGGAGTTCTTCCCCCAACTGTGAAGCAGCGGCGTACAACAACTCATGATGGACTGACCGCGATCCCCATTCCCTCTTCCCCCCTGTGCCGCTCGGGGGGGGGGAGGTAGATAATGTTAAGCTCGGGAAGTGGGAGGGGTGGAGGAGGTTATCTTGTTTTTCTGTCTCATTATCCTGCTAGTTGTAGTAATAAATGAATAGTTTTTCCCCAAGTCGAGCCTGGTTTTGCCCGTGACGGTAAGGATTTCTCCCTGTCCTTATCTCAAACCTCGAGTCGTTTTTCTTAAATTATCTCTCTTTTCTTAAATTATCTCTCCCTATTCTCTCAGAGGGTGGGGGGAGTGAGAGAGAGACTGCGTAGTCTGGTCCGGATCGGGGCTAAACTACGACATACGTAAATAAATAATGCAGTAGATACACATATGTTCTTCTAAAACATACACGTATAAAACAAAGCCATAACATTGTCCTGTGCGTCAACCACTGCAAACCACCTTGGAGAGACTCAGAGGGTGTCATCAGCAGCTATTCAGTAAAATGGGAAACTAAAAACAGTAAAAACATAATTCATAACAGCAATAACATCTAGCTTCCTCAGGCATTAACTATCAGTAGTGAGTTTAAACTATGTATTACAGCTTAGGTACGGTGTAATGCTCACAGCAGTTCCACAGCTAGGAAGTAAGTAACGCAATCTTGCCATAAACGCTCACACTGTTACAAAGCTAGCTTGCACGCATGGATTTCTCCCTCTCCAGCATTATCCCACCGGGCAGCTTTATAATGATCTAAAAAATACAAACCTTGACTAGTCGTGCTGCACTGAATGAGAAAACACCAAGTTCAGTATGCTGAAACAATTTTAAGACGACACATGGCAGGGATGTTGGCATACTCACTTCCTCTACTCCCTGAAGAGACACAACAGCCCCCTACGCCGAACACACGCCTTAACGCATTTCCCTGTTCAGACACTCCGCAGAATTCCTCACCGCTGCTTCCCCCAGCTCTACTACTATCCGTAACTGCAACTTCTCAGAAACAGCACTTCATCTCAGTAAGGATATGACCCACTTTTAATAAAAAATGGGAGACATGGAGTCTTTCCACTGACTGTAAAGGCTAATGGGTAACACCAAAGTGCTCGTAAAGACCCTAACTGGATGAACTCTGATTATGAATGAATCTTCTGCTTGCTATCACAGGAGCCAAAAAAAAAAAAAAAAAAAAAAAAAAAAAAAAAAAAAAAAACCCAGCATTTCAAGTGCTGTACTGTAACCGTGCACCCAGCCCAGCTGTTGTTGGCAAGATTTTTTTTTTACCGCCACGTTTCTGTCTAATGAGACCTTATATCGCCTGTTAGCCTGACTTTTCTAATTTTTCTATTTTTAGAAGGAATCATACTAGGAAAAATACACTTGAGGGCCAATCTGGGAAGACAGGAATATCCCAGATGGTGTTAGTTGTCATAGCTTCACTTCAGTGTCATGACAACTCACAGCAGCTGAGGGCCTGCTCCACTCCATTTCATCACATTGAATATTATGCTACATTTTAATGCATATTTACTGGACTCACATTTGTTCCCCAGATTCAGCAGGGAAGGTCTGACTTAGCTGAATGCATCTCCAAAGCTGAAATTCCTAGTTATCCAAACTCCTGATTATCTTCTGGTTTGGGATGCTCCCGTGAGACCCTCAGATAACCACGTTTCCCTGTATAACACAGCAGTCCTATAACCACATTATAATGCAGTTTTGTCTCACCTATAAAGGTCAGGGCCATAATACAATTTAGAAGTGAGGGTAAAATATGATTTACTTCCGTCCACAGGCAAGACCAAATCATGTTATAACAGTGAGGGTAAGGGAAAAACTATCAGGTTACAGCACAATCCTCCAAAGTCATTTTGCCTGTTACAACCATAAACTCTGTGTTAGCAGCTGATAGCAGAGGGAGCTCAGTACTTAAGCAGGCTATCACAGCTCCTAGGAAAAATATAACTCTGCACACTGTTACGGGAAACCATAATTCCTACTGCTGATAGTGCACGGAGTGGCCAAGACCTCTACAAGCCCCATCTACTGAAATCAATGAAGCCAGAAGAGGCATGGAGGTCACTAATCAATTGTTTCTGTGTAATAGTTCATGATCTCATAACTATCAACATAAATATTCATTTCACTCCTGGCCACTCCAACCCAAACCGCTGAGACCTCCTATAGAGCACGTGCTAGAAAATCACAGAGGACCTTCCAGGAGCGTCCAACTCTTGAGCTTTTCATTGGTAGGAGGTCCCACAGGACCATTGCCAAGTAAGCTTAAGCTCCAGATGCCTCCCATCTACCTAAGGATTGGATTTGGACAACGCAAAGCATAGAAATCTATTCCCACGCAGCCTCTCAGCTCTGTCATACCAAGCAATTCCCAGTCATGGCCAGGGTCTATAAACTGCCTATTCATACCTACCATTCCTCTATGAAGAGTTTTCAAAGGAGTAAGGCAGCAAATTCTGAAACTAGCCTAATGTACCGAATGGCCTCACAACTTTCACATAGATATGAGTCACCACCTCACCCTCACTGTCAGTGTGTTAGGCCACATTCTTGTTATTATGTTTGGGTTTTTTAAAAATATTTAGCTCTGCAGTCAATCTGGGATCTCAGTTTATTTGCCTAAGCAAAGGCCATCTGACAGGGTTTACACAAGGTCTCTAGCTCAACAAGGTATCTATGGGATGCCTGAACCCTTCTAGGCTAGCTGGTAGAGGCTGTCCTAGAGTGGATCAAACAGCATTACCACTTCAGTTCAGGCAACTGAACGATGCCTTGGTGTTTCCTTTAAATAGTTTGCTTCTGCAGTACGGTTTTAGAATTCTGCAAGTTACACCAGAGATCTTAACAGAGGAGGAGACAAACTTCATTAATACTTTTAAATTGCACTCCACTGACCTAGGAACAAGGCTAAAGTAACGACAAATTAAGAAAAATTTCAATTCCAAGTTTCAAAATGGGAGGAAAATTTATTTCTCTGCCCTAAGACCTCACTACAATATTTTCCTTGACCTTTGAAAATGCAGTTTATATATAGATTCTAAGATACCCAGTACTGTACTTAGCTATGCTGAAGTATAAAACTGAATTTAAAGGATCATCCCAAAAAACAACAAACTTACTCACTGTTGACACAGGGACCATATAATTAAGTAGGTATGAATGGAGCTACTTAGATTCCTCAAGGTGTGCAAAACAGCTCTGAGTTTTTAGTTTTCTTTTTATTTTTAAGAAATCTTGTTTGTTCCCTAAAAATAATTATTTGTAGTTGTTTAGTATTCATTCTAAAAGATATTAAATGATAAAGAGTCAGATTTTAACAAAATTTACTTAAGATGTAATTCTAACAAAGTTAGAATTACAAAAAAGTAGTGACAGTGAATGTTTGGTAACTTTGACATGAAAAAAAAGGGGGTAGATAAAATGCTTTTATGCAAATTTGATTTCCCTATAATAATCTAGAGCTATTCTGCTAGAAGGAATTATCTCCGCAGGCTGGCAGCTGCAGTAGGCAGTGAATTAAAAATGGCTCTGTATATGGGAAAATCTGTTCTATAATCAGTGCTATTCTTAGAGAGGACATCAATCTCACCAGCTCCCACGATGCTCTCTTCGTGTGAATGACATACCAGTATGATGTAGAAACTCCCATTACATCACTGGCATTGATTTCCTGAGCACAAGGAATATACCACTAATAGGCAGTGAAATTGTTTCAGGAGTGACTGTACAATTTTGTATTTTCCCTTTAAAAATCTGCAGCCATAAGTGACCTTATTAAAAAAAAAATAAAGCAAACTTCAACAATGATTCATCCAACTGGACTTGAACTGCACATTCTCACTGCAAGGCTCCAGTTTCTGCTTGCTGTTTTTATACAATAAGCTCTGTTCCCAGGTCACAAGACATCACGACAGCAGATATTGTACAAGTTTTCTTTGAACATTAAAAAGGCACATGCTACAGAAAAGTATTTTAAGAAGTAAGCAACCGCTGCAGTTCTACATATAAAATGTCACTGTTACTAATGCTGCAGCTATGTGACCAAAAAAAAAAAAAAAAAAAAAAAAAAAAAAACAAACAAACAAACAAACAAAAAAACCCAATTAAAAAATGCATCTATAGATTGTATTTCACACTTAACTTGCATGTTCAGTGTAGGACCCAGTTGCACTGTCACATCAAAGGGAGTTATATTGTAAATAGCTAACACCTCCTATGCACAAAACAATGATTCCCAGCTACATCCAACTCTAGTATTTCCCCAGTAATCTTTGTCCTCATGCTTCACACATTCAGTAATCCTTCTTCTGCTATGTCACACGCACTGTAAACCATCTCGGCTTGAGTGATGGATTTGAAAATTAAACAACCTAGGGGGCTCACTGTTTTTAAAAATAATTTTATATATAATTTTAAAATAACTTTAGGTAACCTGACAAGAATGCTAAGCCACTGGATCTATTAATTCAAGATTTACTTTCTTATGTTATATTTTGCCCTGACAAACTGACTTGTAGAAGCTGACTTGCATACAAACTAAACACAAAATAAATTGAAAAAATGCTATAACCTCTCCAATACATGGCATTCTTCAGATATTCGTGTCTTTGGCGCCTGCTGAAGTTTCCAAAACAGAAGGTGCCTTTTCTTTAAAAGATGAAATTTCCTCTAAGACTGAAGTAAGATAGCACACCTTAACCAAAGGAATAAAACTCCATCTTGCTCATCGGCACTCAGAAAGGCTTCAAATATCATGCCCTTCCTCCTACCTCAAACTGTGTTTGCACCACCTAAACACATCACTCTACTAATGAACTGATGTCCTGAGAGCCACTCTTTGTGGCTTCTCCATGTCCTGAGAGCTTTCTTCTGGGCGTTTGCCATTACGACAACCTGGGCTTCCTGCGGATACAGGCACACACACCTCCACCTCCGACTCTCCCATGACGCAAAGAGGGGAGGTTTCCTCTTGTGTTGTGTATGGATAACACTGAGTGCACTGCACTTCTCCTCTGCTAACTCCAAGCCTGACAACTCTATGGGGTTAATCGAAAAGACAGCTGCATCCATTTTGCTCATTCCTCTCCACGGATAAACTGCAAATTGCATTTGAAAATAAAATAAGTTATTTCTAATCTTTCAGCTGGCAGCCAATATCTTGGTAAAAAAGGACATAATTTATGACACTGATGATGTGTGGCTGCTTTCCAGAGACTGTAAACCAGTTTCCAGCCTGTTTTAATGCTAATTTAACAATCAAAGAGTTTTACTATTTAAATAAATGCTAAATAAAAGGCAAGTGTTGGAGTGAAGTTGGTCCCTGGATTGTTATCTCACAGTTCAGTGGTTCCCAGGCACTCCTGCAACACATAAGTAGCAGCAGCATTTTATTTCCCAGGCTTGGAACGCTACAGTCCTCTTTCCTTCTGACTCTTAGGTCACTTAAATTGGGAAAACACCTTTGTGCAACAGAGGAAATGCCAGGTGTCAGCTCAGCTAAACTCAGGTCAGTCAGGAAGCACGGAGCAGAACCTGCCCATGTGGAAGAAGTGAGAGACTCTGAACCCAGAATTTGCCGATCCCAAAGGATGCATTGCAGGCTGGAGGAATTCACACAGATGTTCCCTTCTACTTTTTCAAAGTCCAGCCTCAAAAGAAAAGCAAAGCTTCTGCAGAATCCATGCTCCTTTAACAACACTACCCTGACTTACACTACTTAAAACTACCGCAACAAAATTTGTCTATTTAGAGACAGGGCACAAAATTCTAACACCTCCGATCCTATTAAGTTGAAGTCTGCTCTTCACCAGGCTTGGAAGTTGGGGCCCAAAATCGAGGTTCAAGGCATACTCTTAAAAACCCCAGCCTGAGTCTAATATTGCCCCAAACCTACCATTTTCTATGGAGGAATGAGAGCAAAAATCAGGTCATTAAACTGCAACATCTTGCAAAAGGATAAAGACGATGCCCCTTCCAGATAAAACACGGCTGTGCAACAGTAACGGCTTATCTGTGGCTTCCAAGCCATGGGCATTGTAAGCATTTACCTGTGGCTTTGGTATGGAGCTCTGTGCTGCTGCAAGGGCCACTGAGCAACCAACATCCTTGGCTATGGGAGGAAATTAGGCTGGGCGAGACCGATGGGACCAGTTTTGCTGGTTCCCCTGATAAGCATCTCATGGACCTCAGCCATATGAAGATTTTAGTAATGCAGCTCATAGAATAGGCATCCCTGACCAAACAAGAGAGCGGCTGGCTTTGCCAGTAAAATAGTGGCATGGGCGGCCACACCACAATCCCCTACAAGATTAAACTACATCCATACAACAAAAGGTTTCTCTATACCTCCTCTGAGAGAAGGTCTAGCCAATTTCCAGCTTCTGTCTTGCAGCATTTAATATTCACCTTGAATCTGTTCTTCCTCTAACAGACCTTTAACAGCATACAGGACAGACCTCTCCAGTCCCCAGCAGGCCAAAATTCAGTGGTCAATGGATGATCTCTCTGTATACAATTTGTAGCATAGCAAGACCTTCCATACAAAGCCTTAACTCAGAGAGGGATCTATTGGCCTGATTTAATTGGATACAATACAGTACTTTTATTTCTAAAAATGTCTACATGGAACACAGCCCCCCTTCTAGTTTATAACAAGACCCCTGTAGCAATCCATTAACTGTCAGATGGAGGCCTGCTGAACTGCATAACCTGTACTTTTAATTGAGTTTTGTCACCTACATCCTTACTGCTTGAAGATGCGCTTCTACACATGAATAACATTACTCATGAAAAGCTGACCAAGCTGAGTGAATTCAATTCATTTCAACTTTTAGGTCACCACCAGAACTGCTTGCTAAGTCAAAAGCAGTTACCTCTATGCAAGCCCACAACGGGGTGAATGGATCTCTCTGCTCAACAACCTGACTGAATTAAAAAGAACAAGCCCAAGCTTCCTCTGCCAAATTCAACATTAAAAAAAATATTCTTGTAAGCCAAGTAGATGTTGTACACAACTCACTGGGACAGTAAACAAGAAACCAGATTTTATTTAAAGAGTATTACTCTTCTGAAGACAAACACCATGAAAACGAATGAAATTTGAGTTGCATTAGACGAACAATTTGCAGTTTTTGCCATCCCACCAGGATACAATCTGAGATTTTCTACTCAGAAGCACAAGAAAAGTACAGAGGCCACACACCAGCACATCCATCTAGGATTACCTGGAGGTGGAATTGTGAGATTGATCCAAAGCCTTAGGTCTCACCTTCTAAGTTACTTGCAGAGGGTCTTTTAGAAAAACATTTTGTCTTGGCTTAAAGATGTCAGCTGAAATGTGAGTCAATGCATGATAAAGTAATTAATTTGCTGATAAATTGATATGTAAAAATATGGTACAAATATTTACAGTTTTCTAACTTCAGCTACTATCCAACTGGATGTTAAGAGCTAGATCTCTATTTCCAGACTGAAGAACTCCATCCCAGTAGAAATCCTCTCCTGAGAGAAGGACAGACAGACATGGAGAAAATACCTTCTAAATACACAGAGGGAGAGGCCTCCGTACCAAGACGGATTCTGTAGGTTATTGAAGCTATTCCTAAGCTTTTAATTTAATATACACAGCACCCAAGGTCAAGTTCTCTACTCGATTTTGTCACTGGTACTTTTTCTCAAATAAATTCTGGTCTAAATGAAGGCATAAAAGCATGCTGCCAGCGCTGGACCTATGTTTTCCCCTTTATTTCTTATCTCTGGTGTCTAGTTTCAGCTTAAAGGACATAGAATCACAGCATCCTTAGGGTTGGAAGGGACCATCAGTCCAACCACCCTGCAAGGAGCATGGACATCTCCAACCAGATCAGGTTGCTCAGAGCCTCATCCAACTTGGCCTTGAATGTTTCCAGGAATGGGGCATCCACTACCTACCTCTGTGGTGGTTCAACAGTTGAATCTGTATTTCACCATTTTAAAAGGAAAATAGTGAGGGAATGAAGAGAAGAATGATGGCACACACTACCTAACCAACCTCACCTATGAAGTTCTAGTAAAGTGTTTATCCAGTTCTTCCATGTAATGGCTGATACATAAAACGGAGATCAGCAATCTGTTTTCTTTCCAGGGTGTTCCGGTTTCAGGGGTTCCAATACAGCAGACCACGATTGGCTCACACCAATCCAGCTAAAAACGGCTTCCTGATGCCTCTCCCAGCTGTCCTCCTGATGTTTAAACCCCATGAGGACACGCTCGGGAACCCAGCTGCTGTTTGTCTCGGGCTCCGTGACTGACCGCTCCAGGGTGGAACTGACCGGCCTTTCCCACCCACGGGCACTTCAGGCTCCCAGCCCAAAAGGTGCCGGCGCGGGCGGCCCTGGGCGGGGGAACAGTGACACCTAGTGACACCCGCGCCGGCGCTCCGGCAACGGCTGCCGGCCGCACCGCGCCTGGCTCGGGCCCTGGGCGGGAGGAGGAGGAGGAGGAGGAGGAGGAGGAGGAGGAGGAAGGAGACGTTACCTCCACGCGAGCACTTCCAGAAATCAGGAGAGGCACGGAGAAATGGGTCTTTGAACTCGGCAATTTACACGCACCCATCTTCCAACGAGGTGGCGATACCTGGATGAAACGCCTTGAAAAACACAACGGTTACAAAGGGACCGTGGTATTTCGTGTTGGTACGAAGTGCTCAATCTGTATTTCACGTTGGAAACGTCACCGGCCTTTGTGACTGAATCACATCCTTGGACTTTACGGAAGGCTGCCGATTGCACCATTGCGTGTGTGCCTGGCCCTCCAAAATCACAAGACGACAATGATTTGCTGAAAACCACAAATCCTGTACATTAAGACTCTTTCAATAAAATAATATACCTTTGAATAGGCTCTGTACCATAGATAATTATGCTACACTAAAAAAGAGGTTAAGATAGGATATGCATTCTTTTTAATTAGTTTAACATACATTAACATTTCTAGATGAAAACCTGCCATTCTGAGAACAGTTTTAAATTCTGCTTTGATTATTTTTTTTCCAGAGCACTGAAGCTATCATATAACTGAATAAAAAGGACTAACAATGTCAGACTCTTTGGTAATTAATTTTGTGTCCTACTGCAGATGTATGAAATTCTATCAGCATTATCTTGACAGGCATGTCAACTCTTGTGAAAAATTCCTATCCATTATTTTATAAGCTTTATTGCAATTTTGCATTTTTTAATCAGATATGCAGGCTGTACAATACAAGTTGTAGTTTATGAAATTAAACATAACAAAGTTAGTTATTAGTACTAGGAAATAACAATAGCATTGCCAGTATAAAAGGAGCATAAACTGTAAGATAATTGGATCAGATTTTGTACAGTATCTTTATTGCATCACACCTACAACACTATTGCACAATTGCTACCTTCTTTGCAGCTTTGCAATTCATATTATATGAACTGCACGTGACTCCAGGAGGTACTACAACTTCCACAACATTGACAAAAAAAAATTCTCAGAACTGCAAGGAGTCAGGAAAAAAAGAATAAAAAACTCTCAGCATTTGTAAATGATTAAGTAGGCATTCCTGCTATCTTAATACATGGTACTACGTATTATGGCAATCTAATCAAAATTGGTCAGCAAGACTGAAATATATCTTTAGCTTGATCAGTACAGTAAGGGAAAAATATAATAACTCCCGAAAACCTTGATCTGTTTCTATATATTGCATTTTTTTCCTTAAAATTGAACAATCTTCCCCTCTTTTTTGCCTCACTAATAACAGCAGAAACATCTCTCTTCATTTTCTTTGTTCTCTGCTTCAACAAAGATACTAGCAATTAGCAGAGAAGAGAAAGGGAGTAAAATCTTATAACTGTCAAACTAAAAGCCTATAGATGCACCAACTGAGAGAGCTGCCAGAATTCATCATGGAAGAGAAACACTCTTTCTCTTACTAGCCTCATTTGTGAGAATAAAGTAGTTGACAAGTGATCTGAATGACCAGCTGATTTCTGTTCTCGGGTATACCAGTGATGATGAGGGGAAAATCCAGCCAAATACCTTTGACTGCTTCTCCTAGCAGGCTCTCCATTTCCCCATGAAACAAAATACCTAAGCACATGCTTCAGCTGCAAAGGTTCAAGCTGTTCAGCTGTGTGGTGCCGTCGACACGCTGGAAGGGAGGGATGCCATCCAGAGGGACCTGGACAGGCTGGAGAGGTGGGCCCGTGCCAACCTCATGAAGTTCAACCCGGCCAAGTGCAAGGTCCTGCACCTGGGTCGTGGCAATCCCAGGCACAAATACAGGCTGGGCAGAGAATGGATTGAGAGAAGCCCTGAGGAGAAAGACTTGGGAGTGCTGGTGGACGAGAGGCTCAACATGAGCCGGCAATGCGCCCTTGCGGCCCAGAAGGCCAACCGCGTTCTGGGCTGCATCAAGAGGAGTGTGGCCAGCAGGTCGAGGGAGGTGATT